>JAJTUO010000071.1:0-174147 GCA_021399455.1 Flagelloscypha sp. PMI_526
AGAAAGTCAGGCTTCTAGTTCGCTGAAGAGGTGCTATGTTAGAGACGTACAAAGGCTTGTCGACGCCCGTCTTTTCCTTCGCGAAAGCTGATGCTTGGCGAGAAGGTCTGGTTGAAGTTTGACGTTGCCAGGCTTATACACGCCATGAACGTTTCCAAATGCCGCAGCAATAGAGAAGTTAGGACCAATCTTGCTCAAAGCATCGTGAACGTCATAGATGTCCTCAGGTTGGGTGTACAGAGATGCGTTGTCCACACCCGTGTTGTCGACACCGTCCTCTTCGCCGCCAGTAATGCCAATTTCCATCTCGAGCCAGACACCAATGGGAGCAAGACGTTTGAAATACTTGACGCAAATTTCGATGTTCTCTTCTTTGGGCCTCAGAGAGGTCGAGCATGTGCGAAGAAAGAGAGGTTCTTGTGTTCTTTATAGTAGGCTTCATCAGCCGCGAGCATGCCATCGAACCAGGGAAGAAGTTTCTTGGCGCAATGGTCGCTATGGAGCACGACGGGACTAAAAGGAGTTTCTTATGAGGACTCTATTCTGGGCGGCCATAGTATAGGAAAGGGACGTACACTCCGTATGCCGGAGCAACAGTACGGATATGATGAGCAGCGGCAATTGCGCCGGCAACAGAAGCTGCTGCTTATCGTTGGCGAGACCCTTGCCAGCAAAGTACGCACTGCCGCCTTGAGAAACCTGCAGGATGATCGGAGATTTGATGTCGCTGGAAAAACATGGTCAATTGAAGGATAGGAAGGAAGAAGACTGCTTTACGCACCGGGCAGCTTCAAGGACAGCATTTGCCGTGGATGAAGAGGTCACATTCTATGGCAGTTCTTGGATAACGAAAAGCGTGGAAGATATGAGAAGACTGGACGATGGCCTGGAAAAGATCATATCTTCAGATCAGCCGGAACGCGTCTCAAAACGAAAGGCAGGACGAACGTACAGGAAGGGCAACTAGACACGGGAATGGCCAGGTCATCATGGTGAGACTCGCATTATCTTTTATTGTAAGTAGGACGAACTTTGTTGGCCTTGGCGTAGTCAAACAGTTTGCGAACATTGTCGCCAGTCAGAACGCCAGCCTAGGCGTCGAGCCGCATCAGGATTGAACATGAAGAACGTTGCAGCAAGATTCAGCGCACAGGGAGATCGATTGGCATAGTGGAAGTGAGAGAGCTGGCGGAATTCGATGGTGGTGGTTTCGGAAGAAACTGGTAGAAAAATCCAGCCACGGCAACCGGCGCGCTCCTTTTATACTCTTGCTACCTCCCTTGATCAACGCGGGCTGTGAATGCAAATCCTCGGTCCCTGCCGATTCGATTCGTGCAACAACCGTTACACTATCCAACTCAATCATTTCCTTAATAAATCAAGCTACCCAGACGACTCCAGACATTCCGCTGGAATGACATCACTTCCTAGAGGTCCATGATTTTCTTTCCGTTTGTCGACGGCGGACCGTGTTTCCCGACGGTATATCAACCTCCCTTTTCCGGGTCCTTCAGATTGTTTTTGTCTATGGTATTCTGCCGGTCGGCTATGTCATTCGGTAAAGGTGCTGTTTGTTTGTCTGAATTTGGCAAATTTTGATAAGGATCCTTTCACCACTCCCAAAAGGGCACCTTACATCTCTTGTCTTCGAACCACAACCACGGCAAGTCCACTCTGTGTGAATGTTAGCTCTAGAAGGCCTACCCAATGACATTCGGCTGTTGCTGTTTGGATTTGCCGCATCTGCTAACCATACAGCTGCCCTTTCGTTGTCTCTGGTGTCGAAGGAGGTACAATCATGGTGAGCGTCCTCGTTCGATATTGGAAACAGGATTTTCAACTTTTATGCAGGACGGATCCTCAATTGTTCCGGTTCTTGCACTGCTCCGCTCGTGGTTGGTTTCAGGACGCACTGGTGGAGGGGATCATAGCCGAATTATGTTCTCCCACTGCATCACCTCGGCTTGCAAGAGCTAGAAACTATGTCCGAGTCATTGCATGTCGCAATCACATCTCAGATGTAACGCAAATTGGGAAATGGCTAGCTACATTCCCATATTTGACTCAGATCGCCCTTGGTTCAACAACGCTACCTCCGAATCCTAGCAAACCGCACTTTGACTTCACCAAGTCATACCCATATCTTAAAAGAGTATACTTAGGGGACCTAGGCCCGTACAAGCACTTCCTACCACCATCCATACATTTAGGTGGTTTTACAACTCCATTTTGGAAGGCAATAACTCACCTGCAAGTCTGTTCGGATCATATGGCCTCTAGTGTATATTCGCCTTTTATGAATCCAATATTTCAACAATGTCAAACTTGACACACTTGGCTATCATCGTTCGACGCTCAAATCCGGAAGACACTCACCTTGCTCTCACAAGAGTCAGAGCATCATTCCCACCGTCACTCCATTTGTGCATTCTTGGGATGGTGGATTGGAGCTGGCATAACCAAGATTTTGCCGCCCTGGACCTTTACTCCCATGTCGCTTCAGTGACATTCGACCATAGACTCATTTGGTGGCCTCAGGAGATGAATACAGCCATGACCAATTCGAATGGTCGTGAAGCATTTGCATTATGGTGTGGGGTGCCCGACAAAACATTAACTATTTGGGACTTAGGTGAAGACATTTTGAAGAAGAGGAGAAGCAGACGATTGTAGATTGTCAACGGAATTTTTACAAGTATATCTAAGTAAAATACATGAATCAAGGCTCCAGATTCTGGCCCATCCAAATGAGTACATTCTCTCACCAGAGCAGTTCCGCTCACATACGAGCCTGAAGACGACGAGCTCGATCGCCGATAAACTCTTCCGCAAGTACCCAAATGCCCTGTGCATCTGCCTCGTATATGTGCAACGACTCCCGTACTCGCTCACCTTCGTACTCCAAAAACATTGGAGGCAAGGGTGAATTATGGCCGTCCTCCGAAGGCGCAAGTACAACACGACTATCAATTTGCCCATCCAGGAAATTGAGCATGTCGTCGTCCAAGGATGATTCATCGGGTATGTATTCGGGCTGGACGAGGAAGACTCGCAATTGAGGTGGGAGAAGTGGTAGGACAGTATCCCTCGTTTCTCTAAACAATATTTGCCATTTTCCTAAGTCGTCCGCACAATCCTCGTCAAAAACGAGTCGAAAATGAGTTATGGAATCCAATGGTTGACTCAGCCACCATAACAGATCATCCCATTTGTCCGGTCCAGTCGCGTAAAGAACATAAGTGAAGTGCGTCAACTGCTGAATGAGGATGGACGGAAGGCGCAGAAAGCAAACAGTGTTCGTGCTTGGTTCCGAACTTGCCGCGATGACAGCACGCAATCTAGGTAGAAATATGCTCTCAAGCACCGTGAAACCCCCTTCGATGTTAAAAAGGAGGGAAATTAAGTTTGAAGTCATAGTCAGCATCTCGTGAACGATAGTGGAATCAGATGCAGGAATATCAGAGAGGACGAGAACATGGACATGTCGAGCAGCTGTTGGCCAAATATACTCCGTTTGGAGGAGGCATTTAAGGTGTAAAATAGTCTCTATCACGAGGATGCGATAGCGATTACGAGTTGCCCTGAATCCAATCTATTGAGTACGGAAGTAGTGAGATATCGGTGTAAACATCAACTCACCAGACAAAAATGTCTTTCGAGACCAGTGTAAGTCCCTCGGACGAATCAGGATCATCATACGTTCCCGTTGCCCAATATACGATGTACTCTTGAAGTTCCGAAGGAAGCCGCGTGAATTGAAGAAACATGATGGCAGGTCGTAAGAGCTGTGTGGCTTCTTCAAGCGCGACATGCGATCCTTTCCTTAATCATAATTGTCCGGAGCACGCATGAATCCCATTACCGCACAAAGCCAAACAGTAGCAGCCTTGCAATAGAATATCAGACCTTTGTTTGAATGGTTTGCTCCGAAACTTATGCCTAATTTCCAATATCTGTGTGAACTTGGTTTGAGGACGGTAAATTGGTGTATATCGACTAACTACATAATAAGCAATTCAGCCGTAAGGTTAGATGGATTTCAGTATAAAAACAGGTCCATTCTCATCCCCGGTCGCGTTCTCGCTCGTACCTGTCAGATCTTGACTTATACATGGCCAATGAATTTGAAGCCATTCACCGTGGGTATGATTCCAGCCATGAGAGGTGCGTCGAGTTGCCTCTACCTCCCTGATCACGGCAGCCCCAGTATCAGGATGGTCCTTCCTTAGCATGTTTCGCGTTTGACCGCCGCCCTTTTCGTTTTCATGAGGGATTATAGCGGATGCTATACCGAATGACTCTCCTACGTCTCCAATGAACGTAAGTGAAATGTACCAGGGCGCGATGAATAAGCATACCGCCAGAAGACGCCGATAAGTCAACGATGGAACATCCATCTGAGCGGAAGGATTTTCTAGAATTGGGCTGATCTGTATCTTGATATTAGATCCTCTAACTGAGCTAGGTTGTTCAGTACAGATATCGGGGATGTGATGCTTTGTTGGCTCGTTAGAGTGTTGTCAGTGCAAATTCTATTCCACGTACAGCGAAGATGAATATCATTCCGCGAGGCCACTTAGTACTTCCAACCCAGACATGCAACTGGTGAAAGTAAAGACACGAGGGCCGAACAACATCAAGGCTAGGTCGGTCTCGTGGTTTATCGAGTGGCTCGAGGGACAATCCAAACTCCACTTCAAGGTAGGGTTGCGGGATTGTGGATGGATGGGGTTGCCATATCTCAAACTGCTGAAAGAATACACTGTCTTCGTCCTCTATATCGTCACCTTCCCTCACCAGCCAGTGTGCTAGGGAGGACTATACATAGCCATTGTAGTCGCTTAGTCATCAATCCATTGCTTACCGCACATGACCACAACCCCCGTCCCCTCCACACCAGTCTTGTGAGACCTGAATAAGAATAGGTAAGCTGGATATGTCGTAATGAAAGAATAGAAACATCCATCCTCATCCGTAGTTTCATTACCAGAGGTTGTCAGCCATGACTTCATTCCACTTATTTTAAAAGTAGGTTTCGCATTGGCCATTCCAACCTCACCACCCAATTGCGTCCCATGCAGCTTGCCATCTTTCCTCGTGCGCTTATTCTTGGGAAGATCGTAACCATATGAGACTCTTCACCAGAGGTAAGACAGAAGGCGCTTGCATGAGAGAAAACTGCACTGACGGTCTGATATATTGAAATTCTGAGGCTATGTCGTCGGCATACAAGCCAAATCGTGAGTACATCGCGTAGGGTCGGACAGAGTGATTGAGAAACTGATAAACATGAACATATACTCCCAATTCGTTTCCCATGGCAGCTCTCTTTGGGGGATCGACATTCTTGTGCTGAGCCGTACACATAACCTCAGAATTTGGTTGAGGATGAGCCTGTAACGCCTTATTAGCATATATATCCGGCATAACAAAGACATTCCTACTTGGAGAGACCAAGATAGCTGGAAATTATGGTTTTGTTGTTCCGCCCGGAGTTTGCCCTTTGAAGCAAGTAAAGTTAAATAAACACTGACTGAATGGCGTATGGCGCGAGGCCCCATCGTTGTGCTTGAAGGGGGTGGCTCATCTCTACCATTCCTGCCGTGCGTGTTGCGAGGCGTCCCCCTAGCGCATTCGCGGATTGGCCACCTGGCGACGAGGAACCTGGGTTGGGAGGAAGACCAGCGGAATCTAAAATTTCCGGACTATGAAGTGTAGGCAGTGATGGATTATTGCTGATAATAGGCGAATCAGTTTAAATGAGATAATTTTACATTGTGGGGTTCCCGTACACTGGCGTGGATTCATTTAATCCATTTATCCGTGCAACCTGAACTGGTGGACTGAAGTCAATAATTGGATTAAACCTAAAAAAAAATGAGTCTTGTATCCTGAAAAGTTCCGAACATGGGATATGCAACGATAGGCTGAACCATCACTGGAAAACCTGACGTGTCGGCTAGGTTTTGGGAAAGCTTCAGCACCCTTGGGGTGAAGTCTGAGAAGAGAGTCAACGCTGATTGATGAGCATCGAGCATTGTAGCCAAAGGTCCACACGCCCCCTCTTCTCGGAGATAGTGTGTAACAGGTAAATTGGAGTTCTCGTCAATCCATTCTTCAGCATCTTGTGAGTTAAAGTAAAAGCCTTTAACAGTATGGTCGGGAGGCTGTGACCAATTCTCCACCAAGTCACTGGAAATCTGACAGTCAGAGGTATTGGGAGAGCGTTTCTCCTAGTAGGTCGCTCATGAGACAATTTTATTCTGTATAGTCATCCATTAGAGCTTACCGGAAAGAAGACGGCAAATTCTGCATCAGGGGGTATGACATCATCTTCTGGCACAACTTGGTGTTCGAGGATGACTTCGTCTCCTGATATAATCTGATCATTGGATGCAGTTTGGTCTTCCGGCATGGAATCATGCTCTCGCAGGGCATGGTCGATAGTCGATGATATGGTTTCGCGGCCAAGCTCCGTCCTGGAGGTGCTAGGAACAGTGTAAGATCTCATAACATTCGATAACCTAGACATCACTCACGGATTATCGATTATCGTTTTCGCATGAAGAGTCATAAAATACCTGAATAGTTGTGAAACTGGGGCTCCCAGTCACCTACAATATCCGTGTGGTCTCATATCGTCTCATCCAACGCTTCACCAACACTCTTAAAACTTCGTGCTACTTCCACCATGTCACAATACGTATCAGTACTGGAAATCACATCCTCTACAACGGTAAGTGACCATATTTCTTTGTCCGAAAGGCCATGCTCAACATTGAACCTATGATACAGCTCTGGCGGAACAACCTTTTCTATCGCGCGATGCGTGTCCTCACAATCTGAACAAATTCTTCTCTGGATATTGAGGAGCTCTTGCGTTCCTCGGGCAACTGGGTGTGGGAGGGCGCCGAGTTGGCCAGCTCCAAGACTGACAATGAAGGGGGATGAGTCAGGCCAGATCCGTTTTGCTTCCTCAATGAGATGGTAAGTTGGATTGTTGTTTGCATATTCTGTGCCCCCAAAACGTTGCATGAGATATCCTTGACCAATAACAGCGTCCAAAAACAGGTTCCGTCCGGCTGTTGTTGCCCTAATGGCGTCTTGAACTAAATGGCTGGTCCGGCTCGCGGAGCTTCGCCCCTCTTTGTATGTTCCGAAGAAACGAGGAATCTTTGCATTCATATTGGCGAGTGCATTGGCAAGAAGGAAACTAAGAGGAAAATCAAGGTTTAAGGGTAGATCGGTGAATAAAAAGGAACGATCTCACGTTTTACATTTCAGAGGTGAAGATGGAAACATCTTGGGGAGATTGTCTCCTCCAGAGAGCTCAGTCAGAACAGTGACCAACTCTTCGACAAAAACTGAGGTGAGCGAGTTTATATCAAGTGTGGTGTCCTTCTGAATCATAGGAAGGAGAGGACGAGTAATTCTCTCCAAGGCAACCATAGCTTCTTGAATCGTCATCTCAAATCTTCCCAAAAATATCGCCAGAATGCTAGTTGAAATATTAAGTTGAGAAAATGATTATGTCAAGTGCTTATTACATACCCGCCGGTTCCACTGCCTCCAATGAGGTCGAAATACTCACAAGGGTTCTTGTCTGAACCTCCAAGAATTCTGTCTAAAAGCAACATTTCTGAAATGCCAAGAAGGCCGCCCCATCTAGGAGTCAAGAGATATATCACTACGTGTCGACGCAGAAAGGGAATGGGTTACCTAAAGCCAGTAATTTCTTCCTACCAGTAGACGTAAGGCTCGAGGTTGTTACAGGGGCAGGTACTGCGTTTATCGGAGATGGTGACCCGCTAAAAGAAAGGTCCAAGTCTATCTCAACCATGCGATTCACTAAGATCTCAACAATGCGGTCGATCTCTTGATCCACTTTATGCTCCGACATATACTGTTCCGAGTGAGCAACCACTTCCCCAATGATATCTGCGCTGTATGACTTATTCTCCATATCCTGCATCCCTTGCGCTACATTGAGACGATGGTATGGGCCAGAGCGGGAGAGCTGGTGCCACGACCTAGACATTTTTTGATGAGTCTCCTCACAATCCTTGTTCAAAGCTTTCAGAGTCTCTTCGACATCTTTAGACGTGCCAGGGGGAAGCGATATAGTCTGAGGATATCCACTTCCAAGACTCAGTAGAAGGGCAACCTGATGATCGGGAAAACGCTGCCGGAGTTCCGTCGTGAGCTCTTGAGTGGGATTTCCGTTCTTGAAAGAGGTTCCAGAGTAGCGTTTACCATTGATGAATACTTCGGCGAAAGTACCCATACCAAGATCGGCGGTGGTCGCTCGAAAAACCTGCCACAACTCGCAGGCGATGTTATCTTTAGGCTTTCGAGACTCATAGGTACGAAAAAGAGCTGGGATCGAGCGAATATTTGTGGAGTAGTGCGCTAAAATTAACCTAGAAAGAATTTGAGACGGAATCACAAAAGATATGGTCGAAACCAACCCGTCACTGGAGCCCTCGGGTGTCCCGATAAGCGGGGCACTCTGGCTGAGGCTAGAATGATGGGTCGCGATGAGCTTTTTCAAAAGCTCTTCGAGTTTAGTGGTAGCTGAAGCTGGCTCGGTCTCTGCAGATGAAGCGCCAGGAAATAAGAGACTAGCGACGCGAAGATATTCTTCCGTGGCCTGAAGCACATCAAGTTGCAGACTCGAGAGCATTCTAGCAATCAGTCTACATGAAATTGCATCGGAATTAGTGATGCTTCAGGATCGAATTGTGACATACCCTCCAGTTCCAGAGCCTGCAATTATATGAAAGACATCGTGAGGTCGGACCGGGCGTTTGTTGGTCTCACGCCATTTAACGCAGATGTTCTTGGACTCGATATCATAGTTCAGACGGCCCATAATTTCTTTAAGAATGTGGATCGGTGAGTGGCCGGCAATATTGCCATGATCTGGAACACTGTTAGAAAGAGGCTGAGCTCTGAACGAGGTTACGCACCTCTAGAAAGGACAACAAGTCCTGAAGAAGCTGATGCCATGTAGACGTGAAGGAGGATAGAACTTTCGACTGTGTTCACTTTCGCGTGCCTTTATAAGACTTTTACAGCTGTAATTTAGATGGGGATCCTCAACTTCTCTGTGGCGCTGGCAACTCTTCATCAATGCTGTGGAGACAGATGCCAGCACACAGGAGTAGCGTACATGACCGGATCTGGTTGACGCGAACAAGACTAAACTTATTCGTCCACACAGCAGAGGTCAAATCAGGTGACAGAACTCAAGGTATATTTGTCGCATAAAATTGAAGGCGGGAGTTATGCGAAACATCTCATAGCAATGGTTTCACAGAAAAATCAAAAACCTAATTTTCTGATGAAGGGGAAGGGACGACGAGAATTTTAAGGTCGAGAACCCACTGACCTTCAGTGACTGGAACTGGCAAAGGGTGATCCCGAGCGCCTTACGGAATGCCTCGCTTACCATCGGCATCACTTAACTCAAAAGCCAACCCCTCTAACCGTTTCTCTCAATTTTAATCGGACCAATTATAGTTGCCTTACCTGTCGAGAGATAGACCTTTACACCTAAGCTACTACGGTACCCTGAGCATTCCGAGTTGGACTGGCGAATATTCCGGTGCGCTTGGGTAGATCTTAATATGGCATTACTAGGCTATCCATTATGTTCGAGGGTAGATGATAATTTTGGTCTCTTTGAATTCGTTTGTCCCTCTTTGAGATGAATTCTTCTGCGGCAATCCAAATACCCTTTGATTCTGCTTCGTAGAGATGTCACGCATCTCTGTCTCTATCTCCATCATAAAACAAGAGAGGATCCAACCGACTCGATTCAACACCATCCATAGCTGGTGCAGCTACGACTCGATGATCGATGTTCCCAGATAGGAAATTCAGGACTTCTCACCCAACCCCTCAACGACTGGTATGAATTCTGTCTGGATTATGAAGACGCTCAGTTGGCGGGGAAGGAAGGGAACCACTACATCTCTAACACTTTTGAACAGTGCCTGCACTTCTTCCAAATTTGTTGCAGTCACCTCATCGAAAGTCAAAAGAAAATGAGTTAAAGAATTCAACTCCTCGGTCACATCGCGGGCAGAACGACTCCCTGGCCAGGGATGGACACATCAGTGACATGGTCAATTACATAGCAATACGGCGAGGGAGGTGAGGCCAAGAGGTATCACCAAGCGACAAATCTCCAGAAACGATTCTCCGGAGCCTTGGTAGATTCAAAGTCTCTGGGAGGATAAAATCTCCCTTCATATAGGCCATAAGATCTCGTATATTATAAGCTAGCTGAAGCATCCTGCGGATAAGAGGAGATTCAGGCTCTATAATCCCACCCAAGAATAAGTGCAGCACTGATCGAGCAGCAGTGTGGCAAAACAGAGTCGAATGGAGAAGCCATTGTAAGCGAGAAGTGTCCTCGACGACGAGAATGCGATAGTAATCATGGGATGTTCTGATTACACGCTAACCATGGGTACATGTTGTTATGGAACAAGGTGTATGAAGTAACTAAAGTGATGTAAAACACAAAAAGAAAAGAAAAAGGTATAGTGTCAAGGCAAATCAAATACCTCAGAGGTTCTTGTAGTCTAATGCAATTAATCGATGGCCAAAGAATATCAATACGCTGGTGGTAATCCTTCTCGGCTTCGAATTTCTCGGATTTGAGCTTCAATTTCTTGTCTTCGGATGTCTCTGAGTTCTGCTTCAAGTGATGCCAATGTAGCATCAGTAGCGGAAGTTCTACCATTGCTGAAACCTGGTACCAAACCAGGGGTGGCAGTATTAGAATAATTAACGGCTTGGGGTTCGCTATTAGCGTTTCCTGTTCGGCGATTGTCGGAAGAAGATGCAAATGGGATTTGGACAACTCATTACCATCTGAGGTTCCTTCCCCGCTAGCGGAAGTTGCTAAACTATTTGGTAGGATAGTAGATGAAATATTTGTGTGGGTACGGCCGTCATCGCTAAACGGAGGCCCGGGTTGTTGGGATCTTGTAGTCATAGCTAGACTATACGGCGGAGGAGTTAAATTTTCATCTAAAACCAATGTGAATGGGGGAAATGGGAGAGCTACATAGATACAAGTACCGTGGTTGCATGGTTGAGAGCGCCCCGGACCTTGAAGATGTTTTTGCCTCTGATACCGCTTAATCCATAGAACTAGGACCACCACAACGGCAAGAAAGCCAACCCCCCCAATTATTCCCCCGATGATAGCAGCGCTAAAAAAAAGTGAGCGTAAAAAGAGTTGGCTGTTTAATATCTCATCACCGGAAACGCACAGCCACATACCTATTCACGCTCTTATTAGCCGAACCATCGACGATGGCATAATCAATCCCAACCCAGCGAGGCCTCCCAAAACTGATGTAAGTATTTTTAGTAGGATCAAAACCATCCGCTCTCAGGAGCAGGTAGTTAAACACTTTCGAATCTGTTGAGTTGATTGGCACTCGTGTGTGATGATTGGGCCAGTCAAACCAGATGATGTGAACGGAATCAGCGTCATTGGGACCTTGCTCAATATGCATAGCTACGCCGTAAATTTCAATCGACGAGCCTGGGGAACTCATTTTAGCCTGGGCCAAGTATTTGAATCTATAAGCCTATTTAAACGGACCGCGAAATGCCAACACTCCGGTAGGCCAATGTCCAATGTGGTATGTTCCTCCATAGGCTAGAGAATTATTCGCAGTAGTCCAAGTTGGCGAAGAACCATTTGCCGAAGAGTCAAAGACAAATGTCCATGCCGTAGAGTTGGTATCATCGAGATATTGAGGGACGCCAATGGAAGAAGTTATGAAAAGAAATGGAAGGGTGCCAAAGATGAGAATCGACATGACGGGAAAGTTGTGGACCAACTAGAGGGAGTTGAGTGCGGCGGAAGTTGTGGGCTACATACTTATAAGTAGGCGCCTTTGAATAAGGGTCCAACTTCACACGTCAAGTTATTTAATTTACTCCCTTTTCGGGAGCACCTGCTACTCGTCGGATGTTCAAATCCTCTCCCTCGATCAACATCTAATTTCCAAGAATGTTCAGACGGATACGAGAATTTTGTGTCATCTTAATCATCAGGTTATCCAGATCTTTTGAGTGTCGGGAATACATTCAGTGTCTTTGAATACGTTAGCCCCTGTCTAAGATTAAGTCTTCCGCGGCAATCCAAATACGCTTTGCATCTGCCTTGAGGACATCAAATGTCTCTCCGGTTCTTTCTTCATCATAGGACAAGAACTGAGGATCCAATCGCCTCGATCTAGCTCCTTCTTTAACTGGTACCGCTACAACTCGGCGACTAACGTTGCCAAATAGGAAATTCGGGACATCCACTGCGAGTTCTTCCACTACTAGTATGAATTCTGTTTGAACTGTAGGGACGTGCAATTTTGGGTAGGAAGTCAACGACACCACCTAGAACACCTCTAAACAAAACTTGCAGCTCTCCCAAAATCTCTGCACTTCTTTCATCGAACGCCAAAAGAAAATGAGTCAAGGCATCCATCTTCTCATTCGGTAGTATCTTGGGAATATTTGACATGATATCTTGGCTAGCAATGACTATGTAAGAGATGTGGGTCAATTGCATGGCAATGTGAGGAGAAAGGTGAAGCCACGACGTTTCACTGCATTAATGACCAAATAAAGATGTTTTTAGAGATAAGCATTAGCGGGCAGGATGTATCAACGTCATCGTAGTTATCTGAAGCCCAAAAAACGACATATACCTACGGCGCCGATGGGAGAGCAGAGAACTCGGGCAACATAGATGCTGTTGTAACGGCTTCTTGAACCTACCGCAGGTATCACCAGAGGCACAATTTCTATGACAAATTGGAGCGTACAGGTCGTCCCTAGAATTTGACAGCAGTTGACCTTGGCAAAGTCATTAAAACGGTTGACTCTGGGGAGCCACAGATGCGGCAAAAAGTGGGTGTTCCCACTTCATCGGCTTGTAGCGGTACAAGGAGTGCCCTATTTGACACCAAATAAAATACATCCGTAAACTACACATGTATAGCTTTAATTTTGTCAGCCACAGCTTGTGCTCAAAATGTCTTGTTGTTCTTCCATGCCCATGATGATTTTTTTTGTAGGATTTTTTTTTCCGGTACTGTAGATGCCGTTGACAGGACGCAAAGATTTTAACTATAAGCGTGCTCCGCCATGAACGGGCCTTTAGGGACATAAATTCCTGTGGCAATACATAGGACAGCCTCCTTTTAATTCACAACAGAATATGTTCCTGCGCACAAGAAACTCTCACTCCTCATACAAAAAGAAGACAAGAAAGTAGTCCATAAGATAAGGTACCAAACATGCAATCAGAACCAGAATACCCTAAGCATACGGTAACCTCTTTTTACCTACTACTACTACTACAGCTGATTATAAATATTCCAACTCCTCCTCCATCCCAAGCCCCACTCATCTTTAATAGGTCCTTCCACACCAAACGCCAGTCCACTAAACCACCAAAACACGAATACGATGGCGAAAGCCAATACTCCAAACACAATCGCTTTCGTTTGTTGTGAAAAGCGAGGTGAGGAGAAGACGAAGTGGTCGAAGATGTGTGCGAACATGAGCACTGAGAAGTAGAGTGTTGGCAGGTAGTGGTGCAGGTATGTTACTCTGCCCATGATGAGGAAAGGAACTGGAAAAAAAAGGGGTAGGTGAGTCAAGTGAACACTAGTTATGAACAAAGGGGACAAACCATAATGTAAGAACCACCCTCCAAATGCAATCTTGAACACATAAATCCAATGTGCCCACTCCTTGTCATTCATATCCACATATTTCCTCTGCCACCTCAAAATATACCACACCAAGCTCATGACTGCAACCATCAAGCTGACAGTACTTCCCCACCAAACAATGGGGTTACCCAAAAGGTAGTACTTGACTTGACCATCTCCCCATCCACACATGCGGAGTCCGAGATGGAGGAAAGGCCAATCGAAAGGTTGAGAGGCGAGGATATCTTCCTTGTCCGGATCAGGTATCAAGGCATTATTTGAAGTCCACATGGCCACGTTAAGGTGCCAGAAGTCGCGGAAGAAGGGGGATCGTCGCACGGTAGTGGTCCCAGCCGGAACTATAATAACCATACCAAGTCAGTATACAAGAAGCAAGCCACATAAGGGGGAAAAACACGTACGTCGATCATTCCAATGACTCTCAACATTCCAGTAGGTATGATAATCACTCAAAGGCGCATCCGCAATACACGATACTTCGATTTGCTTGAAACCCCACTGAGGTAAGATTGTATTATCCGCCCTCAAGTAACATCCAGAAGCCGCATGTCGAATTCTCAACCTCGTTGTCAACGACCTTACGCGCTTGCCATACTCGCTCCTCGAGACAGCTGTGTCGTCGACGACTTCGATCAGCCAGTGGTCCTGGTTGTCTCCAATAGTGGCATTGCCATAGCAGGATACTTCATGGTTCAGTTTTGAGACGGGAGCAGGGATAGGATGAGAATGAAGATTTCGCGTCGTGGGGACGTGTTGAAGACGGATGACATCGCCAGACTGGAGATAGCGCAGTTCGGGGTCGTTGGGGTTATAAGGAATGGGATCGTCCCATGTAGGAAGAATGTTCCACTCGTTGTTTTCATCTTTGTAGTGATAGCATGTCACCTGCTGTTGGTTGCTGCCAGTCGGGTACGTTTGGACGTGAGAGTGGAGAAGACCGCCACCCCAGCCCATATTCTTGAAGGTGACTCTGCTGCCGTAAACGACTTCGACGGGATTAGACAGGAAGTCGTTGCCTTTGAGGTTCGCTTGGAAGAGGGAGGACATCTGGGAGTCGCCAGGTCCGGAGTGGTTGAGGACGAGGAAGTGAATTTTGAACGAGGCCATATACACCATGAAAGGAAGGACGATCAGAGCACCGATACGCGCAACCCAATGCTGTATTTGCGTGCTGTAGGTCATTTTGAGATCACCGAATTTGTCCCAAAGATCTTCGACAGTGTACAAGCCGACGAGGGCAGTGACGAAGAGACCAATGAGCTTGACGCTAGAAAAGAAAGATATCTTAGCATATAGCCATTAAGGAGAATGTGACAAGGACGTACCTAGAAACAAGACCGATTGATATTCCAGTGAGGATGAGCCATAAATACCAGTCGATGGAAAAAGACTGCCACTGCTGATTGTGGAATTTGGTGAGACAGAAAACGGTAAGGAGCGTGAAGAAGAGGAGCATGGAGTCGAGGAGGATGAAGCGGGATATGCAGAGCCAACCAATATCGCAGAGGACCATAAGGGCAACGATATGGCAAGCCCATTGACTCATCCCCAGTTCCACTGATGTATACCAGGCAAGAGGGACCATGCCTACACCAAAGAGGGACATGAGGACGCGCCAGGCAGTATAGGGAACTTCAGGCGGGTATGTTTCTCCGGACTTGAATTCGAATGATCCGTCGTAGCCTGACAGCAGTCCTGCTAGTCCGACGAGCATTTTTCCCAAAGGTGGATGGACGTCGAAGTAAAATTCACGTTTGAGATAATGTGTGCCGAATTTGCCGAAATGGGCTTCGTCCCAGACGACGAGGTTGGCAGCACCTATTCTGTGGAATCGAGTCCAGCAGGCAGCGAGGGTATAAAGTACAGGAACAATATGTTCCAGGTTTTGGTCGATGAATTCACCCTAAAAGAGAAATGTATCAGTCAGAATAATTGATTGGGTAGAATTCCTAGAGAAACGAACGAAGGTAGAAGGAGGTGCGACATGGGTCCTCAGCCGTCCACTGCTTAACCTCTGCTGCTGCGGTCTTCTATCGAATTCTTTTGAGTAGTCTTCCTCTTCTTGAAAAGGAACAGGTTCTGCCCGTTGGCCGCCTCTGCGGCGCTGGGTAGAGTCCATTAGGTGTAAAGGGAGAGATTCTGCGTTGTGCGGGTAGTGAACTTGCTCGTATTCGTCCGAGGAATGGTGGTGGTGGTGGTGGTAAGAATTAGGGTCTGGTCCAAAATCAATAGTAGTTGCAGGCTGCGGTTTCATCGAATGGCGGAAAGGAGCGCCAGTCTCACTGTTTGAGTTGCGCCACGTCGGTCGTTGGCGCGCGAATGGCCAGTGAGCGTGATGACGGCTGTGGATCAAGGGGTTAACTTTTATTAGCGCTCAGGCCCACCGACTTTGCTCTGCTGTCCTTTCTTCGACTTTTACACGCCTCATGTCCTCACCAACTTCTTCCGCAAAAGTTAATCCGTCCAAGGACCACGAAATAGCTCGGGAAGAGGCTCTTGCTCTTCTCTACTTTTTAGGTGTTGCTTTGCCTCCCGCAACCAAACTGCCTTTGGACGCCTTGCTTCGTCGTATTAGACAATGCCTTGATGTCGCGCAGGAAACAAAACTATATGTTCCCAACTCTTTACTCAATCCGAGCTCTCTACCTCTCTGGACAACTTACACTGGCGATAATTCTGTCGGAGCTTGCACGCAACGCTTCAGCCTCAAGGACATGACTCAGGACATTAACGACAAATCCTTCGGAAAGAGACATTATAAGGATATTTATGCAGATCCTTTCCTTGGTCTTCGCAAGACATTATGTGGTATTGCGGGGGCGGTCAATGGTGGTCGCCGTCATTTCACGATTCAAGACCCTGACAATAAACATTGCGCCATCAGCATGAGGGCACGTATCACTTCTCATAAACTTCTTCCATTCTATTTACTGGTTCAAATAGATCGTCTCCATCCACAAAGCAAGTGCAAAGACGCCTCTCCTTGTTGTCATCTTTCTTCCAGCCACCGCTTCCAACCCAATGCCATCGGTCAAATGGATGGAAAAGCTTATAAATAATAAGCCAACTCCCGTCTCCGTAGGCAATGCTCCAGGAACATTCATGGAACAGAAGCTCCTTCTTCGTCTCCTCCGGCTCAACTCCAATTTCCTCGATCCTGCATTCAAAGATCTCGTCAAGAGCCAGATGGACATGGCAACTGAGAAACCATTCCAAATCTCTTTCCTCTTACCCCTCAATACAATTAGTAGCGTGGACCTAGGCAAACTTGGTGCTGAAACTGGATGTGAAATATGTGGAAAGAATGCGGCCAGCAAATGTCTGCAATGCCAAATAGTAAGATACTGTGGAGCTGAGTAAGCTTTTCTCATAAGTTTTGTCGATATCTAAAAAATCTTTTCCCACCGAAAAAAAGGTGTCAAAAGCTCGATTGGCCAAACCACCGCACACTCTGCCGTTCTCTGAAAGGTGGCACATGGGTGACCGTCCCCTTGACTAGCTGGCCTTCCGCCTTTGCCAGCCTTATGCCGGATGGAGAATTTTTTAGTGGCTCCCTCGACGAAATGCTGCGGGCTGAAAAACGCCCCAATCACAGGGACACAGATCACATCCACAAAGTCAATTCCGCCAAAAAGCCCGAAGTTCCATCCAACATCCATGGAGAGAAACCCTTTGTTATTAAACTTCAGTCAGGTGTACTTCCCGGAGCACGGAGGGGAGGCAGGAATATGATGATATACGATCGACAAAGGAGCTTTCAGCTTTATTTCGACGAACCGGAGAACGATTCACGGGTGTTTGACCAGGTCTTACATGAGATGCATACAAATGGTGTAAGTGGTGGAATGAAGATGTATCGGTATGCGAAAAGAACGGGGGACTGGGAGATTAGCCTCTGTGTAGATAGAGGGCCGGTAGGGGAGGTTCCTTGGTGAACCTGCGGAAAGCTGTATCAGTCCGAGTTGGCGAAATTCATATTTCCGTTGTCAAAATTATACAGCAAGTATCCTGCTTCGTAAAATGACCATATCACTCAATTTACCTAGCCAAGTTTACGATGAGGTGCGGCTACAGAAAATATTCTGGGTATGCCCGGCCATGCGTTAACGGGGTCTGCGTTCGGACGACACTGGTACTTACATAGGTGCGGGATAAATTCCATAATCGTCTGACCGCTATCGGCATCGTCCTGATTGAATCAGTAGCTCTCGGTTCTACTCGTGAGTGAAACAGCTCCCCGGGGACCCACGTAGACGACTTGGGATAATAGGAAGCCTCATCCTATACAGGGCCAGAAGACGAGTATTACAGCTCCACTGCTCACCTCTCATCCTTTTACTTCAGACATCCTTGTTCTCTCATCCGCATATCATGGGGCTCATTCATCCCAAACGCTGGATCAAATTCTTTTTCACTCACTGCACGATGTATCCCCTGTTCAAAGCCGTTGCCAATACGTCGACCCTACGATTAACTGAAGTGGAGTATCAGTCTAAGATGGTGAACGCAAGGTCGAACGTTGTTTTAACTGGTGTCCGTCTCCCTTCATTCTCTATCCTTCTCATTGCACTCACCATTGGTTTTTTATACATTGAAGTTGTTGGCTATCATAGGGTTAGTGTTCGATTCATTCCGTCTATAGATCACAGATGGAATCCACGTTTTAGTTTCGTCTGGTCAACTTCCAATATTACCCAGGAAGCCAGTGCCCGATCGTCGGACCTTCTATTCCCCTTTCTTGTCCTCGTTTGGTCCATAACGAATCGAGCTTACTATGAAAGTCTACCTGTCGAGGATTTCCAAGTGCGTTTCCCTGATTTCCATTGTGATGCTGGAGTCAATATCACCTCACAGAAACGCATTCAAGATTCCACTCCAGGTCTGGTCGCCTTGTTGTATCTTGTCCCAGAGATCTATCAAGTCGCTTTTATAGTCTTGGAAGGATTTAAGAGTGGAGGCTGGGCTATTACTGCGATGTTTCTTATTTCCTTCAGTCTGCACGGTGTGAGCCGATGCATTGCAATGAAGATTTGGAATGCCTTTCCAATTCCTGATAGCGTCTGATAACTACACATGCTGAGCTCATATTCTTGTGCAGGGACATAGTTTATTGAGGAAATGAGATGGAAATGAAGACCATAGAATTTGTTCTACATGTGGTACCAGACCGCCTCGTAGCTTAGAATACTGACGAAGAAGTTCTTCTGTGTTATACATTCAACTTCGCGACACGAAGTTAAAGCACGAAAGCGAAAGAAAGAATCCTCCGAAGGCTATGCTGGGAGCTGGCATGTAGACATGAAGCCAGGGCTTATTACAGACACCAATGCAAGCCTGATTTGGGAGATATCATAGTATTCGCTAACAGCATTAGCTAGTAGTCATGAATTAGAATCGAACTGAAGTCTAATTCAAAATCAAGAGTAATTGTAGGCTATTAGTTGTTGTTGAGGACCAGCCTGTGCGTGTGATGGTAGTTGTAGGGGGTGAGGCGTGACTTCTTCTAGCGCCCAAGGACAAACAATTTTGCTTTCACCGTCAACATGGATTTTACACAGCTCCTGTCCCTGCCGAATTCTGCTCCGAAAGTTAATCCATCGAAAGACCATGAAATAGTCCGTGATGAAGCGCTTGCTCTACTCCACTCTCTTGGTGTCATGTTGCCTCCTAAAACCAAGCTCCCTTTGGAAGCTTTGCTACGTCGCATACGACAGTGCCTTGATGCCGCACAAGAAACAAAGCTGTATATTCATAATTCTTCGATCAATCCTGGAGTTTTGCCCGCTTGGACGACGCACTCTGGCGAGAATTCTCTTCAGGAACGCATTTATCGCTTTAGCTACAAGGAAGCATCCCAAAACCATACCGCTCGACTTCTTGGGAAGGAAAGTTATAAGGAACTTTATGAAGATCCTTTTCAAGACCTTCGTATGACATTACAGCAGATCGCGATTAAAGTCGATGCCGGGCACCATGCTTTTATTGTACAAGACTCGGACAAAGCACATTGCGGTATCAACATGCGAGTGCGTATTATCTCAGTGTATATTGACTGGTTCTCCGCTCAAAGTTACTATTTCTTCATAACAGGTCATCTCCACGCACCATATCGAGTCCATGACACCTCTCTTAGTCGTCATTTATCTTCCAGGCACCAAGTTGAATCCCTTGCCAGGACTTCGATGGATACAGAACCTCATGAAACATCCCAGCTACAACGGTATAGCTAATATTACGGGAACCTTCTTGGAACAAAAACTCCTCCTGCGTCTCCTGGCCCTCAACGAGAAATATCTTGACGCGACATTCAAAACACTTGCAAAGAGTCAAGTCGATGCTAATACTGAACAAAGCTTCCACGTTTCGTTTCTGCTACCTCTCAATACCATTAGGAGTGAGGATCTGGGCAAGCTCAATGCTGAAATAGGTTGTGAGATCTGTGGGAAGAACACAACCAGTCGTTGTTCTCAGTGCCAAACAGTAAATATTGTGGTCCCGAGTACGCTATTTCCTTAACGCCCTAATAATATCTAACGTTCCTCGCTAAAGATGTCAAAAACTCGACTGGCCACACCACCGTACCATCTGTCGTTCTCTCAAAGGGGGTAAATGGCTCACGCTCCCTCTCAAGCTCGTCCCATCATCTGTAACTGAGATGAAGAGCAAGTCAAAAGACGCAGTCTTTACCCCCTCCGTCGACGACGCAATAAGAGCTGGACAACGCCCCAACTTCAACCCCTCAGATTACATCCACCTAGTCACATCTGAAGAACTTTCTGTACCTCCGCCAAATATCCATGGAGAGAAACCGTTCATCGTGAAAATTCAAGTTAGCTTGGCCTCTCTCATTGCGACGGACTTAAACAAAGGGAAAAGAAATATGATGGTTTATGATAGACAGAGGAGTTTTCAGCTTTATTTCGATGACCGTTCTTCTAAAGACGAAGGAGGTGCTGGAGAAGTGAGCATCTTCGACCAGGTGTTGAGCGAGATGAATAGGAATGGCGTAACTGGTGGCTTAAAGATGTATAGGTATGCTAAAAGAACTGGAGATTGGGAGATTACACTGTGTATTGATCGAGGTCCTGACGGGGAAGTTGCTTGGTAACCCTACGGCATCTTTTTATGTGTATTGGAGTAGGCTTCTAGAAACTTTTAGAATTGTTATTTGGATGACCATCGAAAAAGCTCAGTTGTTCATAAATATTATAGATTGAGACATTACTACACATCGGTGATAATAGCAGGTAAAGGTTTCAAAGCTTTGGTGATGACTGCTTAACCAGGATAAAATGTACCACATCCAAGTTTAGGCAGCCTGAGTCTGAATACCCTGATAATCGGTACAAAGTGCATTGGAAATCTTCCCAGAACAGGAGAGATTCTGTGTTGCGCGGTAGTGACTTTGCTCGTATTCGTCCGAGGAATGGTGGTGGTGTGGGTGGTGGTAAGAATTAGGGTCCGGTCCAAAACCAAACGCAGTTTCAGGCCATGGTTTCATCGAATGGCGGAAAGGAGCACCATTACGCTACGTCGGTCGTTGGTGCGCGAATGGCCAGTGAGCGTGATTATGGTAGTCGATCAAGGGGTCGACTTTTATTAGCGCTCAGGCTCACCCATTTCGCTCCGCTTTCCTTCGACTTTTACATGCCTCATGTCGGCACAAACTGCTCCCACAAAAGTTGACCCGTCTGAGGACCACGAAATAGCACGCGAAGAGGCTCTCGCTTTCCTTAACTTTTTCGGTGTTGCCTTGCCTCCAACGACGAAACTACCTTTGGACGCGTTGCTTCGCCGTATTCGACAATGCTTTGATGCTGCGCAAGAAACGAAAGTATACATCCCCCACTCCTTACTCAATCCTGGCTCTCTTCCACTCTGGACGACACACTACGGAGATAATTCTGTTAGAGCTCGTATGCTATGCCTCAACCTCAAAGACATGGATGAATTCCGAACCGCGACATCCTTAGGGAAAAGACCATTCAAAAATCAATACGAAGGCCCCTTCGCTGATCTTCGAAAGACGTTGTACGAGACGGGAAGCGTTGTGGATGATGGAAACCGTCGCTGTCTCATTATGAGTCCCGACAAAAAGCATTGTGGTATCGTTATGCGAGTATGTACCATCTGAAGCGTATCTTTTTCGCTCACTCAACGAACTTCCCTAGATCATTTCCGTCCACCAAGCAAGTTTGATGACGCCTCTCTTAGTCGTCATCTTCCATCCAGTGACCAAAGCAGGCCAAAGGCCAGCAGGGCAGTGGGCGAAAAAGATTATGGAAACCCCTGCTCGTGTGATCCTATCCTTTCGTTGTGGAAGCTTGCTGGAACAGAAACTGCTTCTGTACCTGCTCAACCAAAACTCAAAATATCTAGATCCTGGATTCAAAAGTCTTGTCTAGAGCAAAATGGATGCCACAACAGAGAAGAATTTCGAAGTATCGTTCCTCCTACCTCTCGGCCCAATTAGTAGCGTGGATTTGGGGAAACTAAGTGCTGAACTTGGGTGTGAAATATGCGTAAAGAGGACTACTAGTCCATGTGCCAACTGCCAAATAGTATACTACTGCGGACCTAAGTATGTTCTTTTCCATTATTTACCCTACTTCCCATGGCGTTCTAATATACACTCCCCACAGAAAAGATGTCAAAAACTTGATTGGCCCAACCACCGTAAACGTTGCTGTTCCCTGAACAGCGGTACATGGGTGTCAATCTCTTTAACCACGCTCGCTTCCAGTCTTCCCAAAGTCTCCCCTCAAAGTGCACTCCGTAACGTCTCCCTTGATGATTTGGTACGAACCCAAGCACTACGTCCAAATTACGATTATTCAGATGATATTCAACAGCTCACTTCCGACGAGTCGTCCGTACCTCCCTCAAACATACACGGAGAAAAACTCTTTGTCGTTAAACTTCAATCAAATGCAGCTTCTGGGCATGCACTTCCGAAAGGAGAGAGGAATATGCTAGTATACGACCGACAGCGGAGTTTTCAAGTCCTCTTCAAAGAACCGGATGACGATGCAGACCTGTTTAACCAAGTGTTGAATGAGATGCATAGAAATGGCGTCAGCGGTGGGGTGAAGATGTTTCGGTATGCGAAGAGAACGGGGGATTGGGTCAGATCAGACTTTGTGTGGATAGAGGGCCGGTTGGGGAGATTGCTTGGTGAGGCCGTGGAATTCTTACTAAGGCTATAGTCTCCCACATTCTTGATATTTTGAATTTTTCTCCTTCTCTTTTGCCTCCAGGAATAAATGACAGGGCTTTGCTTCATAACCGTACCTACCAACTCCTGTGGCATCAAGTTGGCCATGCGCTGGTGTGAATTCATATGTGCGTGCGCAAGCCCGCACCAGCCCATTCTAAGTTCGGATGACACTGTGACTTAGGTGTAGTGCAGTTTCCATAAGGAGTTGGCCTGTGGAAAATTCTCAATGCGCATCGCGCATGAAACAGCTCCAAGCTCCCATCTTCAGGGCCTCAAGACGAGTAATAAAGCTCTACTGCTCAATGCATATTCCTGTATTTGTCACCTTTGTTCATAGGAACACATTCAAGATTCGGCTCCGAGTCTTGTTGCCTTCCTTTGCCTCGTCCTACTAAATCGTTTTTATTGTCGTGAAAGCGTTCAAGGCCGGAGACTGGGGGATTCATGGGATGTTTTATGGCGTTTGGTGGACCTATTTTGAGCCGATAGGTTGCAGCAATGGTGATTCGAAATGTTGGTCTAATTCCTACTATCGTCGTGTGGAAAGTGCGCTTACTGAACACATGTTCTTTGTGAAAGGGAGGACGATTTTAAAATAAAATTGAGATGCTTCTTTCTGTGAAGTCACCTCTTTTTTTCTTATAAGATCGTGAGGATAATGCAATTATTACTATTTTCCGTATTCATGTTTTTTAGCACCATTCAGCCGTTGTCCCCCTCATTGTGCAAAAATGGAAATTTGAAGACCATGATCGTATCTGAAGACTCCTCGTCGGAATCGCTTTTCCAAGGTCTGCGGCATTATTGAATTTGCTTCCATAATAACACGCTACATGGCTCCTATCCAAGGTCTTGACCTGGAGTACAAGTAATATTTCAGACATTATTAGAGGAAAATCGCCCAAAGCAATGTGTTATATTTCGTTGCAAAGTCCTGGATGAAATGAACAAGCGTGTTATAATCAATTGATTGAATAGGTGCAGATGCGCTAGGAGAAGGTGTACTGGCACAAAGGAGAGCAGGTGTGGCGGGGCATAAGGATTGTTTTGATCCATATACACGACGGAGAATGGGGAGCCCATTGTGAATATGCGATCGGATTTAAGCCACAGATTGCCTGCCGCCGGCTGCTGCCTCGAGGCCGTGGCCTATCAAAATTCCGCCAACGGCGCTGACGCTTGGGGTCATCTGGCTGTCGGTGCAAACGTTTTCGCACCCTGTTTCTGTCAAATGGCCCCTGACGTGCTCGATTGACATGGCGCTGCCCTTCTGTGGCTTCTAGGGGAAACACGACCTGCTGTGAAATCGCCAATTAGGCGCTACCGCGCGCTGCCGAGCGCTGAGGCGCTGTTTAGGAATTCAATGCCCACACGTACGGCTCCATAAAGCCGTATGAGCTGACTTTGGGGGGTACTTTTGCGCACCCTCAGTCTTTCTCCCTTCACCAACGCAGCTAGAACATGATCTCTGCAAATTTCAGAAAATGGGCCAAGTTTCTTTTCACTCAATACTCTATGTATTCCCTATTCAAAGCGACCGCTACGACGTCTTCATTGCGGTCGGATGACGTGGAATATCACTCTAAGATGTTGAGCGCGAGGTCAAATGTTGTTTCTGCTGGGGTAAGTGCTCGCCCGCCTTCAAAGTTTCAGAAAGCCCTCTCATGGTAGTCGAGTATTCAGCTCCTAGCTATCATAGGGTGAGCACTCAACATTCCTCTTTGCTCACTTTGGCTACCACCCATACCGTAGCTTCACCTATTCGGGTTCGTTCACTGTCACTGAAGATCAAAGATCACTGCGACTTCTCGTTCCTTGTCTGGTCCTCATATGGTCCATGATAAACCGAGCGTACTATGAAAACTTACCTGTCGAAGAGTTTCAAGTGCGGTCTTCACGTTTTCAGCTTTGAGGCTAACACCTAATTCCGCCCTTCTTAGAAACGCGTTCAAGTCACAACTCCGATGCTTGTCGCAGGACTATACTTAGTCCCTGAGTTATACGAAATCTTTTTTGTGGCTTCTGAGGCTTTTAAAGTCGGCGGTTGGAGTGTGCCTGCCATGATTGTCTCGCTCTTCCTGGTACATATTCTTTTCCGATGGATTGGAAGAAAAGTGGGTCAGAAGGTCGGTCACTAGCTGTATTATGCTATACAGAGTGTTCACAATCTTTTATCGTAAAGGGAAATCGGCTTTCCATAATGTGATAAGCAGCGGAGGATCGATACGAAGGTTCAGGTGTCGTCGGCACTTAATTTAGACAGCTGGAAACCTATTTCCCTGTGCCAATCAAAAAACGAACGCGAGCTTAATATTGACCGAACGTGGGAACGCCAAGTGGAGTGACGCGGGGAATCGAACAGTTGTCGAGATCATTTGACCCATATTGAGTCAGAACACATAAGTAGCGTGCAGCAAAGAGAACTTGCTGGTAGATTGAAGTCCTGAAAGTTTATCCCTCCCAGTGAGGGACTACACATTGGAACAGAACTGTACTCACTTGAAATATGAGATCATCGACAGAGGAAATTGTTCGAAGAGAAGATCCAATACGTCAACGAGACAAGCAAGGAATCGAGGATGACCAAATCCGCACAAGCGGCTCATAATTCAAGAGAGTTCATCAAAATGGGCTACAAGCTAACGAGCCTAACAAGCCGTAGGCTCTTGAGGGGCAGAGAGGAATAAAACCACGGAGAAATAATTCCAGGACAGGAGAACATAGCTCAAAACATAAATGAAAAGACTCTCCGTGGTGCAAGTAGTGATTTTGCTTTCTTCATCCAAAGAAGGATGGGGGGATAATTATTATAAGGCCGTCCGGTCCACAATCAATAGGAAATGTAGACAAGGTTTCCTTATTTCAGCTGCAACACATGAGTCCTTGGCTGCGAACAAGTACAAGGGGGTGATGACGGCTATGGAATGAGTTTACTTTGCTTAGCGCCCAAGTTTGTGCACATTTTACTCTATCACTGAACATGGGTTTTACGCAGTTCATGCCTCCACCAAACTCTGCTCCGAAAGTCGATCCACCGAAAGATCACGAAATAGTACGCGATGAAGCGCTTGCACTCATCCACTCCCTTGGCGTTATCTTGCCTCCCAAGACCAAACTAGCCTTGGAGGCCTTGATACGTTGCATACGACAGTGTCCTGACGCAGCACAAGAAGCCAAATTATATGTTAACACCTCCACTCTTGATCCTGGGATTCATCCCTTTTGGATGACGAATTCTGGGGATAATTCCCTTTAGAAACGCATGTATCGCTCTAGCTACAAAAGCGGCTCAAAACAGTGCAGCTCGACATCTTGCAAAGCAAAACCACAAAGAACTCTATGAAGATCCTTTCCAAGACCTTCGGATGATGTTGCAGCATATCGCGATCAAAGTTGACGCTGAGTGCCACCACTTTATTGTTCAAGATCCTGATAAAGAGCACTGTGTCTCGACAACATCGTGTTCATAGAAGGATTTGAGCAGGCTTTTTGGAAACATTTGATATTATTCGGATCATTCGTAAGAAACTCAA
Organism: Flagelloscypha sp. PMI_526; assembly: GCA_021399455.1. NCBI lineage: Eukaryota > Fungi > Basidiomycota > Agaricomycetes > Agaricales > Niaceae > Flagelloscypha > Flagelloscypha sp. PMI_526. The sequence goes on from JAJTUO010000071.1 coordinate 26,517, forward strand.
TTGTTCGTAAGTATCATGACTTGAGACATTACTACATATCAGTGACTATAGGTGATAGAAGTTCCATTGCTTTGGTGATGACTGTCTAACTAGTGTCCCCCGATATCAATGTACCAAATTCAGTTCAGACGACCTGGATCTGAACACCCTGATAATCGGTATACGGGGCGTTGGACACCTTCGTAAAATATTGTAAGTTGTTTTGTCAACAAAGCCACAGAAAACTCGATCCACTTACCCCAAGCAAGGCTAACCTCGCCAAGCCAATTTGTGCGGTTCCAGTAGGAAAATCAGAAGGAATCGTCACATCAAAGGTCTGGCCAACACCCGTCACAGGGTTGAAAGATCCTTTGTAAAGAATCGTGGTTCCGAGAATGTTGTTGGCGGTGTCACAGAACGTTGAGGATGGACAATGCTGAAGGCCCAGTGCTATCCCGACCTCTGTTTGAGATTGGATGTATGGCTTTAGTGAGGTGTAATTCAGTATGGGAATAGCTGAACTGGGAAGAGAAAACGTACCGGGCGAGTAATTTGAATAGAGAAACTTGAACCTGCTGAAAAACTAGAGCCAGAGGGGGGTGTATTGATGTTCACTGTTTGAGCCAAAACGGATGAAGAGATCGAAGCGAGGAAGAGAAATGGGGGAAGGATTTTGAAAGCCATTATGGGATTCGTATTCAAGCAAGACAATGGTTTAAGCCCTTTTATATAAAGTGGTCACCACGTGTGACGGGGTTGCGACTCCGTCGCCCTGCAGGATGGGGTCATGCGAGCTGTCTTGGGAGTTTGAGGGATGCCTTTTGGAGGAGAGGACGAGGTAACCATCCAGGCACTGAGAGGTCAGTGATTGATTGTGGCAGTCATCCTCGTTAGGCCTGAGTGCTTTGGTGTGTTGCTCGCTGGATGCTTGGCAATGTAGTAAAACTGCCAGGGACGTAAGTCGGTGTGTTTCAACATCAAGATATTGGGAGTAAATCTCAGCTTGAGATATATTGCATCCATTCATGGTTGTGGCTGGTCTAACGAAGTAACATTCTTCTGAAGTAGTGGGCCAAAATCAAGTAGACAAGTGATCAAGTGTTCAGGCAAGCAGGAAGCTTCCAAGGCAGAATCTCTGCTAAGCAATCAGTAGAAGACATTCAGTTGCCAGTTATTGCGTAAGAGGGTAAGAACCTTGTGTCACCGGTGGGGGAAGTGAACATAGCACAATTTGGGATTGATGAGAACTTCCAACACGAACGACTCAGGCCGTAAAGCGGCAAATCAACCCAAAATCCAAGGTGACATGTCATAGAAGAGCCGTGATTATGTTGAGACCAAACATTCAAGTGACAAACAAGCTGATGGTTGTTCAAGAGAAAGCCAGACAAGGCACGTGATGGGTTCTACCATTCCTCTCCTCTCCTCTCGCTGGCCAGTGGCTCTTCCTGGTGTTCCTCCAGCAGCTTGCCTCTACAGCAGCTTGTCTCTCCCACATGTATACATTTTCGTTTCTCCAACTGATAGGTCACAAGGAAGCCCAGCCCAATTATGTCCAATAAATCTCGTATAAAACACACAGCAACAGGTCAGGTTCAAATGCAAAGATGAGATACATTGGAACAGTGTATGTGGTACGAGCGATAGCAGTCTACAAAGTACGGTAAATCAAATTAATGCCTCAACTAGAGTATACTTTTTTTTCGCCAACTTGCCGACAAGATCATCTCCTTGTCTTGACCGTTGGGCAATTTTGGGCCAAGTGACCTGGCTCTCCACATCGATAGCAGGTCCTGGCCTGACTATCCTCTTCGCGCCGTCCCTGATTGTTAGGACATCTCGCGGCTAGGTGCCCAACTTCACCGCATTTGAAGCATGGTCGACTGTCCGGTTCTGAACATTCTCTGACGGTATGACCCGTCTGTCCACACCTCAGACATGACCTCTGCTCGCACTCCCTCGCAAGATGTCCTGCTCCACCACAACGATGGCATTTAATTTGCCGAGTTGGGCATACGCTCATGATGTGCCCAGGCTCGCCGCAATGACTACATGTACGGAGGTCGTTAGGAGAGGAGCACTGTGTAGCCAGATGTCCTTCTTGACCACACTTGTGACAGGTGCGTAATGGGGGACGAGTTGGGCATTTGGCCCAGACGTGAGCAGGGGATCCACAGTGGGAGCAGCCCATAGGTTTTGGGCAGTTGCGGGACTACGGAGGGAACAAGATAAAATAAGTATACGCATGTGGAGTGAAAAATAGAGTAACACACGTTATGTCCTTTCTCCCTACAGTTGAAGCAGACGACATCATTCTGACATTCCCCAGCGAGATGTCCCAGTTGACCGCATCTGTAACTGAAACGTCCATGAGCAACCCAATAGTATAATGCAGTTTGCGAAAACAATTTACCACTTCATTTGTCTTGGAGGCTGTCTTGCCATGGACCCGTCTTGTGAATTCCAGCGCGCGGGTTGACGGCGAGGTTCATTATCAGAATACGACAACCGCGGAGGAGGGCGGCCAGACGACGAGTAAGAACGAGCACCCCAAGCAATAGACGGGCCTGTTTTTGAAGGTGTTGACGCACAGCGACGAAGGAACGCGATAGAGAACGACATGAAATGGAAACCAAGAGTGAACGCGTCTGCCAAAAATGACGGTAAGCGCTGAACGAAGGAAAAAATAAAATCGGCGATCATTCGGCAGACGGATGCAAATATCTGGCAAACAGGCACAGAACTACCCGGAAAGCTCAACGGAGATTCATTGCCCAAGCTACATACAGCTTGACAAGAAACATTCAAATAGCGGTTTGTATAGCACCTTCGTCATGGATCATCTGTGCATCCCAGATCCCAACTGTCCACATCCCAGCCACCAGGCTCTTTCAACCATCTCAGGTTTTAAATCCTCAACTCTACTAGCTCCAAGATGAGCCATCACGCTTCCAACTTCTCCTTTCAAAATATCCACACACCTCCTCACGCCTTCCTCTCCATAACATGCATTCGCGTACAAAAACGCGCGGCCTAATCCAACCCCTTTCGCACCCAAGCATAAAGCTTTGACAATATCTCCTCCCGATTTCACACCACCGTCGATATAAACTTGGAATTTGTTGGCGGTGGAAGAAGAGAGAAGGTGAGGATGCGTTCGAGAGAGGGCATAGAGAAGGTCCAAAGGTGATGAAACATAGTCAAGTTGTCGACCACCGTGGTTCGAGAGGATTACACCTCTGACTGAAGGATAAGTCGAAGCTATCAAGACGTCTTCAATAGTCTGAATCCCTTTGATGAGAAGGGGAAGGGATGTATGATTCTGTATTTTGGATCGAGTAAGGCCATGGAACTTGAGGAAAGAATGTAAACATACTGTTATGAAGTGTATGTCATCCCAAGTCATATTTCTATCTTGATATCCGGATATGCTTTGGGCTATACCCTTGCCTGTTCGACTACGACTGGTACCAGGTGCATCCTATTAACAATATAAGAGAGGCTGTGAGAGAAATAAAGAAATTTTGTACTGTGAGATCAGGGACCGTTGTCCTCTGGTCAAGAAGACGATTTCCGGCGTGCGGAACATCGACAGTGAAAATAATGCCATCGAACCCCAGCCTTTCCACCTTACGAAGCAGAGTAGCGGACGCTTGACGGTCCTTGTTGAGATAAATCTAAATAATTTCACATATTCAGAATGGCAGTGGAGTATCAACGCGGAACTTGGTACCTGGTAGATCAGAGGTTGGCCTGGCACGCGTGCTGCCACCATCTCCTCCAAACTACAGCTAGCGTTGGCGCTGACACCTTGTATAATTCCTGTGTGACCAGCACCTCTCACCATATTTACTTCTCCCAGAGGGTGCCCGAGTTTCGCCATTGCAGCTGGGCTGATGTAAAAGGGTATTGAAGTAGGAAGACCTAGCATTGTTGATGAAGTATCCACAACTGGTGCACCTCGGAGAACACGAGGATTGAAATAGTATCTTGAGAATGCCGCTTCGTTGTTTTTGTAAGCTAGAAGGAGAAGTATCAGCCCAAGTCACGTTGCAGATAACAAAGCATTTCAACGACCCACTCTGCCCAGAATCAGCATCGCTTCGATAATATGCCCACGCAGTCTCACTTAACACCTTCTGAGCCAGATCTTCCATATCTTGAAGCGTAAGGATTGAAGTAATGGGAGGCATATTCTCCCTAGCCTTCTGCACGCGTAATTCGTCGTCAGTCAGTTCCTCCTTAGTGGGTATAGGTACGGTTGCTGGATCAACCAGACCGAGGTATTGCGAAGGTTTAAGCTGATCCTGCAAGGCGGTGGGCGGGTGGATCGGCATGAAAATCTTCGTGGCATCCTTCCCTGCCAGTTTGAGGATCACAGCTGCACCACCAGGATGAAGGTCCAGGAAATCTGTAACATCATAGACACGCCCCTTGAAAACAATTAAGGAAATAGAAATTTTTTTCTACCAGTATCAGAATTACCTGAATAATCACCCAACAATCATCGCGTGTATTGTGCTTGGATACTTCGTCGAAAGGGATCAAAACCTCAGCAGTTGAATGCGATTCCAAATGCACTGGTTCTCGTATACTTTGATGAGCAACAAGTGTAACAGCGCAGACAACTCCACCCAGAGCCACAGTACTCCACAGTAAAGGGAGTCCTCGAGGTTGAGGTGAGGCTGATGCTAAGCGGATTAATCCAACCTTGGAGGATCTGATTTGTAGCCGTCGAAGAGAGCAGAAGCGAAGGGAAGAAAACATCTCATATCCATGTTGAAATTTGTGACGCAAGTGTTATAAGGCCAGACTGCCCCAGATCGAATACCCGTCATGGTGGTCGGGGAAAAGGAGCTTGACAAAGTTTCGGTCCGAAATTTCCGATTCCTTTGCCGAAAGAGAGTATTTCAAAGTCCGGTCCTCTTGTCGATACTCAAGGCGAAATATTGAGCGAAAACAGTAGTTTCATTGAGCACAAGTACTTTGCACCATGAAATGCTGTATCCTCATCGCCAAATACGTTGCTTCTTTCCTTCTTTCTTGTCTCTCATTGACAACCTTGTGTCACGCTCATAATATGAAATTCTGCAGTGTCGTCATGAGGTTACATATACGATACTAGGCACCCGAAAAGATAACATACCTTAGTTCTCGGAGAAGAACTCGAAAGGCGACGTCTGACCACTACATCTCTCTGGGATCAAACCCAAGAAACCCACAGGGAAGATGCAATTCTTTTCATCAACGCCCTGGCGCCTCACCAACTCAAGTGCCTGGACAGAAAGATCTCTACCAAGGAATGGGAACTTGGGAAGGTTGAAACCCAGACCAGCTCCAATGCACCTTTCTGGAATCAGCCCTGCAAATCCGGCAGGGAAGATACAATTAGCCTCGTCGAGTCCTTGCCTCTTCTCCACTGCAGGAGTAGCAGGAACCGGGGGAATAAACGGAAGAGGAGGTAGAACGCCAATGCATTCGGGAGGAATGAGCCCTAGGAAGCCTGCAGGAATTCGACAGTTGTCAAGGTCCAACCCTTGCCTCTTCTCCGGGACGTCACTGCTGCCAGTTGGGAGAGGGGCAGGTACATCGCCTGTCTGCGGGGGGTTGCAACCACCGTTTTCGCAGAGAACAGAGATTGCGCTTTTGATATCGGGGATAGGAATACGACCCAATTGACGACTGGCAACAGGTGCTGGAGTTGGAGCTGGCGTTCTGCGAACGAAAACCATTAGAATTCTAAATTCACGCGAGAACCGCCACATCTGAGAACATATGAGATGCACTCACGGAACTGGAGCTGCAAGGACAGCGCATGCGGCCACTAAAATGAAGGAGGTAGTGAATTTCATGGCGATGGATGGAGATGAAGCAGCGAAAGCAGGAGGAAAGCAGGAAAAGATGGAAATGAAACGAAGAGGCGAGGTTCAATGGCACCAGTCCACTGAAGAAACGTCGTCTGCTGAACCAAGAGACATTTATATTAAATGAAAGATCCTGGGACGGCCATCCGCGGAAGAGCATTATCAAGGAGATCACGGAAGTTGTTGTGGGCCGTGAGTTGATGAGCACTCATGCAACTAGGACGAAGACGGAATGCCAAGGGAACAAAAATCGCCATGACAGTCAAGAGATGATGAGAGTTCAAAGGAGGTGAGGCCGAGAGCGCTACCTAAGAGTCATCGGACTATCCATAATCCCTTACTTGTTCACACGTCAGAGACTCAGACCCACTGCGCTGTAGGTTCTTGAAGTTATGTGCTAATCTTCTTCCAATTTTCGATACTATACGGTTGTCTCGTGGATAAATGCAAGAGGGAGAAGGAACCTTTCGCACACTTGCGGTCACAACTTCCTTACAACCTGCATCTCCTCGAAATCGATATTTTCAGCTCGTGCAAATATCACCCTCTACGCTTCTGGAACTCGTAAAATTTTCTTTGCACTGATATTCGATCATTTTACTTGGATTCCTTGTGACCTTGTCTATCAAAATGGCCTTGAATGGACCTTGTACTTTTGATCCTCATCAACACCTCTTCCCCTTTTCATATTGATGTGCCCCTCAGCATTTCAACTTTTGATAGAACTTCCGGTCGATGTCGCTCGACTTACCATTGAACTTGCGGCAAGTTCAGACTCGTCTCTGCAGACAGCGCGTTCACTTTCCTTTGTCTCCCATGAAATCCAGAGATGGTATGTGATGTTGTGTCCCATAACTATCTCACTTCTTCATTATATTAGGTCCGACAAATTACTCTTTTGTAACATTATCATCCAGACCGCTCTTATCAGAACCTCTACTATTCGGTTCATGGAATCCTTCGCTTCGGACAATCCACCTCCTCGATTGAAGAGGGCACGCCATTATGTCCAACGGGTTGCAACGAAGCAAAGTTTCGATAACAATGTTCTTTTACGCAAGTTTATATCAGTTTGTCCTCAGCTACGCTCCTTAGCGCTTTGGTCACTGCCAGCTCACGCCGAGCTCTGCCTCCTTTCGCTCCCGCATCTCCGAAAACTTACTTTTGGGAAGATATTTGACAAGGATTTCTCCTTTTCCAGCTCCCTTTTCCACTTTATTACTCATTTGGAGCTCGTGTCTTATCCTACCTCCGGCTGGGAATTTCTGTGGGCAAAAGGTCTTGCCAATATGAGTGGTTTGACCCACCTCGTGCTAGATGCAACCGAAATTACCCCTCAAAGAGGTTCTCTTCTTCCTTTCGTTTCAGACGCCTCTAACCATATGCCATCTAACTTATTCGTGCTTCTATTGTATGTAGATGCCAGGCAGCCAGCACCCGACGACGATATTTACGACGAGAAAATTATTCTCGCCTTAAGGGATAGACCAATCGCAGGAGGGCATCCCATCTTTCCCTTCGTAAATCTAGACTGGGACGGTTGGACTGGAGAGCCGGAGACATTGTGGATAAAGGCAGAACTGATACTGGAGCAGAAGAAGAAACAGGGGCTGAATGTCAGTGGTTCGGTCTGTCCTATGGTATTCACCTATATCAAGCGCAGAAGTGTTTTTCAAATTAGATTTTCGATGCAACTAGAGCAAAAGGAACATGTTTTTTTCACACATTCCCGGTACCTTTGACACTCTCAACCTTCCTGACATCCACCCTCTCTTGAACAATTTTCTCCATCCTGCGCCAGTAATCCCCAGCACTTCCTCTGACACTTTGTTCAAACGTATCATCTCTTTCCAAAAACAAAGTCTTGGACCAATCAACAATAACCCTGTGATCTTTTCCCCAATATCCGAATCTGGAAGAGCCCAAAATTATGGGACGAACGGGTGAGAGGACAAGCACTTGAAGGTGTTCCAGAATATGAAGAATCTGCTCAGAACGCTCGTCTATTTCACTTCTGTGTGATGGAAGGGGGAAATACAAGGACAGGTGAGTTAAAGAAGTAAGCCGTGAAAGAGACTTCGATAAACTCATCTCGTCGAAGTCATGCCACTCCCATGACGTAAGCGCTAGATGAGTAATATTGGACACCCAACTGTCAATTTTCGCTGAGTCAAAAGTTTCGAACTTATGCAGCATAAAATCTTGGAGAGACCAGTCTATCATTAGAAACCGGAGTTTCTGAAGTGATATCAATCTATTGAGGACTTCTCGTCTGGCAAGATTAATTTGGGAATTCAGAGTCAGGTTTCCTGAGGGCTCCAATATGTTCCAAATGAGTAAGGGGGTGTTCCAGATCGATATAGATTCCAAGTTCGGTAGGGAGGGGATGATAAATGTCCAAAGGAGAGACGGATCGTCCTTTGGCTCATCCAATCTTAGCGTAATGAGAAGGGCTCGAGTGCAAGTTGCGAAAAATGGCTGGGTACGTGAACGAAGCAATGTCTCAATCTCATTGAGTTCATCTCGAGATCGTATTTTGAGCAAACGAAACTTGAGCTGAGAAACGCTGGAAAGGTGGGTCAGATAACGCGCCGAGGTATAAAACGATAAGGATAAGTAACATAGAAACATACCAGCTGTATGTAGAACGAGAGACCAACAAGAGAGGGAGGTATTCTTCGGGAGGAATAGATTGGGCAGCAATTGTGAGAATGGATTCCACAAGCTCGAGTGGAAGAGTTTCTCGCAATTCAGTGGTAGCGGTAGTTGTACCATAATCAATATCTTCTAAGAATCATTTATTCGGGAGAAGAAAAAAGTAGGGGTTGCAAATTGCATACCTGTAGTAGCCACATTCCTCTCGACGGGGCTGCTAGTGTGAACATCTGGGTCCATTGTTCTTCGCCCCAAACAATTCAGAATTGAGAAAAACGTATAAGAATTTCAAGACTGATCAAGTGCTCCGAGGGAGTCGATAACCTAGGAGAATGGTCCAAGTTCGGAAATGCTAATGGAAGCAAGAGGAGAGTTGAAGGTGTTGGCCCGTGTTTGCTTTCGACGGCGACATAGCTTGAGTTTCCTAACACGAGAGGCTGAACATTTCGGGCCAGAGCCTCAATGCGGTAAGACGGGATCTATCACCTCAGACCGGGTCTCACTTTAGCTCGGGGTATTCATGCCGACAAGCGGTCGATAAACAGGTTTGCCGAACTGCAGTAACAGAATTTCATTATAGGCTCTTCACTTTCAAGAGTTCAAAACACAGCACGGAATTATACGAAGTGGAAAGGAGAAAATGAGCTATGGTAATCTCCCTGGTTGGAGTTTCCAATTTTCGTCTTCTCCTCATTTTGGTAGCACAGGCCATTTCTCTCACTGCCATAGGCCCAGTCTGTGCTCCTCCTCGTGCAGAAAACAAGCCCTTCAGTGTTTGGCTTCTCATCCGTATGGCAGTGTCTCCTGAGCTGAATGTGCGGGTGCTGCGATCAACCACGCCTCCAAAGTAAAATGACGACCCTTCAACTCACACGCACGGCAATACTAGAGATCTTATAAGAAACGAGTGCCTCTCAACTTGCCCGCATGTCCAGCTAGTGCAAACTGTTCCGATAACTTGCTGCTCTAGTAAACGCATATGGCGTCGAAGCAGTCTTTCATCTTTGTGTCGAAAGACATCCTCAACTCTGGTCTTCGTCATATTTCCGGAAACATTCCGCTATATACACAGACGGAGACAGGATGGTTCAATAGGAAGCAAACGACAGTCTTGTATAGGGCGGCTGGAGATCAGGGAGGTGACCCGACTGTTCTAGGTATAATTGATTGGAAAAAGGAAGAAATAGAAGTATATGGTCAAAGAAGAAAGATTTCGGACATCTGTTTTAAACCAGGGATGCTTTTGAGGCGAGTAATCCTCTTTTACTTCGACGGCCATTGGTTGGACTGACTCAACAAGTAGCAAAACGCGGGAATGGACGTGGGAGCCTCAAGCGAAGACATTCTTAGTTGAATGGGAGAATGATACTTGGGTCGTACGTTTAATTCTGTTTTGTCTCGTTCGCATGATCATATATCATGTTTAATACAGATGACAACCAAGTCCAAAGCATTCCATGAAGGAACATTCAATCCTTACGCTTCTCACTGGTTTGGAAAAGACGAAGCAGCCACTCTCGAGCTGTCGCCTAATACCGATCCGTTTCACGTCGCGTTTATGATTTTGATACTTTGTTACATGGAGGGAAATAGGTTGGCGAATAGGGTATGCTCTCCTCATCCCTCCTTTTTACTGTCAAGCTATAGCCTAATTTCCTTAAAGAAAACTGCGGGGAACGTAGCGCTCATGAGTGTCAGTGGAATCCCGATGCAATAATGGTGATATAGTGATTGATTTTATGCGTTGTCCCTTGTTATACTACTGAACTATCTCCAGAAAGGATATTTCCAGTCTACTCCATGCTAAATGAATACAAAGTCACTCAACATCCGGGATTTCTCGATTTCTCAAAAGACATGCAGGCTGGACTCATCATCTATCTTATATCATCACTTCAATCCCTCAACGAACTTCATATGAATGATGTCGAATCTGAACACACGGGTGAGAAGCAGCTCCGTTTGAGTGAAAGGTGCTCAACTTGAACTCTAAATGACCGAGTCGGAGTCCAATGTTTTTCTACTGGGGCAAATATCTAGTCTTCAGTAAGGTTAGCGTTAATACATTCCAATTATTTCTCACTCACAGGGGTCTGAGAGGATCCACGACCTGTCAGCCAATGGAGCAACAGGCGAACGAGAATGGCGCCAGTAAAAATGACAATGGAAGTCCATCCACCATATGCAATAATTTGATATTTGATCCAAATGACTTGGTATGCCTCTGGAATCGCATAGAGAAGTGCAACGAAGGCTGGACCTGACTTGTGAACACGTTTCTGGGGTAGTTCTATGGTTAAATTCTTGTGTGAGGTGGTAAAAGTAAAACATCCACCTGTAGTTCCTGGACAGGCAAGAATTCGTAATATACACGGTTGATGATACACCAGAGTAAGGCGGTGAGCGGGGGAATGACTGTCGCGGATGATTGCGAGGTTGCCGCAGTCCAACTTTTGCCTCGTTGGCGAGGTCGAACTATGTAAAAGTTTGACTTACCCAATGATGGCAAACAACTGCGGCGGAAAAGATGGAAATGAGACGACTGCGAAAGACGAGCCGTGAAACAGACGTACCCCGTTCATGACCACCTTAGAACGATTGCTTAAACTCTCTGAATGATGCTCTATGTCTTGAGGGCGAATGTGAGGTTTTTCAGAGAGTTCGTGGAGAAGGGGATACATTGTTGAATGATCTAACATCCAGTGAACGAGTCTGGTAAAAAATTGCCCCATCATAGAGGGAGTGAAGGTCAGGGTTCCTGACAAATGTTCCAGCGACCTTATAAAAAAATCCCCAAAGCTGTTGAAGCCTCATCGCAATTTTTGAGCTTCCCACCTATTCAGTGTTTTGTCCTCGAAAGCGGACACCGAGGGCTTCTCAATCACTCAGGGATCGACGTCCGCGATAGCGGAAATTATGTGCTCTGCTTCCGAGGATTATAGGTCCTTGAGGGACTGGTCACTGCGGTCACTAATAGATCCCACCGAACAGCGCAAAAAGTACGCTTCACCGTGGAAAGAGTCTCAGTTGTCGGTTTAACTCAATCCGCCCTGGATACGACTTTCTCTGCCGCTCTGGATGGCTCCGTTGAGTAGAAACGTGTTTCCGTAAGGGATTACGAACGGTGTTATATTTATCGGAGATCAGCTTCTCCATTAGCCTTTTCTTGGGTGGTGTAAATTCTGCAGTATCGCAAGCCAACCGCGCAGGCTATGTCCTCATGCAAACTCTACTCTTCATTGCCACCATTTAGACAAGTTGAGCACGTCTAGTTCTGAATGCTTAGGTATCAGCCTTCCATCAGAACCTGGAGAACTAACCAAGCCGTGGATCCTCGGGTTGACAATGTATTTGAGCCTACTTATTCAAGTCAAGGTGAGACAAGCAAAAAAAAACTCATAGGAAAGTAGCAAGGAATAATAGTGGAAAACGAAATCAACAAGAAAAGTGGTACATATGTATGAAGCACAGGTATAGTAATTGAAAGCAAATACTTTTGATATAGGTTGATCCTTTTACTTGGATTTGCCCTTGGGCTCTCCATGTCGCTGATAGACGGCAGAGACCATAGCATGATCACGTTCATAGGGTTCAAGCGTCACCTAAGCAGAAGAAAAGAAAATCAGCCTGGCATAGAAAAAAAAGGAGGAAGAAGTACCTGTTCAACAGGTTTAAATTTGCCCTCCCTTAGCTTCGCAATCTCCATCGCGAAAACGGCATCCGGTGCAGCCGTCGAATCAATACAGCTCGCCTTAATTGAAATGACAACGTGACCACCATCCTTCAAAAAACTCTGGGCATTATGCACCACGATCCTGGCCTGGTCGGGCTGCGCAACATCTGCGAAGATCGTATCCACAGAACTGAGCAACATTCGATAACGGTTCGGTAACCGAGCGTCTTCAACGATGGGAATAACGTTGGTTCGTTTTTTGGCCATGTTGATGAGGTCGCGACCTGAACGAGGGGAGAATTCGACGGCATAGACTGTCCCATTGGGACCAACGATGTCTGCGACGTGGGATACGGATGTGCCTGATGCAGCGCCAAGGTATAAAACTTTTGAACCAGGTTTGATGAAGATATGGTCCAACCCGCCAAGAATTCCAGCTGCGAGTTTGGAACGGAATGGATTCCAGACTCTGTATTCGGTTTTTGTAGGTTCTGTGGAGTCGGGTGATGTGGAAGGAGTTTCGAGGGAGATTCGTTTTTCGCCATAGACAGATTCACCGGGGACTGTGATTATGGTGAGCAAGGACTGATTAGAAAATGAAGATAAAAGAAAGGAAAGAAAACACACCAAGGTTCTTGGTAACCAACATATGTTCTTTGCCCTTGGCAATGAAAACACCTTCATGTCGATGAGGTTCGAGGATATAGTTTCCTCCACCTTTCGCACCTCCCCTTCCACCGCCACCACCACGACCGCCTCTTCCTCCACCCCGTGCTCCTCTACCACCACGGTCACCACCGCCGCGGCCTCTCCCACCTCCAAACCCACCAGGCTTGCCAACTCCGCCACCTCGTCCACCTCCAAAACCACCTCGACCACCACCACCACCACGAGGAGCGCCACGACCACGTGATCCGCCTCCTCTACCACCACCACCAAAGCCACCTCGTCCACCCGATTGTCCGAATGCCATTAGATGGTCGAAAGAGGTGAAGGTTTGGAGAGGAAATGATCTGCACCCGGACATCACCAAACTTTTTCGGCGCTTACACATTGCAGCTCTATCAATGACCACCATTGTTGTGGCTTTGAACTCGATCTTTTGTTGACTCCAATGCCGGGCTGAGAGTCTGGTGGGCTTTGTTCACTGTGGGTATTATCTACTCTGATTCTCGGAAATCCTGTGCTTTTCCTATGCATTGAGACTTCGCCGTTCTCGACCTTTGCCGAACACATCCTTCAATTTCTCGCACCTCACGGGAGCTATGCGCGCGCTAAGACTCGGAGTGCCTAATCTGGAGCCCAGAAACGATTCTAATGGACAGAAACACTGAGACCGTGACCTAAACTTTCGGGATCAGAATACCAAAATAGATTGGTGGGAACACAGGGATCGGAACTCTATGATTAGACTGCGTCTCCCCCCTCTCTCTCTTTTTCCTCTGGTCTTGGATTCCATCCTGAAAGGCCGTGAGATTTTCTTTGACCTCTCTTAAGGCTCTCCACCTATATCAAGTCTTCCTGCCTCGTGCAGTCTCTTTCCCTCCCGCCAACGCCAACATCCTTCCTGGTGTCTAACGAACCCCCCCGCTCTGGTTTTCCCCATCCTGAGTCACTCTCGCGTTCAAAAAGGTGACATATGGCCCAAAAAATAACGCAAAACCAACTTCAGCTTTGGTCCTCTGTCATAAATTGGTCCATTCTCAGTCATGCGACTCTCTACTCTCTCCTTCACGAGATAGCGACAAAGCCTCATCTTCGGCCTCAAGATTTGGAAATGCACTCAGAGAGTTTAGTTAAACGGTCTAAGATGACTAGCAACGGGGTATGTCCTTTCTGGTATAAAATGTTTAGCATATTGACACGTTCCATAATGTAGCTAGTTGGAATCATTGGGTACGCCATCTTTGCATCCTAGAACTTTGATTCATTGATGAGAAGTAAACAGTTTTACTTTGGCTAACACCTCAAACCCCCAACTTGCTTTCGAAATTAAGGCCACCTTCACCCTCTCATCTGGTGCATGATCAATCGACTCTACTACCAAGGTCTTCCTCTATGAACTTCGGGTTCGTTTTCTAAATCCATATCCTTGGCTGGACAGTAGTAACGGCCTATGCTTTCCAGGAACGCGTGCAGAAGTCAGGGCCCGCTCTCGTCGCGACCTTATACGCCATCCCAGAGCTTTACCTAGTCCTCTTTTTTGCGTATCATGTTGTCAATGGAGGGTGGATTGGAATCGCGATTCTGGTTAGTGCAGTTTTTCTCCAGCTTTTCCTTCGCAGCTTGTTTTGCTTTGGAGCTCGTCGACGAGGAGTAAGTATTGATCACTTTATTGAAATGTCGAGACTGACCTGGTATCGGATAGGAACACTGCCGATACAGAACGTAATCCAGCCCCAATACTACATGACAAATGAATGAGATGAGAAAACAGTGAGGAAGAAAGCGTGAATAAAAGGTTAAGCCCTGCATGGATATCTACTAGTATTTCGAATCCACGTCCCGCAATTTTTACTCGGCTATTGAATGATATTTGTGTAGCATGAGAAGCTAGCTCCGGAGGTTTGTTCATTTGCTTCCTTGGAGCGTCAGATATGGCGCTGTAAACGCATGAAACGAAGGAGAAGTGTCAGAGCCTAAATATTATGCAGCGAGGCAAATCGCGAACAACGCTATCCTGGCGCTCTTTTGGGTCTTTCTGTCATTTGTGATATATGATCAGTTCACATAGGGCCCGGATCAGTTATTTTGAAAGTGAGTTGTATCCCTTTCTTGAAGACCTCGCCATATGTTGCCGGACATGTAGAACGCAAACGCTGGCTGAGGAGGATTCACTGGCATCCTTAAAGAGCCCCCCACACATAAAAATTTGAGGGTTCATTATAATCACAACTACCGGAAACAAAATTCCTGGTTCTGCTGTTGGATCTCTAACCTCAGATAAAACGGACCGCGGGCATTGTACTCCCCTCGAGAGCAGGAATGGCCCTGAACCAGCATACCTTATAAGATTGAGGTAATTTGGCGATCGAACCAATCCAGTAAGTTAAACTATGTCACTTCCCTACAGTTTCAACGTCCACCAAAGTGGGGCAAATAGGGACAATACGGAATCTTAGTGGAAGCGATTCCATAGCTCGCAGGTCAAGTTGCGCGAAATCAGTTACACGTGTTCTGTTTTGTTTGTAAAAGATATCCGGCGGGTTGTTACCGGAGTAAGAAAGCGGAAGGCTTGTCCCGAGTAATAAATACACAAACCCTAAATTGGCAGCGGAAGGCGCGCGGAGTCTGAGCGTCGGGTCCGAGGAATACAGAACAAAGAAGCTCAATAGACCTGATGTTGAATAGGTAGGGGATCGCCGGCAAGGGATAACGCAGGGACTAACAACCAGTTGATGATCCTCAAAAACCGGCAGAGTTGTCCGAAGACAAGGATTAGAGTTTAGAGCGCTATGAGCATCGAACTACGAATTACACGCCGCCTGCGGTTGGAATACCCACTACTGTAAGGCATGGTTTGTTAAATGAGACAAGGCGGCCGGCGTATTAGCTCTTTGGAAGGGAATGTCTTGCTCCCAGTCCACGGGGCCATACTCCAGCTAAACGGAGTTAGAGGTGTTTTGCTTTGTTTGTAAAAGATATCCGGCGGGTTGTTACCGGAGTAAGAAAGCGGAAGGCTTGCCCTGAGTAACAAATACACAAACCCTAAATTGGCAGCGGAGGGCGCGCGGAGTCTGGGCGTACGGGTCCGAGGAGTATAGAACAAAGTAGCTCAATAGACCTGATGTTGAATAGATCGGGGATCGCCGGCAAGGGATAACGCAGGGACCGACAACCAGTTGATGATCCTCAAAAACTGGCAGAGTTGTCCGAAGACAAGGATTAGAGTTCTGAGTGCTGTGAGCATTGAACAACGAATTATACGTGGGTAAGATGCCAGATAAACCTTAACCAAATGTCCCACCTAGGGTTGGGATGATTTTGGGCGCGGAGATGAGAGTAAGGAGTCGAGGTTTGCTGTGCGCCATCAAATCCACCCTCCTCAAGGCACCGCGACAAGTTTAGCCTTGCTCTTACAGCCATGTTTGGTTGGTATCCGCTGGTCAATTTTGATTCTCCCCACCATCTGCTACCTTGTCGCTCGTGCTGAGAAAGCCTCGCAAAGCCAGATATGTGGATAGTAAATCGACAGGGATGGGTCCGAACCCTCTTTTTGTCCATCCTGAATCATTCGACTCTCTACCCTCTTCTTTGTGAGCTCAGTTCGAAGCCACACCTCTCTCCTGATGAACTGGAACATGCTTCGGAGAGTATATCTACACGATCCAAGATGATGTTGAATGGGGTATGTCTACTTTGCTGTACATTATACCTCAAGATGCTCATCCTCTCAAGTTATTAGCGACTATCGGGTAGGACGTCCTACAAATGAAATCCTTGGCTAACTAGAGATGCAAGGTTCACTTTGTCCACATCCTCAACCACAAAAATATCTTCTGAGATCGTGCTGCCGGTCACTGCTCTGACGTGGTGTATCATAAACCGAGTATATTATGAAGGTTTGCCTGTCAGTGAGCTCCAGGTGGGTCCACCAAATGCCGATTGGTATCCCTGAGGATTAAACAAAAGTATCTATCCAGAAACGTGTTCAGAGCTCCGGACCTGCGGCAGTAGCAATACTCTACGGGATTCCAGAAATATTCCAGGTCATCTTCATGATGTACAAGGTTGTTGTCTATGGAAAATGGATTGGGGCCGTGATAATGGGTACTGCAGCTCTTATCCAACTTTCTCTGCGTGGCCTGCCTTGCATCGGAGCGCGTCGGCGATATGGAGTAAGTGATCATTGCCTTGAAATCCATGCATGTATGAATCTTGCTTCAGAGGGGAGCGCTCCCCGTCTAGTTGATCGTCATACAAAATAAAGCACCCCAAAAGCGGTTCTTACAGCCGCATGAAAAGCTTCTGAGAAATTGACCCTTTTGTTTTCCTCGTTGACTGTACTCTTTGTCCTTTTGCTTTACAATTTACTATGTTGTCCAGCTTCCGCGTTGGGTGGGATACAGTTGATCCACCGCTGTAAGAAATATGTAAAAGGCTTTCGAAAGCCTTACATATCGCATTCTGTTGCAAGTTCTGGCCCGACTTCTGGACACTTTTTCAGACCTTAGTGTCTACTTGATCACCCATTTGCTTAAAGTGCGTTACCGTGCAGTAAACTCTACTTCTGATTCCGATAGGTTATTACTGTATTTACCTGTGAACCAAAGTGTGGGATTATTAATCTACGCAATGCTTTGGCATCTCCGCGCGAATTTATATGCACGAAATCTTGTCAGAGGACACTTAAATCTGGAAGACACCATTTGATCTAGGCTATAATTCGGTCCTATAAAATTTATCTCATAGATATATTCCGTTGCTCTTCAAGGCCTGTAGAGATGCAATTCGTTTGGAACAGCGGGGTTACGTTTGGAGATACATCCCCAATCACCACTTCGTTCCGTCCACATAAAACAGCGTAAACCGTTGGTAAGTGATCCAATCCGCGTAATGCAACCCCATACGAGACTCCATCGTGCTTTGAGTGATCATAGCCTCGCACCAAAAAGTAAGTCCCTTGATCTAGCATGGAAATGTTATTGGAATGGAAAGACCATATGCACGTATGTTTGGTGTTAGAGGCGTGAATTCTCTGTTGGTTGCTTAAAGACAATCGCAGATCCGGCTGGCACTGCCATGCACTCCGAAAGGCTGCATCTATCCTTTGATTTGAATGATTTGAGAGCGACACATGTCTTAATTTTTCCGGAGTCTTCTTTCAACGCAGTTCCGCGGCGATTTCCAAGATGTTGCAGGACGCTCCAGCCATTAACCCGGGCTCTTCTCGTGATGAACTACATCAGTGAGCCGAGGGAGATTCAGGCCTTGTCACTGAGTTGACGCCAGCACGCGCGCCTGTGCGAAAATAACTGGTAACCCCATTAGGGGCATTTGGTCTTGCACTGCCAATCGGGCGAAGCGGAATCTGACATAGACTTGATCTGGGTTTAATTCTGGTGGGGGCACTTATAATGATTTTATCCTCTTGAGCTCTACCGTTGGCTCCCTCCCTAACACTTCCTTTTTCTGCGAGCTTTCAACCTTAAATGATTGTCGCGAACTTCAAACGCCACATTATATTCCTCGGTCAACATTATACCATGTACCCACTCTTCAAAGCAGCCGCAACAACCTCCTCACTGAGGATGGACGACGTCGAATACCAGGGAAAGACAGTATGTGCAAGATCAAATAGTGTGATGGTTGGGGTAAGTTGTTTCACGCCCACACGTTCAACCAACTTATTGTGCGATAGTTATTAGCTATCATCGGGTATGCCATTTCTGCTGACTGAAAATTTTGAACAAAATGCTGACCTCCATCCTTAGATACCTCTCCTCCCCTTCATTGAACCCAGAAGAGCGCCAAGCTAGCTGCAAATCATATAAACTTCTGATTCCCTTCCTAGTCTTGATCTGGTCAATAGTGAACCGCGCATACTACGAGAGCTTACCAGCCGAAGGATTTCAAGTACGTCTACAAACTGTCATTTCCGTTGCCGGTTCTCACGCTGCCTTCCTGTAGAACCGCGTCCGAAATTCTACACCAGCTGTTGTAACGATTATATACCTTGTTCCAGAGGTCTACCAGTTGGGCTTCATTACCGTTGAGATATTCAAAATTGGAGGATGGGGCGTAGCCATTGTTTTCGCTGGGCTACCCGCCGGATACCTTATATTTCTGTGGGTTAAAAGGAAGATATTTCAAGAAGTTAGTTACCCTTTTAACATGACAAACTGTGCATCATTCGTTTTAACCATTGTGTTTTCTGCAGGAGAGGACCTTACCGTAACTTGAAGAGGCCGCATTATCAGTTCATAAAAATAGGCAGGTTGAAAGTTAAGTAATCCAAAGTAAGAGAGATGTTCGGGTGCCTTGAAGATTCCGAGAATGCAGCCGCCGGTATTGATAGAGTCTTACTTTCACTGTTCTGTCAATCCAGGTATAAATAGTCCTCTATTAACGAAGTTTATGAGTAAAGAAAATCTGTCATGGGGAAAGATTTTAGATTCTTCGCGGAAACGAACGAGGTCATTTGAACCAAGCACAGGAATCGTGGAAACAACTAACCGTTTGTGGGCGCATGGCAGGACCGAGTCACAAATTTTCAGCAATCGCAGTACCAATTAAGCGGCAAATCAAGTGGAAACTCCAGAAGAATGAGCAGAGGATACGAGGTTCGCAGTCCAGCTACGTCGCCCGGGATTGTCTCCTGACCTTCTGTTTTGGGGTAGTGAGGCATTACGGAGAATTTCAGAGAGGCTTTGTGCATCGATCAAGGGAGATAAGAACTTCAGAATTCAGCCTCAGTAAGAAGAGTCTATAGGTTGTCTGACTGCAGACGAAAGCAACATGGGGGTACAAGAGCACGTTCTTCTGCACCCGCACCATCACTTGACATTCCCGACCTGCGAATTCCCACAACGCTTGCAAGTTGCGTCAGTACTTTTCTGCTCTCCTATTTTCTCTCTACTTCGTCGAGGTATGCATGACATTCGGATGGGGATATTATTGGGTACTAAGCCTGCCTCTCGACCATCCCCTTTCGAACGGGATCGGCAACATTCGCCAATTTCGCATATCCCGAGGAAGAGTTCGACCTGAACGGCTGGATTCGCGTGAAGAATAGGGGGATGAATTCCAAGTTACTTTATTCTTGGATCCTTCGACCAGCGCAGTTTGGAATCGAATTCTGAAGGTATTTGGGTGGTCCCACCAAAGGTTCGCATCGTTCTCTGGCGTTCCTTTTCTTCGTACCGTACTGATATGGCATCCCTATTTAAAGGCTAAAATGTATCCAAAGTAGCCACTTTGACCTCAATCGCTGAGTTTACGAATTGTTGGATGGAACCTCCCTCTTGGTCCGACGTTTACCTTTAGTCCTCGTCCGACGGCTAGAGCATCTCGAGGGCTGACGGATACTTGTTGCTCGCCGCGATACGATTAAACCCGTGGAATGGATGCACCCACCCGCCGAATACGAAGTGTCCACATCCAAGATCAATTCCGGTTGGACTTCCCCTTCCTCGTATTCCCTTGTTGGTGCTCTTTTTCTGGCACGCTGGCCGCCCTTCGCCAATCACGCGCCAGTCAAAGCGTCATTCTACAGGCTCTTTCCAGACGGCAACCCCAGCTCCTGATGACCAGCCTTTGTGATTCTGCACGCTCGTCCACAGATATTCTAGGAAAAATTCAAAAGGGTCGTGCTCGTCAAAAAGAAGAAACTTTGTTTGTATCTTTTCTCGTGGTGTACTTTCTACGCACTAATAATCCTCAAGAGTATTATTTGAAGAAAGGTTTCATGAAGTACGGGGCGCTCGCCTCGTGGAAGGGAAGATCCGGATTTAGAAGGAGCGCCTTCAACCCCCCTCATCACAGCAGTTACTCCATCGCAGTTCATCACTCTTTATATACTCTGCCCTGGCCGTCGTACGGTTAGGTTTTTTGTCAAGTTTTGACCCAGCCAACCCAATTATGGAGAACTTAATTGGGTGTCGTCTCCACTCAGCGGAATTTCGCTGACTTGGATCAGCTTAGAAGCCTTTCAAGGAGTGAAGAGGAGATTTCGATCATATACAGAATTCAGTCCGATCAGGGTGGGACTGGGAGAGGAGAGTGGATGTCAGCAACGGCTGGTTTGGGCTGTTCCCGGCAATGTCCATGTCACCGTTGAAAACCATTGGCAACTTCTGTGTTCCCAAATGACCAGGAATGACTCTAGGAAGAGGATAAAGCCGCAATATGGTGATTTTCACAACCGCCCACGCCCGTATCACATCCCCACGTTCATACTAGACGACGTACGGGGGAGTTCTTTTCTACGCAATGTGGAAACTACGCGCCTGAAAAGAAGTTGAGGATGAGGTGGTGGATTGGGAAGGAGAGCTTCCTCTTTGGTTGGGTGTCTCCTGGGTGTCTCTGAACGAGCGCCTTGCTTTCTATCATGTCGCCGTTTGAACCATCTTCTATCGCCATGTTTCCAATTCCATAGGTACTGGAGTACATTCCAATCACTACAGAGTCATTAAGTTACCCTACCTACAACCATGGTCTTTATTTGTTCCATAGCTTCATCCCTGTTTCATTAGTCCATACTCGTTACCTTTTCCTGGTTTGTCCGTCTTCCGACTCTTTTCTTTCCGATTTCCAGGAAATATTGGAGAGGACAAATATTTGAACACCGCTTCAGTGGGATGGGGATGGGGAGGCTGCTGGAAAAGTAGCGACTTTTATAGCGAAATTACGACGTTCCAGTCTTGCATTATGGGTGATTGAAACTGGCTACTAGGGTTCTGTACCTGTTTTGTTAGCTGGTATCCGTCACACTGATCATGCTACTGTTAAAAAAAGAAAAAACTCACCAACCGGCGCAGAATACACGCAAATTGCTCAACTCAATGCTTGGTGGCTGAAACTGTTGTAAGTTGTGCGCCCTCGAGCCACTTCCGCCATCACGATTTGATGGCATCGCGTCTTCCTGACGCGCGCTCTCCTCTGACTCCCGTACATAGCATTATTGACTCTTTTTATTGTATACTCATACTTGACTCTTCTATGAGTCCTTTTCCTTTCGCCTCCTATCTTTTCTACTTAGTATTTAAAGTCCTCGTAAATGTCCTAATAAATTATCCTTGAAGTTGCTACCGCCTCTCCCTGAGAGCGCTCCGTGAGAAAAACCTACGACAGAAACTCGGGTCTTCAAAAGAGTACATGAACATCCAATGCAAATGCCTGAAGATTAGGCAGTTTTCTAGTTTTTCCCTTTCCTGCAAAGCCCATCAACCGTCCGAGGAATATCTTCATTGGCATTCGGCAGGGTTCGCTCTGTGCATTATTAGTGGCTGATTCGCAAATTCAAATGCAATCATTCTGGGACCCTTGTAGTCATAGATTTGCGAAAATTTAATGGCATCGATGCCCTTCTCAAAAACTCCAAAATTCTTGATAGTGCGACACGCATACTAAGAGTGTAAGAAATGGGTTGTCCTATGGTAGGACGATCTCTTTAACTTCAAGCACACGTTCTTCAACTAGCTCAGATTGAGGGAGTAAGAAGACCGTGTAAGGTAAGAAGCAAAAGAGTAAAGTAACGGGTGCTATCGACAGGCTCTAGCCTTACAGAGAGAGCCTCATCGACCAGCGCGGCCAATTCTCTTTACCTTCAGGCGATTGGCACTCTATCATCTTCTTCATGACCTTGTTTCAAAACTTCACCGTCATGATTAATGCTTACAGCATCATTCATAAACGTTGTCGAAACGTTCAGCCAAAGCAGTCCACTGAGTACGTCGTCATCACAACCTTTTTCTTCAGGATATTCAAGTGTTCCCCCACCCAGCCGTGTGCAGTCGTTGGGTAAGTATATTATCTCTCTTATGATTACGATTTATGACTCTGAAGCAAAATAGGTTCACCTGTTCCGTGTTTGCAGCTCCAAAGTCTGTGGCGGTAGTCATCCTCCCATTCCCGACCTTGCTCTAATCTATCTAGAGGAGCCGCGTTGACGTTTTAAGTTAGGGTAATCAAGTTTTATGTGGGGTGAAAGTGGTCAGTTTGAGCACTGTTGACACTTCTTTTACTCTCAAAGCAAAGGGATTGTGCTAGACAATTTGATCAAGCCAAAGACTTTGGTCTTCGCAGCCACCTCTGTCCACAGCATCCTCACGCGCACGCTCAACAACGTATTGCTTCTTACGTTATGCGGTAGAGATCGTACATTGCATGACATATCTCGCTGCGGAGATTTCAAGGTTGGGAAGAATGGAGTGGTCATGATCGAGAGGATTGTCCTCAGCTATACCTTTACGAACCCTGACTCGTTCGACTCAGAAATTCATAATAATTTTACTCGTTTTAACGCCTCATGTAGCCGGCCCCCGGAGCATCCAGGTAAAGGCAAGCCATTTTGACCAAGGCTGGTGCGGGAGTCCGAAAGTAGCCAGGTGCGGGGAAAGACGACAGTCCGTGACGGCCTTGGCTGAGGTGAAGTGGCAATGTATGTGACTTGTTTTGTTTCAGAAGTCGATCGATGCTATTGTACTTTCGACGACAGGGCCCAAATGGGACTACGACTTCTCGGGTTTGTGGACCCATCCTCCCGTGTAACCATAGGCATAGCTTTGTGCTCAACACAATTGCCACATCCATAGAAGGTATGAGTGCAGTATTTCAGCTAGGCTGGAATTCTACTAAAGAAACTGTAAGACACGGGACGTGCCGGGAGTTTGTCGCCATCTCGATGAGGCCGATGCTCTTGATTCCACTAGACACACAAGGCCGTGTTTTCCGGAAAGAATACAAGTCAGACTAGCTTGATAGCTTTAGGAATCCGACTTCTTTCATTTTGAGCACAATGCTGATCAGAGTGACTACATCTCTTCTCTGCAGGCTCACAGAGACAGTTTTGTTCTTTTCATGAACGCTTGTTTCGCTTATGTGGTCGGTTTCATCCGCAGTCCTAGAACATCCAACGACCCACAGATCGAATTCGATATGTCCAAGTGAGCTGTGCGTTTCGTTCCAGCCATTCTACCTTTTTGTACAAAGTGATGCCTTCGCATCTGACATTCCCGAACAGGTTCCAGAAAGGATCTACAGAGCATTGTGCCTATAGCTGCTGTTCATCCAGTCGTGGTTATGATTGGAACGAATTTGGTGACAATTGTCGCAAGAGAGAACGTGAGGATCCAAGACAAAATATAAAGCCCCGGGAGATTCGGGAAGGCATTCGAGGCAGGACAACATTGAAGAAGGCGAGCCGCAGTTTGCAGAACTTCTAAGAGAAGAATTTGGAGGTATCTCAAATCGGGTCTTCGATGGAAAAGGTAAGGCACGCGTCAGGTCAGTTCACATAGTTACAACCGAGAACTCAACTCATGCCCTGTCCAATAGTGCGCAGCTCTATCGCTATTCGAGTCATTAGCCATCCGTGGAGGACATAAAAACAGAGGCTTAATGCATGCCAATCTTCGCTCCCCTACGTTGCCTTCAATGGCGTTCTCGACCCTCAAGGTCTCCTTCAAATACTTCACCATGTATCCCCTTTTCAAAGAAGCTGCGAGCAGTCACGTGCTACGATTGAATGACGTTGAGCATCTGTCTAATATGGTCAGCGCAAGGTCGAACGCTGTTATCACTGGGGTTTGTCCTTCCTTGATCTGAGTTTTATGCGACTATATTTGCTCACAGCCGTTTTGCGTTGCAGTTGCTGGCAATCCTCGGGTTAATTCTAAGACTCACTTCATTGGCTACAAATTTATCTGACCTTCTATGCATAGTTTTATTTTTTCGAACAATTCTTACGATGTTGAGCAGGGGAACACCAAATCGTCTGGGCTACTTCTTCCTTTTGTTGTCCTCATTTGGTCTTTGTTAAACCGCGCATACTACGAAAACTTACCTCCCGAAGAATTCCAGGTTTGTCCCACCTTTTTGCTTTAGGATAAAAACACTAATTACCTCATAGAAACGTATTCGGAGTTCAACACCAGAGCTCGTCACTATGCTCTACACCGTTCCAGAGATGTACCAGATGGCCCTTATCAGCGTGGAGGTTCTCACAGCCGGAGGATGGAGGTTTGCCGTGCTAATCATTGTACCCTTCACCGCGCATCTTCTCGTCAGGAGAATCGGGAGGACATTGATTCCAACTGTTTGTCGTTTTCTCAGTTTGTGGTTTTCTAGACTCGATTGACTCACTCAAATTTGCTAGTAAATGAAGATCTTACAATGAAGAAACGACTTTGAACGCAAGAATGTGTTGGAGACTTTGGATGTGGGCCGTTGTATTTGGGCATTATGCTTTTGTTTTTTCGTGTATTTCATACCTCCAGGTAGACCCGGGGCCGTTTTGCGACGTCACTTGTTGGCGTTCTACATTCTTCGAAATCGTGAAGCGATTCACACAACGCTTATCATTCGGCCAATGGAAGGCTGTTTGAAATAAACGGCCTATCTAGCTAGCCGTGGTCGAGATGTATAAGCTTTGAGACTACTTCATCTTTCATTTCAATTTCTTTTTGTTTGGTTCTTTTTTTTACAACCATGTACGGATGCGAAAACTGGAGAAAGAATTGTACAACTATGACATCATCTTCGGCCACTGCTGTTATTTTGAATGGGCACAACTTATGATTGCTGAGAAATTTGGGCGTAGGTAATGTTACTTCGTCTCGTCCCTTCAGGCGGTGGTGGTCCCGCCTACATGACTTATCAGCTGCGCACAGAGCTGAGAAGAAGTTTCTGATCGGCTATTGAAATGATCATGGGCATATGGTGCTGATAAGAGACTTGCTGTATTGATGTGTTACATTTGATGCGTGTCGATGATCAAAAATAGAGGCAAGCTTCTCTGAACTCATGCCTAGTTATGAGGTTCTGCCTGCTCTAGAAAGTAATATTGAGACCTCGAAAAAAGGTGTGAGATGACTCAAATCCCTCAGCACCACTCTCTATCCCTTTGTAACCCCGTAAGTTGTTAAAAGGCAGCAAGAGGCACCCTTCTCTTATCCGACTTACCTCTGATACCCACACAGCAGTTTACATGATGGCAAAACTTCATGCACAGTCATTTGCTTTCATTTACTTCATTTTACTCCGATCCACCATATATCCCCATCTCAATGAGCTTGCCACTGGGCCCCGTCTCCGTCCGGAAGTCTTGGAAGGACATTCAGAAAGTCTGTGTCAGCGTTCCAAAATGGTTACGAATGGGGTATGTAGAATATATGGACTCTCTCTTTGTTGCACTGATGCTTTTACATGTTTAGATGCTGGCACTCATTGGGTGACTAGTGTCAAACTTGATAGGGAAAAGGTGGCTGACCAAAACTGAGAGCTTCGCCATTTCGAGCTCTTCAAACCCACAAAGCTCATCAGAAATTGTTATCCCATTCACTACGTTCCTGTGGTGCATCATCACACGAACGTATTACGAGATCCTGCCTGTCGACGAGCTTCAAGTCAGTCTTTTGTATCTCAGCCGTCAGCGTTTCAGGACGATACTGAAGGCAACATACCAGAAACGTGTCCAAGTTTCAGGTCCAGCGTTTGTAGCAGCCATCTATGCAGTTCCAGAGATCTACCAAGTGGGTTTTCTCTTATACCAAATCTTCTTTCATGGTGGCGGTACTGGTATCTCGGTTTTGATTACCAGCATCCTGATGCAGCTCCTCTTTCGCTATTGGTGTTTCTTCCAATGAGTGGGAATTGTGTAAGATATTACCCACGAAAGAGACGAAAATGACTAACCGTTACTAGGCAGGACTGCTTCCTTTGTAAGGTAAACTGGGGTATCTCAGAGTTCACGAGAAAGGAATTTCACGAATATTTTCGACTGGATATTGTATCTGACTTTTCGTAACAGCGTCCGCCATGAATTGTCGTTAGACTATTCCATATTCAGTGGTACACATACTTGGGGGCTATCGGCCTCCGCATACGGAGCTGCATTCATACGCTAAGAAATCGGCAAGGCTGTGTCTAGATCACGTACATCTGTCCCGAGTAGCCTCGGCTCTTCTGCGCAAATCCCAAAGATGTGAGGCAAAGGTTTGAGGTGATCGTGGTCTTGACCCACGTATCAATTTGCCGTAGCACGCTGCGATGGCTTAAAAAGAATAAAATGAGAGAGGTAGCTACTCTCAAATTTTGGTTGTAGGTCGAAACAACTTCATAATAACAGGAAATCCTCTTGCATTTCCACCACATCCAAAGCATCTCAGAAAGCTCAGCTCTGTAACAACTACGATGAATGATATTCTAGCAACATTTTACTTTTAAATAATAGAATGCGCGTTATCGGTAATAGGTTTATCATCCCTCACGCCACTACTCAGTGACCCTCAGTCATGCATAAATCTTAGCATCAAAACAAATTCTTTCCCCCGATACCACCGGACCGACACAAATACATGTAGCCTGGTTATCCAGCACATGGCAATCATTTGGCTATCGGCGGCGCTTGGACATCAAGAATTATGTAACTTGCACAACTCTGGCGTCGGTTTCGAATCCTTTTGTACTTGAGCCATTTCTGAGCTCCTAAAGATCGTGGCAGTGAATTTCCCTCTATCTGGACTATGTTACTGCCAACGAAGTTCCATGAAAGAGGCTGAACGTTCATGACAGCACCGGATCGTGGAATTTGTCGTATGGCCGTCCCGCAGGAAAAAGACTCAGATGTACTTGGGAGGATCTCCATCTTCTTTCGATCCTCGTTTTGATGAAGTTCCTTCTTTCTGCTGTCTCGAACAATTTATCAAGTGTGACAACAGCGTGACGGAATCGCAGCATTGCTCTTCGAGAGGACAATAGGTTTGACCTTCAGGACGACGACAATCGAAACCAGTCAGAGTCGTAGTGGGGTACCAAGAAGTTTATGAAATTGATGGAGTAGGTGACAATAACTAATGGGAAAGACAGGAGCAAAGGAAAGTAGGTGGGGACTGACCGAAAGTGGAACGCCGATGTCTGTCAGCCACTTACCCTTCCACCTAGAGGCACTGCGTAAGTTACTTAAAATGCAGTAAGTTGTACACCTATCGTACCTAGCCTTCCCCCTAACATCCACACTGCATGGCTTACTCGTCCACAAAGCTTCGAGAGCGCACATTCGCTTCCATTCACTTTGTTCTAAATCAGTGCACGTTATATCCCCTGCTATATGAACTTGCTACCAGGCCGCATCTCCACTCGGAAAGTATGGAACGGTATTCAGAGAGTCTGCACCAGCGTTCCAAGGTGGTTACAAACGGGGTATGTTGACATAACGAACCTTATTTTCTATGTATTTGTGTGCTTACATGTCTAGGTGCTTGCTATCATTGGGTAGTGGCTGCTTTGGGTATAACGAATGAAATGCCACTAACAAAAAACCACAAGCCTAACCATTTCTACATCCTCAGCCTCCAAACATCGATCAGAGATCGTTTTACCATTCATTATGTTCCTATGGGGTATCGTTAATCGATCATATTACGAGAGTCAGCCTGTCGAAGAACTACAGGTTGGTCCTCTATCGTTGGGTTTTCAGGACGATAATGAAGCGGCTTCATTCCAGAAACGCGTTCAGAAGTCAGGTCCAGGCCTGGTAGCAACCCTGTATGCAGTTCCTGAGATCTACCAAGTCTGCTACATCACATACCAAGTCTTCGTCAACGGCGGTTGCACTGGTATCTCGGTTCTGGTCGGGAGCATATTCATGCAGCTGATACTTCGTTGCTTTCGTTGTTTTCGAGCTAGTCAAAATTGCGTAAGAGATCATTCACAGAAGTATATGCAACAACTAACTTTAATTAGCGAGGAATTCTTCCTTTGTAGCGCAGGCCGGATATTAGAGAGTGCACGAGGAGGAAATTCCAGAATGTTTCGACTGTATCTTGTATCCATATGGACTTTTTCTTTTTTCTACGAAATGTGTTCAAACACTTCCGCACTCAGTAGTCAGAAGACTTTGACACAAAATCATGTAGTAAAATAAAGCTCTTAAAATCTTGACTGAAAGGGTCGCAAAACGTAGAGAAAATAACGGGAAGGGTTGTTGCGGAACTCTGGAGCAACCGAAAAGACCCAGTATGTGCCCCGAGCCAGAATAAACAAGAAAGAAAACTATTTTCATGCGGGCAGACTCGGAGATGTGGCCTGTGGTTGTTCATGGCTGGGGGAAGAAAGAGTGATGCCATCACTTGTCTTCCTGACCTTGAACCATAACCACCATCTTCAACGATATTATGCTCCCCTTCTTTTCGCACTCAGCCCATGGCTAAGCCTTGTTTTGGCTCATCCCCCGTTCTCGCTCGTGGGCTCTACTCTGAATTCGTCTTGGCCCTTGCGGATTTTGGAATTCGAACTACGACTTTTCCCGTTCTTTCAACTTAGGGTTAGGAGAAGTTTGACCCCACGGATACAGAAGTTGAATCTTTTCGCGGAGCCCATGAATTCTGAGCATGCACTAAGAACGTTGGAATGGGTACTTGCAGGTGATCGCATTCTCCCACGTCAGTTTTCCTCACTTCCGCTATCCCATTTTCCCAGCTGATACTAGTTATTTCCTTAGCTTCAATCTATCCAAATTTAATTCGTCTACTCTGCTCATCGAGCGCACGAGTTGGTCAGGATTCACTGTCTGCCCGGTTCGCATCCCATTGACAACAGGTCGGCTCCTGGTACTGTCCCTGCGATTCCGCACTATAGAACGGAACAGCACGAGTGAATCAAACCGATCCTATTCAATCCCTCCGCTTCCCCAGTATGTACGCCTCCCCGATATTTAACACTCAGCACAGTCGCCAACAATCCAATCACCCAAACGTAGGCCACGTTGACATTTCCATTTAAATTTGAATGCTTATAATTCTAAAAGTTCATTCATTGAAGGATGTGGTTGTAATCAGGAAAGCAAATACTTCTAAATGGAGAAGGGACCAGGTGCGTTTGCTTTCTACTATTTGTCCGTCCCCTAAACTCACGATCATCTATAGCCATCCCCAAAGGGGCGGGAAAATGGGAATTGGAATAGTCTTCCACGAAGGGTCCCACGAACAGCCATGGGCAGGAAGTGCTTCAGTCATTTTCTTTCGGGGGATATTACGTCATTGACCTCCATCTCTTCGCGACCCTCGTTTGTCCTCCGCCGCTCGGACAATGCGTAGCGAGATTTGAATTTTGGAGAGTTCTCTCGTGGAATATCTTCCCTCGTCCGAGGGCTTTTCGAAGTTTGGATGAGGGCCATATCTCGTGGCCTAGCCAGGCCAAGTTGTTGATGAAGAATGCTTCAAGTCACTCGAGGATGACGGAAGTCAAGCTAGCTCCCTGTTTTTGGCTTGTGATTGCACGTGAATTTATGGCAACTATTCACTTTTAGTGAACAAGTTGGGATTTCGAGGAGGGAAGAGTTGTGTTTCTAACTGTTAGTGGCCCCCCTCTAAACATTATTTTCGTTCTTCTTACAATACGACTAGGATAAACCTATCAACATCTGACCACTTGTGTATGTGATTTCCTCCTGACTTGTCTCCCAATATTCTACATTTCTTTGTCTCCGAGTCTTCCTTTCTCTTTTCCGTGCTATTACCACCCTTCATAACCCGCACATCCTTGGCTCACAAGTGCATATCAAATATCTGCTGCCGACTATTGTTTCTTTTTTGTACATTCCGTATCTCTAGTTGTTCTCTACCTTTTGTTGTTCTGTGTCTCGGGCCTCCTCTTTATGTATGTTGTATATGAACATTTGCTTACTCATTCACTAGGTGACGACAGTCCAAATCCTTACTTCCGAGCTATAAAATTATACAACAACCAGGTATGAAACTCAGTTGAATACAAGTACAGAGCTAAAAATTTCTCCTTAGACTGATTCCTCCCTTCTACGTCGTCGTGGGATAGTTGACCTCGCGCGTATTTATATGGGAATTATTCCTACCTGCAACAGAACTCAATCTTCAAAGTTTGTCGCGAAGCAATGAGCACTTACTTGGCCGCGACGATACACTCCCCAGCGGAAAGCACTGCGAAGCACAAGCTGGACAAAGAGTGCACTAGCTATCATCACGATGCCGCTCCATCCCCCGTGGATGATCTTGTACGCAATGAAGAGGATCTGGTAAATCTCTGGAATTGCGTATAAGGTTGCGACCAGGGCCGGTCCGGATTCTCTGGTGCGTTTCTGATCGCAGATTTTTAAAAGGGCTGCATTATTGAGAATTTGAACTTAGGCGACGGACCTGTAGTTCATGGATCGGCAACCCCTCGTAGTATAGGCGATTTGTTTGGCACCAAACCAAAACGATAAAAGAAACCTTGACCTCAGCGGAGAGTACTGAGGATGGAGAGTTACTACCACTCAAGGTTACTCTTTATATCTTCTTAGTGCGTTGGAGTTTCCCTATTAGAGGACGACTTACCCAATTATTGCAAGTAGCTATATCAGTGAATGTATGAGAGTATGTTTAATGGGAGCGAGGAATCTGGCCATACCCCCGTTTGTGATCATCTTGGAACGTTTGCTCAGAGTCTCTGAGGAATATTCCAACTCTTCCAAAAGAAGATGAGGCTTCGTAGAAATCTCGTGGAGCATCGGGTAAAGTGTTGAATGTGTAATTACATATTGTGCCGTAGCTGAAACCATGGAGGGAAGCATATGAAGGGAGGACGCCATTTGCTCAATCTTCGTCCTGGAAGTCCCGCAGTTTCGCTCAATATTTTTGGAGTTGCTTTATGGGACAGCAAGAAGTGTGCACTAAACAGCTGATTCGAGGTTTGTTTCTTAGGGAGGGATAGGCGATAAAAGTGAAAAGGCTGTCAAGGTAGAAGCCAAGGTGAGATTGAGAAGAATTGAAACTCGTGCCCTCCGCGAACATCTCTAGAAATATCCGAATGAAGAAATTTCCGATACCTAAGAGGGCAGTCGTGATCCACTTGACTGGTATGAAATATTCCCAGCGTGCCCGGCGGGTACCTACGTGATACACATGCGCCCATACGATCAAAACATATACCTCATCGGGAAATGCTTTTTCTTCGAGATAGCTTGAATCTGAATCCCATGGGATGGTGAATACGGGGTGGAAATTACTGGAAGTGGTTGATGCTCTCAAACACCCTTATGCCACACACTTTCAACTCAAGAACAAGACTTTATTTCACATAGATTCGCGTGGAGTTACAAGTAGAAGGCGAATACAAGCCAAGTCAGCAGCTATATTTTTCTGTTATTTTGCGGAGTACAAAAGCGGGTGTCTTCGAGAGCCGAGAGCGTCCGGGATGCCGCCTTCGCGATAACCGGTTAGTGATCCGCACTTAAGATCCTGGAAGCAATTTTCTGTTAGACTTCAGGGATCGCATTTACTATGCGTAGCGATCAGCTTGGAAAACACTGCTCCAGTGCCAGCCCGACAGTATTTTAGGAAGAAAGTTCCTCCCCGAATCTGTAGCTTCTCAAGGCAGTTAGACACCGAACTGCGAGTGAATGCGTCTGACACTGTTTGGTACATGTTCTCCACGGAGCTGTATGAGGCGAGAAGGGATTTAGGCCATTTGGAGTAAGGAAAAAGGAGATCCAGAATCGTGTGAAAGAGGGATCTGGGTTGAGGAACTCGAAGAGGCGTCTAGAGTCTGGGTTGCTACTTTCCATGGGAATAACTCATTTTCAAGGACATACCCATATCCACTCCTAGTGGGCGCAAAATGGTAGAAACGTAGCTCATCGATACCACGATATTTGGTGTTATGTCAGTCAGAGGAAGTGCAGGACCTGAGAGGAATCCAAAAATAACAGGCCAGAAAAGCAAACTGATCAGCCGACATCCTAAACCGAATCTTGACACAGCTTGATCTCCGACCACCCTCTGGAAAGAGTCTCGCTGATGAGTTCATTTTCAACATGTTAACCTGGATGTCTGAATCTCTTGAGAATCCAGGATAAGAGGGAGGACATGTCATGTAACTGTATTGGATGTGCGCGACTGCCACAGATCCATCCTGAAACTGGCGCAGTGCATCTACAAGGTTCGAGAATTCAATGATGTCTCGACAGCCCTTACAGCTTTCCGTTATCCATTGAAACCCAGGCTTCTCTTAACAAGTACTTATTGCTTTGAATGTCCCATACGTTCCTTGACTAGGCCTGAACCAAAAACGCAGAATTGGATTGTTTTAACACGAAGCCGTATTCTCAAGCCAGTGGCTGAATTTTTCTTCTCTTTCGTTGCTCAAAAAACCTTACGAATGGAGATCCTGAGGTTTTAGTCACCCTCCGCAAGCCTTTCACACATTACCGAACAACGTTTCCATCTGTCGATGTCTATCTCTAACGTCAACGAGAGTCTACTTTGGGAGTTACTTCTCCATCGTCTTCCAGTCCCTATTCCGTGGCATTAAGCCAGTCGTTTGATCAAATATCGCCCACTGGCAATGGGATGAGCCCTCAAATGGAAGAGGTTGATTGGGCAATAATATCATGAGCCGTACTCCCTAAACACCTCAGGTTCGTTCAGCCTCGCCTCCTACCACCTTGTATCTGGTCCTCCATACAATCACCTGGCGTCAAGTGGCACATCTCATAGTGCCCATTTTTCTTTAACATCTCATTTACGTGATCAAGAGATACGCAAACGCTTCGAGAGTGTTCCTTCCTACGATGGCATTCATCCTGAATCACTCTACTCTCTACCCCCTCCTTCATGAGTTGGCTACAAAGCCGCATCTCCGACCAGAAGACCTTGAGCATTACTCAGAAGATCTGTTCCAGCGTTCCAAGATAGTCACGAATGGAGTACGTCGATTTCACAGATGCTTCATTTTTTGCACTCACTCCTTATTATCACATAGCTGGTTGCGATCATTGCGTTTGAATTTCCTGAAGCTGAAACTGCCAAACATGACTAACAATAATACAACAGGTTTGCTGCTTCTCCCGTCGCGGTCACAAAACGCTCCTCTGAGATCATTGCGCCCTTCATAATGTTACTTTGGTGCATTCTGAATCGATTATATTACGAGAGTCTCCCCACCGATGAGCTTCAAGTGTGTCCTATTCTTCCAAAGTGCTACAGTCGAAGGCATTAATGACCTGTCTTCTCAGAAGCGAGTTCAAAACACTGGACCGGCCCTGGTCGCAATCCAATATGCAGTTCCAGAGATCTACCAGCTCGTCTTCATTGTGAACCAAGTCGCTGACCATGGAGGATGGATTGGTGTTATAGTTTTGATCAGCAGCATTCTGGTGCGGGCATCGCTCTACTGTGTGCCTTGGTTCAAGAAAAACCTGTGTCGAGTAGGTATAACTATCGCTCGGTCCGATAAG
Organism: Flagelloscypha sp. PMI_526; assembly: GCA_021399455.1. NCBI lineage: Eukaryota > Fungi > Basidiomycota > Agaricomycetes > Agaricales > Niaceae > Flagelloscypha > Flagelloscypha sp. PMI_526. Next base: position 60,598 of record JAJTUO010000071.1, read on the forward strand.
ACGGTTGACCGTGCCACACACAGGATGAAACTCTAACGTGCTAGACAGTAAACCTCGTCTAATCTATGGGTCGAGGAGCGCAGAGAGCGCAGTTCATGAACGAACGAAATTATATCGATTTTCCGTACCTCTAGTTGATAAATCTGTATTCTTTTTTCATTAATAATGTTTGGTTGGGGTAAGCAAATTCTGAAGTGAACCATTCGTGCTACAAGGGAACCGAAGGCAACAGGAATCATTTTCCGACCCTACCGGGGAAATCACCACCTAGTTCACAAAGTTGGATGGAAATCTTAATTCAAGACCGAGGAAAAGCCCAGCGGACCCTTAAAAACAGAACGCTTATGCGTAGTTCCCAGCAACCTCAAGCTCTTAGGAATCTGGAATTATCCCACAGCTCGCGGATAATATGGTCAATAGCGGCTATGATGTTTCGACTCAAATGAAATAAATGGCAGTCTTTAGATGTTCACCACCTTAGCTCGTAATAAGCGGGCAAGAAAGAACAAAATTAGCCTGATGCAATGATCCTCTTCCTTGAGAACTCTGACGACAGATTCCAAAGTCGCCTCTCTCCCTTCCTTAGCGCCTTCACGACGTGGAATGGCCCTCTTTTGTATACTCGCATAATCGAACGCAGCCCCAAGGTGTTGGCCTTCCCTTGCTGTCCTGCTACTCGTTCAATTTCCGCAGACATACTCCTCTCTCTCTACTTTGTTACATGGCTGTTAGGTGTGGATAGTTTCTACATAGGGAGTATTCCGGCCTGCCGCGAAGTTGATTCTTGAAGAACTCTCGAATGATTAAATACTTACTTGGCCACGACGACCCGCTCTGCAGTGAAACGCAGCGCGAAGCAGAAGTTGGATAATGAAACCACATGTGACAATCACGAATCCAATCCACCCTCCGTGGATCACCTTGTACCCAATGAAGAGAATTTGGTACATCTCTGGAAAGGCGTATAGAGTTGCCACCAACCCAGGTCCAGATTTTCGGACGCGTTCCTAGAAAATTAGGTTCGTTAGCAACTTACAGATAATTTAGATTTGATGGACGGACCTGTAGTTCATTGACAGGCAATTCCTCGTAGTATAAACGATTTGTGATGCACCATGTCAGAACGACGAAGGAAATTTTGATTTCGGGAGGGAGTGTTGAAGCTGAAGGAGTGCTAAAGTTTAATCTTTTACGTGCGGAACGTAAGTTTAATGATTCGCATGGGAGGTAACGTCCCTACCCAATCAGTGCAAGGAGCTAGGTTACTGAATGTATAAGTTGAATATGGAATCAACAAGAGAAAACGCGACTGTACCCCGTTTATGACCATTTTAGAACGTTTGCTCAGGCTCTCTGAGTAATAAATAAGCTCCTCCGGACGTAGATGCGGCTTTCTAGCTATTTCATGGAAAAGAGGGTAGAGCGTTGAAGTGCTGAGCAAGAAGACCATGCTGCTAGTATATGTGTGAACGGAGGGATGAGGTGTTCTTGAAGTCTTCCTGAACGGTGAGGCTTTTCTAAACTCCGATTTTAGGAAGATGAAATCTGAAAAGAATTTAAATGACAGACACTGAGGAATTGGGTGGAGTCCAAAATTATCAGGGAAGGAATCCATCACAGGCACGTTTCGAGTAGGTTTCTGAGCCCCTACAAGTAGCTACTTATGCGAAGCAGCTGTTCCATCCCAGTGCTCCGCGTGCTCTTTTGCTCGGCGGATCCCCCTTGTATAAGTTCGCTACAGCAAGGGACTTGATGGCTGCCAAATGTCCCCGACTCGGCCGCATACAGACCGCTCTTGGGACGAATAGCAAGTTATGGTGTACGTTGTGAGACCCTAAAAAAAAAGAGATATAACCGGTGGCTCACCTGGACTCTGAATCCAAAACAGTATTATTCGCTTCATCCTTTCCTGGAGAGAGTACAAGCAGAAGCACTGTCTGTGTGTTGCGTTACAGGTAAGTAGGGAGAATTGGCCTATAAAATGGAGCAGGGATTGCACGATGTTGAAATACATCAGCTAATACTATCTCTGTTCGTTTGAGTGGTGCATACGGCGGCCGGCCGTTTTTCTCAGACATCGGAAGAATCCGAAAAAGGTGGTGGATCATCGAGAGACCACAAGAAATGCTTGGTCAAGAAGCCTGATAAAACAAGGAGAATCATTGTCAACCGAGTGTGCTTGAGCTTCCGGCGGCCAGAAAGTAGCACGGAACGATTGGGCTATGCGGATCCGAGCAAGCATTGAAATCAAGCTCTTATGTTTTTGAGTCCGACAAACCGGCACATCGTTAGAACGTAAAATCAAAGCAAACGTTAGTGAGGCGCTATTGCCAAAGCAAAGGCAGTTCTAGGTTGCAAGATCATTGGACTAGGCGAGCGGATTGGCGGGCAACAGACTGCGGCACAACCAGGCATGAAGTGGAATCCTAAAAAAAGAACGGAAGAATTGTCGTGTAGTCCTTACTAGACTGACGATGAAGCGATAGCAGTTTCTTGTGGCCAGAACTTGAGACGTCACCTGTTATTGTTCATGGCTGGGGAACGAGAGAGTGATCGCATCACCAAGCAGCTTGACCTTGAACCATGATCACCGTCTTCAACCCCATTATGCTCTGCTTCTTTTCACCCTCGACGAACGGCTAAGCTTTGTCATAGCATCCTTCCGCTTCCGCTCATTGGCTCTACGCGGAATTCGTCTTATGCCGTTGCGTATTTTGGAATGTCCGACCACGTCTCTCTCCCATTCTTTCAACTTATGGTTAGGCGGAGTTTGACCCCACAGATATGGAGTTTGGATCTTTTCGCGGAGCCCATGAATTCTGAGCATGCACTTAAAACGTTGGAATGGGGTACTTGCAAGTGATCGCAGTATCCATGTTAGTTTTCCTCATTTCTGTTATACCAGTTTCCTAGCTGATACTAGGTGAACTCCATAGATTCATAATCTCCCATTTTAATTCCTCTGCTGTACTCATTGAGCACACGAGTTCGTTGGATTCGCTCCACTGATTCGCATGCCCGTTAGACAGCAGCCCGGCTCTTGTGCCTGCGATTCCGCACTTTTGAACGGAACACTGCGGGTGAGAGGAATTGATCCTACGCAATCCCTCCGCTTCCCTAGCATGTACTCCTCCCTGATATGGAACACCCACTACAGGCACCAAGACTCTAATATTTCATATGTAGGTCATGTTGATTTTCTCATACGAAATTGACTGCTTATGACTCCAAAAGTTCATTCATCGAAAGATATGGCTGTAATCAGACAAGCGAATACTTGAAGAAGGATCCATGTGGGCTTTTTTTCTATTATTTATCCGTCCCCCATGAACTCATGTTCATCTGTAGCCTTGCCCTACGGAGCTGGAAAACGGGGACCGAAGTACCCCTGCCAGAAGGGACCCAAAAAAAGCCATGAACATGAACTGGACTTGCCTCAGTTCTTTCCTTCCCCGGGACATTACGTCATCGACCCTCGTCTGTCCTCCGTCACTAGGACTATGCGTAGTGAGATTTGAACTTTGGAGACTTCGTTCGTGGGATACGTTCCCCCGGACGAGGGATTTCGGTGTTTGGATGAGGCTGTAGGCCTGGCCCGGCCATATTAATAAAGAATACTTCCAGTCATTCGAGGACGGTGGAAGGAAAGCTGGCTTCCTGTTTTTGCTCATGATAGCACGCGAATTCAAGGCAACTCTTCGCTTTTAGCGAGCTAGCCGGGATTGTGAGCTGCGCTTCTTACTGTCAGTGGACTCCTGTCTAAACATCATTTTCATTCTTCTTACAGCACGACTAGGATAAACCTATCAAGGTCTTACCAGTTATGTATGTGATATACTCTTGACACGTCTTCCAAAATTCAGTATTTCTTTGTCTCCGTGTCCTCAATTGTCTTCCCACGTTATCACCTTTCATACCCCCTACAGTTTTACCTCATACCTATATACTGTCAAGTCTGTCTCTTTTTTTTTGTACATTTCACATCTCGTTGCTCTCTACGTTTCTGTCGGTTTGTGTTTCGAGCTACCTCGTTATGTATGATGCCTATGATTATTTGCTTACTAATTTACTAGACGACAACGGCCAAAATCCTTATATCCCAGCTATAAAATTATACCAGAACCAGGTACGAAGCTCGATCAAATATAAGTACACAGCTAAAAATTTCTCCTTTCAGTTCACTCGGACTTACTCCTCCCTTCTATCTCGGCACGCGATAGTTGTCCTCGAGCATGTTCTACATCGGGATTATTCCTACCTGCAACAAAAATGAATCTTCAAATTTGTTGCAAAGCAATGAGCACTTACTTGGCCGCGATGATACGCTCCCCAATGAAAAGCGCCGCGAAGCACAAGCTGGATAAGGAGTGCACTAATTATCATCACGATGCCGCCCCATCCTCCGTGGATGACTTTGTACGCAATGAAGAGGATTTGATAAATCTCTGGAATTGCATATAAGGTTGCGACTAGTGCTGGACTGGATTTCCGAACGCGATTCTAGTCGGTTGGCTTCGTTAATAACCTCCATTTGATAACCACATTCGATAGACAGACTTGTAGTTCATGGACTGGTAACCCCTCGTAGTACAGACGATTTAGGATGCACCATATAAGAACGGTGAAGGAAATCTTGATTTCAGACGGGAGATTGGGGCTCGATGAATTGCTCAAAGTTATGCTTTTCTAGCTTCTCAGTGTAATGTAGCTTACATAGGAGAGGTATGACTTACCCAATGAGGGCAAGTAGCTATGTGAAAGTTTTCTAAGTGTGGCAGATACGGAGTAAGACCCGGAATGTACCCCATTTGTAACCATCTTGGAACGTTTGGCAAGGCATTCTGAGTAATATTCTTGCTCCTCTAGACGGAGGTGCGGCTTTGTCGTGATCCCATGCAGAAGGGGATAAAGTGTTATATTAGTGAGCAAGGAGACCATCCCGCAAGTGTCTTGCAGCTTTTGATGGGTGAGCGTTAGGAGGGAGGGAGACTCAGAAGTCCTTTTAAAAAAAGTGGGCTAGCTCGTTTCTGGTATGTTGAGAGTTGGAATCAAAGTACAAGGAGGCTGAGAGCAGGTTCTTCAGAACAACTTAGCGCCCATCAAAGAGTGCTGATGTTGTCCAGAAAAACAAACAAGTACAAACAAGCCTCGACGGAACAGAGTCTATGGGGATCCGAGACCGGTCTTTGCTCCCGATCCCACATCATTCATTTATTGTAGCACCTCCCTCAGCAGCCTGGGAGGCTTTTTCTCCGATCTCGTCCCGTCTGTTGCGACAATAACCTCTGTCGGTATTTGCCGCCCGGGGGCGGGATCTTTTAGATATCTTGTTGTATTTTTGATTCACATGTGTGGCCTCGAGTCCAAGTATGATTACGCGTCGCTGATGCCATCAAATCGTGATGGCGCGAGAAGTTTCTGACTGACTTCCTTTTTGATATTACCCTTCCACGGCTCCAATTTTATTTTATTTTTCTCGCTCTTCGCTATCTTTCACGTTGCATTAGGACATGTTGGTCCTGAGCTGAAATTAACACCGATTGTAAACACCTCTCTTCCTCACAGTGGTTTGCATTTAAAATGGCAATTCGTTATTGATCGGAAGTATGGACTCTCACTTTCCAACACCCCAGCACCGCAGGAAGCTGAATCAGAATGCGATGGAATTCAGATTATCACATGACAGTGGTATTACACCGCAAGCGAAAGCAAATGGATTTACGAGGAAATAAGTCATGTCAAGTCAAAAGAAGAAGAAAGTGCGCCTAATCATCGGACCCTTTGTGCTGAGGATGAATCGGATGACTTTGGACTCAAAATTGTTAAGCGAGCAGTGAATACTGACTAAGTTGCTACACATGCTATTGACAAGTGCTTGGATGGTTTTCGGAGTGGCAGCCATTCAAACTTACCAGACTGTGGGCCAAAAGTGGAGCCACCCGGAAGAAGTTTCTCGACGACGACATTGTGTATCCAGCTCTGATGATGATTTGGATGAGCTGACATCCTGTTCCAGGGAAGACGAAACCAACAACGATGATTGATCTCCACCCATAACTCCTCTTGAAGAGGGCGATGTTGTGACGAACACAAAAGTTCCCGAATTCGTTTGACCCAAGCTGCCAGCATTTGAGGATTTGTCAACATCTAGCCACATGCCTCAGGGTTCGATCGATTTGTCTCACCACTTGTACAAGATGTTTGTACAACGTTGGTGCTTTGTCACCTCTGCTTTCTCATACTCTGTTTGAATCTCTTCCGGCCTCATCGTCCTTTGTCTTCCATATGCATCCCCCTTCGTACTTTCTGGTCTGTTAGAGACGTTCTTTCCCCGGTATTCCTTTTTCGGTATCCTTTTCTTGTTTTTCTAAAATAAAGAATTAAAATTTTATACGGACAGTTATCGTCTTATGCAATTACTTCATGTAATTATTCGAGAATATCTCGCTTTTTTCGCACATGTGGACTCTCTTTTGCCAGCATTTATCAACTTCTTTTTGACAAAGACAATGCTCTGTTGACCGGATTTTCGCAGAATCTGCGCAACCACGTTTGAGACAATGAGTCATGCGGCTAGAAAAAGTCCTCGACCTGTACTATTTGCGCTGTGAAACCTTGCCAACGGCAATGCCTTCGCGGGGAATAGTTCGGTGGTTCGCGATAACCATGTTCAGGTAGAGCCATATACAAACGATCAGCTGCAGACGGAATGGCCAGCGATATCTCGTTGAAAGTTTCATGTAGTGGCATCAATATTTTCCCAGATTTAATTTTCCTTAATCAACCCTCCAAAACCGGCGTATTCAACGATTGGACAGGCGTTCCGTGGCATTATGTAAGTTGGGGTTTCGGCGCACAGGTGTGGGTCTTGTTGTGACATTATGAAAGGTTAGGTCATAAATAAAACTGCAAAAAAAATCATTCAGTCGTCATACGGCAGCAGGTTTAGGCTATCCACTGATGCCAAAGGAAATTGAGGCAGTAGATAAGATCATTAAGGGCTTAAACGAGGGTTTGCATCGAAACTTAGAAGAGTTAAGGTTTATGGTTTCTACCTTCGGATGAGACCAAGAGTCACGAACTCCACTCAAACCCTACATCCGTCGCCCTGGCCTGCTCGATTACAAATGTTGCTGTAACATAGGGTCATCTAGACTGCTGATCATCACCTACATATTATTATTATTGGGACGCATGGTTACCCTCGAACTGCCGAGGCAAAATTGCATTGGTTCCGAAAAGTTATAAGACCCTGCAGCTTTCTCGCTCTTCATCTCTTCGACCTTCATGCAATGCCAGTAAAGGCCGAAGATTCCGTATTTGTACAAACTGTTTTTGAAGGAAAGGTCGGTATCCAGTTCCTTCTTGGAGATCCAGCCATATTGATGAAGTATCCAGCTCGATGAGCATCCTCCGGCGTACGAATCTATGCATTCCCTTTCAAGATTGATACCCCCTTCACAAGTGAGACCGTTTCCCTTGCCTAAAAACATCTGAGCAGACACCCTGCTGCGGTTTTCCGCGGCGGGGCACACCCTTTCGTCGAAAGGAATCTCGCTCATTCACTTTATGAAAGGTAACAAATAGGCTCATCGTCAAGAGAAAAACTCTCGTTCCGTCACTCGAAGAGGAAGAACCTGAAGAAGCACGTGTGAATGTCTGCATCATCAACCCGCATTTAAGCGTGTATGCAAAATGTTGGGTAGTCCCAGGGCGAGAGCGAAGAACCTTGGACAACATGGTTCCACCTGCCACCATTGTCCGGATTAACGCTCAGTCTACTGATACAAAAATCACCCTGATAGTATACGACAATATTCACACCAATCCTCTTCGTATAACATGTGGATCAGTCTACGCAAAGGTGAGACTATACCTCCCTCGCTCCTTCGTGGGTATGATCAGAGCTTCGAGCGACTATGGGAAAATCAAATTCTCTCAGGAACTCCGTTCAAATGGAACTTTACTTCATGATGTGGATAAAACCAGTCGAATTTTTATTGGTAGTATGAGTGGACGTCATGAACGGGGGATCAGCGAACTGGACGAAGCAGAAGTGAGTGCGCCGCACGCAGGTTTGGCCGTGTATTTTGAGGATGAGATGCGCCACCCGTCTTCTAAGCCTTGGACTTATTCTGCTTCAGCGTCAGAGTCAGGACTCAGCTTCAAAGGCTCATTCAAGAAGTTGTTTTGTAATGGAGGAGCACAGGTTGAGACAATGGATCCAAGCGCAGCGTTCATCCAGTCTCCATCGCCTTCCCGATCAAATATTCTCTTCTTCCGTCTGGCTTGACTTCATTACCTCTCATATATGATGCATTCCCTTAGATCCTATTTGATTGGTCGATTTTGTATTACAAGCAGTCCAAATGACTATGTTGTATATTTGCACAAACCAAGAACTACCGATAAATCTGAGGAGAAACAATCTCCCGCTATCTACCAGCAGCTTCCCATGCAGGGAAAGAATGTGATCTTCCTTCCTCCAGCAAATGCTCATAACCCAACAAGTAAGATCCGGGAACGTCGAGGATGGGATGTGAGTTCGTGTGTGTATCGAGGGAGGCTCTCATCAAGCGAACCCTGTAAAATAAAAGTTCGTAGAAGACAATGAAAGCATGTAATTATCAAAATTGAGCCTGTAGCTTCGCCAATCTCACGTCTGATCCGGTGTAAACTTGTTTATTAAGACAGGATACACGTGTATTTATACTAAATGGTAGTCTGAACTGAAGTCAATTCGAGTCAGCTTGTGTGTGTGAGTTAAAACGAGTCTCATTCAAATTTCCCGGATGTTCCCGAAGGCTGAACCACCCGAGCGGACGAGCGACAATGCAGCTTTCTCCAGCGTCTAGCAGATCATGTGACCGTGCCACTCACTTGTTTGAGCCAGTCCGCGGTTCCGTATTTCTTCCCTTGCTTAATCTACGCTAGGGAACTCATCGTCGGTGTGGTAGGTTCCTCGGTTGACCCACTTGAGCTCCGACGCCCATATCTGGTAAAAGAGGCACGGCGGCCTTCTGTTCGCTCTTTGTCTCATCCTACTTTCTCTCCATTCTTACGCTTCAGTAACTTCCTTTTGTCTCTTTCCGCTTCTGATCCCCGGCACGGGTGGTCAACGAGTGCTTCGCAGAGAAGACTACATCAACCCACTTTCACTATTTATGGCAATAACATGCTTGTACGTACAGTACCTGTCGATGTGGTAGCATTTGCGACCTCTTTCGTCTAACAATACGATCTATTTCATTACAACAAATAATTCGTGTGGTATACAGTTAAGCGTCGATCATGCCAGTAATTGAGCTCGTAGGACTCATGTAGTGAGAAGTATAAAAGCGTGACTGAGCAATGATTTCATATAAGTAGTTGGGTACCTTACCTCTATCAACAGTCTCCCATTCCCGGAAAATCGGATTAACAGGAGCATGTGGGTGTAGTTGGTTAAGGGAACTCCACAATGCCCGTACGCGATAAGTCTCTGCTTGGCCCTGCTTCCGTGAAGCACCGTCGACGAGCGGATTGATTGGTTTCAGCGTCCCAAGGAGATAAAATAGACAGATTGTGCAGGAGCCACATGAGCCAGATTCGTTTGCGGCTGTATTCGATACGTCGCTCTGCTCTATATTATCGCGATTATCTTTGTCAGGTAAGGTTTCGTCTTCATCTCTACTTTCACCCTCGTCGTCACTATCTGCATGCTTGTCATGGTCGCTGTGTTCAGAATCACGGATAAGAAGTTTCATCATCGTTGTCACTTGGCCAGTGAAGGTTCAGGAAGAGCTTAGTGAGTTCAAGAGAATGAATTCAAAATCCACAATCAGAGGACGAGGGTGGGTATAGTCGCTGAAGTGTGCAGAATATGTAGTCCCTTTTCCTGACTTGCGCCAGCGGCTAGGAATCTAAATCGTCGAAGCATTACGCACACTAGAGGTACTTGCATGCATGAACCCTCCGAGCACACAAGAACAGTCCGCGTCCCGTGACTGAGCTTTGGTCGTTATGGCTGGCCGCCTACCTGACAGGTCGTGACTAGCGATTATTCCGGCCATGGCCGAGTCAAAAACGGACTAGATCCGAAATCCAGGACTCTTTAGCCTCACCTACCGCCGTGAGAGTCTAGACATCACTAGGATTCTGCCTGGAAAGTTTATATCGTTATGATCCGTCTTCGAGGAGTTCTGGAATTCATGAAGCACTCGAAAAGGCTCCTTTATGCTCTCGCCACAGTCGCCTGGGTCCCAGCCAGATATTCTTGGAGACAGTACGTCATTCTTTAAAAGGCATTCGTTTTCACCATGCTCCTTGTCATTTTTCAGATGCCACAGAGAGCGGAACACAAATTTCCAAACGAGCTGCTACACCAATTTATGCTATCGCTCGAAGGTGACCATACTACACTTTCGCGATGCAACCTCGTTAGTCGGAGTTTCCATGCCACGTCTCAACCCCTGCAATGGAAAACACTGACACTTACTGACTGGTTCAGAGTACAGCGCCTTCATGCATGCTTCATGCAGAGCCCTCAGCTTCCAGGATATGTGGTCGACTTGAGTTTAGGCTCGGGTATTTTATGTAAGACTCCTGCGTCCACCACCCTCCGTACCATGCTAGCAGATATCCTAGTGGGCTTAGCCCACGTAGTACATCTGAGTCTGAAAGCTAGAGGAGCTATTTACATTGCATGGTCTGAAATCGAGAGCACTGTCATTGCCACCCTCGCTGAGCACACATTTCCGCATCTTCGCACATTATCATTCTCTCGCTTTGCTGGAATAACCATCCAAGATGTTATTTTCTCCTGCCCCTCTCTCGTTCGTTTATCAATGGAAGTTTTCTCCATCAGAAAATCGTCTCCAACAAAGGTCATCCCTGCACTCAAGCTACGTGAGCTTGCCTTGAAATATTATGACGAAACCGACTTTGTAGGTGACGCTTCGCTCAGGCCGATCCTCTCTGCCATGGAACTCCGTTCCATTGAGTTGAGGCGATATGCCCGCCACACCATGATTCTCGGTGTTGGGGTTGAACCTCTCATTTCAAGCCAGCTCACAACGTTGCAGTACTTGTATTTGGAACTAGATTTCAGAAATTCCTACCGTAAGCACCTCACTTTTTCTGGCCGAAACAAGCACCGAAGAATTTCGTTAGTCGTACTCCCATTCCAAACCCTAGGATCATTGGGAATATCACGATTTATATCTCTCAAAGTCCTAGAGTTGCACCTCAGGAAAGATCGTGAGGTCGACCCTTCTCCGTTCTTTCAATGGTTAGCTACTGAATTAAACGAGGCACGACCCGTCCACCAGCCTGAGCTGGTGATCGCAATAAACTTCTCTGAATCTCTTTCCAACGTAAATTATGTCGCTCAGGCGTACGGAAATTACATCTTCGATTATCACTGGGAGTTCCTTGATTGGTGCCTCATCAATTCCGGCCCACGAAAGATTGTTTTGGTATTTCGAATGGCTGAGATGGATGAATATTGTGTGGATGTTGTGAAAAGAGCGCTGCCTCAGAGCACTTGTCGAGAAGGCGATCACCGAGTGGTTCTAATTGAAGGGTGGGATGGAATTTCCATGTATTTCGCGTCACGTTGACGATCTTTCCGCCTCGCATTGAGCCCTTAACTGTTGTATATTTCTTGTGCTTAATCATTCTTTAACGCTTTGGGAGAACAACTAATTGCTGAATTGAAGCAGTTCAAAAGTAGCTTCAATTTGCCCGCATCGTGCTGTTAGAAGCCATGTTAAGCGAGGCGCAATCGTTCATCAGACTAGGCGAAGCCAGCTGCGGAAGTCAGGAGTGTGACATAAAAGAGAAAAAAAAGCCTTGCTCTCTGCACATATATGCATTAATGTTTGAATATTGTCTTACATGCATTCTTTTCTGGTCTCGCGAGCTCGGGTGTGGGAAAATAGCCTCGAGTTCTACTTAGCAGTGCTATATAGCAGCCTCGCCATAAGGACCTATTTCGCCGCGCAATTTCGCCTGCTAAAGAGCAGGTATTTCGCATCTATTTCGGACCCTAAGTAAAATTGGCTTCTGAGGGAATTATCTTGTAGTAAGGAGAGTGGCTTGTCCGAAATTGAATAATATAGTGTAAATTGTGCCATTTAAACGCGATTTACCAATGCCGAGCTGAGTAAGACCTAGTTTGAAGCTATGAGAACCGAATCATTCATCGAGAACTTTTGGTCTGACCCATCTAGACATACACAAAGCTAAAGTAAAAGGGTCGATGTGCACAAACTAGGGCGTGGATAAGGCGAATCTGCAAGGAAGCGTGCACGCATTGGGAATATTGCGTTTGATCAGAGAACAAGATGAATAATTAAATTGGAGTTACTCTGTAGGCATCCTATGTACGGATATGTAATTGCTTTAGACTGCTTCATATGTAATATGTTGTGAATGACTCGATCATTGGCTGAATTATGGATGAGTAATAAGAAAGTTGGAGCTCATACCGTAAACTTCGTACGCCATCACGATTTGACGACGGCTGACACCACGTTTTAGCATCACTGAGCTTTCTTTATGACAGGAAGAAGCAATGCAAGTGGAAGGCAAACGAGCCAAATTTCCCACTGTGAGCATTATTCCTGCCAACTTTCCGCCATAATGAGGGCTGGCTGCAATTTGCAGGCTCTGGTGAGGCCCAAATGGAGCGTTGAACCATCGTATGTGTGCCCCAACCACCATTAGATCATACAACACATCGATAGGGCATAAGATATCACTTCTTTGAGGATAATCAAGCTTTATTTGCTGTAATCCTTCAATGCGGTCTATTTCGCACCATTATGTCTATTTCGAAATCCATAACCACCTGTTATATTTCGCACTGGTAAATAGGTGTTATTTAGCATGCGAAATAGGGTGATGCTAAATAGCACTACCCTCTTTCCCCACACCCTATCGCGAACTGCTAAGAGTAGCTGGTATACTGCACACATTTTTGGCCACGAACTCATCTCTATCCTTCGTCTTCACTTCATTATTCCAGATTTTCATTCCGCTAACAGCTAACAGCTCCGTACATATTCTGGAGCTCATCCCTGCCGATTTCATGTGCTACGAGGAGAACGAGACAGTATTATACTTGCATGTAATCACGCCGACCAATGTTGATGACTCATAAGTGGCATGCTGACATAGGATGGTTGAATTCGCATTTTGCAAGGAGACAAGAAATAAATTTGAAAAATTAATGCGAACGCAACGCTATTTATCAGAAGTCGGATTTGGTACAGGTAATGAATCGGTTTTATTCTGTTTTTATTGTGATGTTCTAGCCTGGAGCGAGCTTCTGCGCTTTTAAAATAATAGATCCGGTCGGTGGATCTAGAACGCCAGTCGGTTGTCTCGGCTCCCATTGATTCTAGCCAGCCCCGGCCTACCAAGGCAATCCGGAAAGGCTCTTTCGACATTTCCAATATTCCTCACAGTCAGCTGATTGCACCGTGGACCCTCCTCTTTCTCCAAGATTCATTTTAATGGTCCTTGCGAGTAGTAGCTTAAGCAAGGTTCAAGCCCTGAACCCATGGATAATCGCCATATGTGCTGACTAGAAAAGTATACAGATTTATTTTGGTGAATAGACATCAGTGTAGCAGACTGGTGAGGATGAACCTTTAATTGGGGGGAGTGAGGATTTGGCGGCAGGTTCCTTTGCACCACCAGTCATGGCATTATATAAGGTTCCAATCGAAATGCCTCCAACTGCGTCACCTTCTGGTCGTCGACAATTCCTCCAACGATGTCTGCCTCTGTCGATTACTCTCCCAGCTCCTCTGCTAGCTCCTCCAGCTCTTCCACGTCATCGAGTTCGGTCCATCCGGGCAGCCTTATCTCGCCCTCGATGCACGCACCAGCAGTTCTTGAAATGGTTGAGATTAAAATCACTCGTCCCGTTATTGGTACGTGTTTTTCCTTGGCTCTTTACCTGGAACGCCTAACGGACTTGTCTTCTAGAGTACATTGTGGATTGTACAATCGAAACCGTTGACTCTGCGATGGGCCGTCCTACCTCATCGCGTGGTCGTACCGTCCACCGCAACCCTTTTAGGACCAAGTTCACGTCTTTCGTGACTGATGTCGTCACCACATCTGAAGTTTCTATGCCCACCCTCATCGCTGCGCTCGCTTACATTACCCGTACACGACCCTATCTCGGCATCGCTCACGAAGAATGGGCTCTCGAGCGTGTCTTCCTTGGGGCTCTTATAGTTGCTTCTAAGGTAGTCCTTCCGCTCCGGTGCCGGAAAGATTCTTGAGTTAAATTGATCTGTCTAGTACAACAATGACCATACCTTGACAAATATCGACTGGGCGGCGTGCACTGGGATCTTTTGCAAACGCGATGTTGGAAGGGTGGAGCGTGAATTTTTGAGCGTTATTGATTGGGACCTCGTGCTTTCCGAGTCTGACCTCCTGAACCACCACGATGGTCTTACACTGGGCCTCCACAAGCGTAACCGAGCACAATGCCTCCACCCCGCTTTTGCTTCTCAACCGGACCACAAGCATTTCGTCTCGATTGCCACCCCCCGGGTCCATCATATCTCAGCACCCACACCCACACCTACGTCTTCTCCTGCTCCTTTCAATTCTCCCTCTTTCTCATCCTCATCAGACGCGGACTCGATGAACTCGCCAAGAACACCCGCTGACCTTTCTCCCGTCCAGGCGAGGTTTGGCCACCAAACTAGGTCAGATGAGACGGACCTTCTGAAAATTTTCCCCTTGCCCCCTGTACCTCACCAGTCGATTCAGCTTCTCTAACTGTTTTTACATTGATATCTGTGTCTATTAGACATTTTATCTCGCCTACCCAAACACTCGTTACTGTTGTGTCTGTTTTCACCCTTTCATTTCTTGGGGCTATGTATGGTTATTTTGATTTTGTGTTCCCCTTTACTTCTGGTACCTACACCATGGCAAATCTTTGTCCCGTATCTTTTACTTTGGACTTTATGCACTACATTGTACCATGCCCACCATCGCCTTCGAACAATCAAATGGAATGTCTGATTTCGCGTAACCCTGCTGAGCGAATTCCGAGCGGAATTCCCGGACCTGGCATGACCCTGGGCTAGAACATACAATTCGCATCAAAGGCTTTTGTCTTGAACTGGACTGATGTGTACCGTTAGCTGCTTCTGACAAGCGCGTTTCTGATAATCCAGACTGACGTTTCTCACCCCCTTTTTTTTGCCCTTCGCCTCTACTTCGGCCCACATTGGTGCTTATGAGCCCCTCATCACCACCACCAATTTTGTTTTCGAGAAGAAATGTTAGGGTGGAAATGCACGGAAATTGTTGGCAACAGTCGATCAAAAGGCTGGAAATGGAGTACAATGATTTTTAATAAAGTGTGATGAAAAAAAGGCAGTGGTTATTTAACACTATTCCACCAGCATGCATGATGAAGGATATGGTCAGTAAAATAAAACTGCTGGTGAGAGCTTTACTTTTGTTACAGTGAAGCAAGAAGTGCGCGTGTCACGCTTAAGATTGTTCCTGACATCCGCTCGGCGAGGTATACCTGTTGACAACACCGTCAAGATTGGTATGGACATGTATTCCTTTCATTCCATATTGACCTGTGTTGCACCATTTCCTTTATTTCCACTCTCAAGTTCCGATACAGTATTTGCAAAGTCTCCCATCCGCGTTCTACAGTTTGTATGAACTGGGGTATGTATACCCCAAATGCGTCTGGGTACCGCATTTGGGTTGTTCCTTATCAGGACCAAACTGAAGAAAATAAAAAAAGAGCAGAACTTACCGTTTTTTGAGCAGCGTGAACTTGTCGAGTCCGGATGAGAGCTTTTATGGGTGATGGGAAAACTTTTTTCGGTTGAGGGGAAACTTTTTCCTGGCGTGGAGAACGTTTTTGGGTCAGCGTTTAGGCAGGTGTAAGAAATTGTGAGGTACCAGAGTGGATTTGCAGCTGGCAGGCCGCCATCTTCTAATTCGCTATTTTTCTAGCGCTAGCTTGAGTTTTTTGGCCTCTTACAACAGGACTAACCTCATATGCTGTATTTAGAACAAGCACCAATATGAAGGAATAACATTAATAGTAAAGAGTTCGCAAACTTCGCTATATAAATATCAGACGTCGCAGGCGGACACTGCGATTCCCTATGAATATCTATAAGGCTAGCTTAGTGAGAGCCTATCAAAATACTACGAACCACATCTTCATGCCCATTCCACGTTCACAGAGTGCCGTTATTGAGCAAATTGTTGAGTGTGGGGATCTTCCAGCGGACGGCATATCACAACTGGCCGTTGTTCCTTTCATATATGCCCAATCCCAATAATCAGATCGAACAGGGGATACGATTGAAAAGGTAGAAACAAGAGAATGTGAGTCCAGGTGTGCACAGGGAAAGGTTTTACCAAGTGGACCTTACAGATTGCATTATAATACAATTATCGTATGAAATTAAGCTATGATGAACCCCTGCCAGGGATCAGCGGCCGAAACGCACGAGAGAGAAGAGGTACGACCAGAAGACATAATGTTACCGGAAATGGCAGCGGAGTCATTTGAGGGCACCCAGGTTGCGCTGTAGTCCTTTCCCATCGCAGTAGGTATGATGAGAGACAATACATTTCATATGAAACAAGATGTAACTTATATTCACAAATAAATGGAGTCAGTATGACTCGGGAGTGCTGTCTGGTCGATTCTGTATAAAATAGCACATATCTTAGATTAATACAAGGAGGAAACTTTCCCCAAGATGTGATGATGCGATGATTACATAACAGCAAAAAAACGAAAACTCTATGGTTTGTATTCTCACGGCCTGCTCGATGAGAGCTTGGGTAAGTAAGGATCGACGATCCGATTTCCTTAAACCCCAACCGGGTTAACCTAATCCTTCCAATATACCAGGTTACCAACCATGGACGCTAGATTGGTAGTGTTATTTTAACCAGCCTCTTTATCGGATGGGCGTTCCGCTACTCCTTGCCTTGTTATACAATGTCAGCATCAAGCCTGTGTATTACTCGTTTGACCAAAGAAAGCGACTGAAATTACCAGAGACAGAAATTTTCCTCTGGTACGGAGAGCATCTTGGGTAGCTTCTGGAGTGAATTTTGCGAACCATGGCAACAAAAGTTATTTCCGGAGTCTCATTGTGGTTTATCGCCACTTAGTCCTGAATGTAATGTATTAGAGTTGTTTACCCCATTATGAAATGACAAGTTTTGAAGAATTGACAAGGAAAGGAACGGATCCACAAGACAAGTTGGGAAGTCTCCTGGAAGAACGACATCCCTGCCCACGCAAATGCCGATAAAACAAAGTATAAAATCCAGTTCAAGCAAAGATGAGCGCACAACCGGGGCATGGCTCTCACCTACATTTCCCAAAAGCCACAAGTTACTGAAAGGGACCATCCTCCAAGCTGCAACGCGTACATCACATCCTTCGACTCATATGGCCGACCAACGTGAAGCACTCGCTACAGCAACAAAATACAATTGGCGAATGAAATATCTGAAAAAGCTTTGGCTGATCGTAGACTGCGCGGAAAGGGCTGCAAAAATGAGGGCCACCTCAACACCCGCCGGTCCACGATGGTAGATTCCTTCATAAAAATGGCAGAGTAAGCTACCCCTACAGTGCAGAGTCCCTATGTCGAAGCACAAGTAGTCACTCCGGCCAGTCGACAAGTTTGATGGCCGCTGGAAGAAAGGCTGATGCCGTGATCTTTGACTTTTGACACGTACATTGACGACGGAATTCAAGGACACCCTTCTCTTCTCGTTTGCGCCTTCAAGACATGGCGTGCACGTGCTTGGTGAGCCATCATAATCGAACGCAAGCCATATGTTGATGACTTTACCTTGCTGTCCCACAATTGGCGTTGGGGATACAGCACCACTGGCGTTGTTCTTTCAACCTGGGATTGAGAGCAGATAGGGCTCCGGTATGCCCCTCGCTTTACCTCGTTGAACTGTGCATGTTATTCGAATCAGGATATTCTTGGGTACCGAGCGTCCCTCTCGACCATCCACCTTCGAGCGAGATCGGCAACGTTTACCAATTCCGCATCTCATTAGGAAGAGTTCGGCCTGAACGGCTGCACTCGCGTGGAGAATGACGGATGAATTCCAGGATATCATATTCTCGGATCCTTCGACCAGCGCAGTTTGGAATCGAACCATGAGGGCAATTGATGATCCCACTTCAAGTTCGCATCGCTCTCTGCTGTTCGCCAAGTTTACAAATTGTTGGCTGGAACGTCCCTCCTGGTCTCACCGTTGCCTTCAGCCGTGGTAGCATCGCGTTTGACAGCAGTACTACTCCAGGTGTTTGTCTCCGCAACTGCAGTTGTTCGAGCCAAGAATTTCCTCGGTCTTCACGACTTCTCGCGCATGTAGCGCCTTCTACAACCACCACGAAACCAATCTCCAACCCATGCGTCACGAAATAACTCTTTCCATGTGACATTGAGTTCTTCAACTGATGGTCCTCGAATTCTGGAATGGTTTATGGTTTCCTGATTCTCCTGTGTGAGATGGCATTGTGGTATGGTTCGCCTTTTCTTTCTGGCAGCTAGTTGTGGAAATTGGCCTAATTTTTGTATGCAGAGATTTGAAAGCAGGCAAGGATAGAAAATGCGTTTAACTGTTTAACGGGTCGCTGAGATAAACTACTTGAATGGAGTAGAACGTCAAGAATCGCTTCTTCCATCAAGTACAATTCCGTCTCGTCTCCACATAGTGCTCTTTACATCGCATCCTTGTCATCTTAGAGCCATCGCGATGAGAACCTCGAAACATTCACTCATGGAAGACCTCTCTTCGAGGTCAACGAGGTAGCTTCGCCTCGAGTTTGAAATGAAGTGCAAGACCATGGCTACAAATGAAAGGATAGTTCTTTGATCGAGAGATTGGTGACGGCACGCCTTTGGCACGAACTCAGACACGGTGGAGAAGCTACCATCAACGGGCGGCCAGAGGTATAGAGAGAACACGAGAGTCGATACTTTGTTCTAGCCTGTCAGTGGCATCCACTTGTCCATGTATCGTTGCTGAATATTCTTGCAGAACCAGGGATATATCTATTGCGCTCGATTTTGCGGGAACGAGATCACCACACCTGTTTTTTGGTCTTCTTTCTTTCTTTTTTCTTTTTTCTTTTTTTTCCGACCCTTTCCTATTGACCTTTCATTTCTTTGTCACTGTACTCATATTACACGTATCCTATAGAGTTTATCTGTGCGCAATGGAAAACGCAAGGTCACTTTTACTATGCCTGCTGCATTCTAATATCTCCTTTCCTCCCTGGCGGGACTGAGAGTTCTGCTTTGTACAGTAGAGATGATTCTGTGATGATATACATACCTATTGTTTATACGTCTCTTAATTCCCTTGGCTTACCATCGAATTCGGACTTTTTGTTGTGACCCCCGCTTTCCTTTGGCTAGACCATGGAACAGACGACATGGAAATATATTACTGGTATGGTAGGGGTGTATAATACTTAATTAAACCAAGTCGGCGTCTGCTTAAAGCCAGTGCAATAACAAGTTAATACAACTCACCAGCATCAGTAGCCCGGCCTAGAAATGAAGAGGCATTCCTCTGAGGGCTCAAGCTATCTGCATTCCACTCCAGGTGCGTCCCAGTAGTCAGCGATACTCTCCAGGAGAGACTGAGTTCCGGATTACATGTGCATCTCACATTGTACTCCATTATATAGAGATCTGAGCAGCTTTTCGCAGTTTAATCTCCTACATCATGTTCATTCTCTTTTACCATCGAGGCTCCTAATCAACCGTGCTGGGGATAGGACGCAGAAACACACAATGTGAACGAGACAGAGAGATATAATGGATAGTGTTTGCGCAGAACAATGCGAGAGGAAATGCGACCGGGGCCATTTTATCAAATATGATAAACATGATGTAACTATGCAGTTTGCACACGCCGCGTACCCGTGGTTTTGGAGTCAATATGACTACTAGCCCTGTCCGAGACAATCCATTTCGCCAACATATAGTAGTTACAAGTTAGTAAGAGTCAAGTATTTAGGCGCTTCAAAGGGGAACCGTAGGACTCAGTTTGGCATCAAAGGTGGGTAGTTTACACTGATAAAGGGAACTTTTTCCCCTAAGAGCAGAGTCTGAGCCTGGCGAACACGGTGTTCTATACGGCCAGGTCTGCATTTATGGTACAATGTTTATACAATACGAGTATTTACTGTGGATTGCTCGGTGAGAGCTACCCCGGAACACTCCGAACACTCCCAATACCCCGCATTCTCTGTTCGGCGATACGGTTCAGAGGAGCATTCCTTTCATTTAAGCCTCCCGCAATAGTACACCGATCAATCGCGTCGAATCGTGATGGAAGCATCTGACCCCTCTCGCCACTTTCCCCCAATCATACTGGTTTATACCACATTTTATAAAGTATGAACTCATGTATATCCTGGGAGCTCTCTATATAATTTGGCCCCAAAGAGCCTTATTATTATCGACTGTTTTCTCAAATTCCAATCGCATATCCTGATCGAAGATTTAACAGAGAGGGAGTCTTTGTAGCTGGCGTTAGACTTAGCATTTTTTTGGGGGAGCGGCGGTGGTCAAATAAATCTTCTGTCGTTGGCGGCTGGCTGGTAAGGATCAGACTTCATACAAGCAGCCTTAGCCCAACCAGTGGATCGATCTGACATGTGACTACCTTCCCTCAAACGAGTTTTGAATGCTGAAGTCTAATTAGCCTGCAACTCAGCTGTTTAGGTTAGCCGAGTCGCTTAGCCTAAGACGATTTGTCTTGGAGGCAAAGGGGTCGAAAATAAGTTCTAGAAACAACTTGCGAGCTGCCCTATTCATAGAACAGCAGAGCACTCTAAGTTTTGGGCAGTAGAGAGTCAATCGCAGGTCCTGTATCCTGGCACGACAGACCAATCCCATCCTGCACATAATATATAGGTCTGGAGAGGTTATTTAGCAAGGGATCGCCCAGTTCACGGCTCGTCGGAAAAGACCGAGGGGGGATCTTTATTCATACAGAACCTATCAAGCTTTAAAGACTACCAGCGGCTACCATGCAATGTGAGCAAGCCGAGGGGCGTTCAGCTCACCCATTTCCGGGACCCTCAAATGCAAGGAAAGCCGATGGGCTCATCAGAATAGCGAAATGCGTCGGGAAGGGTGCAATTCAGGGTAATAGAAGGGGCAGCCCGGATGCCTCTCAAGGAAGTTGAGACTCTTCGGCTCATCTAGAACACTAATCGAAGGTCGACTGACTATGTGGAATTAAGGTGTGACGTCGCGCCTGACTGGATGATGGCTAAAGCAGGGTTCGTGGGCACAGCCAAATTTAGCCGTGGCCACCAAAATATTAGATATCAACAAGTCGTCGCAGGTTTACTCTCGTACTTTCACAATTCTCCTCCATGTCCTCCTACTCGACCCCAATCTCTTTTCCAGCATGCTCTCCATCACATGGACGACCACACCACGGAAGGCCGTACCTTGTCCAGAACCGTCACTTATCTACTACCTTTACTGACGATGAGTGGCCGACAACATTTCCGTCGCTTAGCTCACTTTCACACACGCGCAGAAAAGCGCTCTTCAAAATTGGTGGTGATTCTTCAGATGACGACTCCGAAGATGAATGTCCTCCACGCTTTGTGCGAAAACGGAAACTGGCCAGTCTCTCGTTTGGCTTGCGAATTCCAACTCCCGGTGGCCGTCCTGCGGCAATTCCCGAGGTCTCTTCTCCTCAACCAAGTCCACCTCTCTCACCAATCTGCGATGATTCGCCTACTTTTCCGTCCACACGACCAAGCGTGGTGCAAACAATTTCACGCACCCCCATTCTCTTAGCCAATGGAACCCCGCTCAAGTCGTCTTTAAAACCCGGGTCGGCTACAACTACAACAGCTAGGCGTGCCCATAGTCCCTGTTCTTCATCAATGTCTCATCCAGGAATGGTTTCTGATCACGACAAAGATATCCAAGAACTTCCCAGGATAATAACCCCATCAACACCGAAGACGGTTCATTTTGCAGACACCCTAGCGAGCATCAGGGTCTTTCACAAGTTCGCATCTCCAGCTAGCGTATCAATGTCGCCTGGTACGTTCCTCACTTGTCACTCATCCTTTGGCTAACGATGGTATAGCTTCTGGCTATGAGAACCACGAAGACGTTACCGAATCGTCCTCAGATGAACGAGACTCCTTCAACTGGGGTTTATGGTCTACTCCTTGGGTACACAGAAGAAGTCCGGCTATTCCCCTTTGATTAGGCCTTGAATTGACTCGCACATCCCCAGCCATCGACTCCAAACCTGTCCCATTTTTCCAGATCGATACCCTCGCCTCCTCTCCTATACCTCTTCGGTCTGCCAATTGGACGACGGGCAGATGTATCGTTTTAGAGTCTCTTATTCTCGTAGGCGGAGTTAATTTATCGGAGACTAGACAGCCGAACAGCGATAACCTTCGTCTCGCTGGCACTGTCCTCGTTCGTAATATTTCTTTGGAGAAGAAAGTTGACATTCGTTTTACCCTGGACAGTTGGGACACCGTGTCGGAGGTGGAGGCGTTGTGGTCCAATCATATGGACGTTCTTCCACTTAGCGTTACAGGGTCCTCGGGGTCCTTTCCTCTCGATCAGCAGGACAATGAACGTGACGAACGTGGCTGGGATCGCTTCTCATTCACGATCAGGCTGTGTGACTATGTACGAAGCTTGCCATCCAAGACTTTATTCCTAGCGGCACGATTCCAAGCAGGGAGCAACCAAGAGTGGTGGGACAATAATTTTGGTTTTAACTATGTTATCCGCTTTAGAGAGGTCAAAAAGAAGCGAACGAGTAAGTAATATCTCCTTTTATTCAGTTATTCATTGCTTCTCAGCGTCTGATGAGCCACATGCTTTAGGTCGGACCTTTCCCATCCTCTCTTCAACGACAGAAACCTCTGTACCGCGAATTTTAGCATCTCCTATCATCGCACAGGAGCATCCTCTAAGCTCGGATTCTATTCCTGCCTCGATCTCCCATTCGCCTTCTTCTCCGCCTCTCACGGTACCTTCGACACCCACGCTTCTGCCTATTATCGCGAATGAACCCGTAACATATTTGGATCTGGATCCAGTTCCTCCATGTCCACCGAATTCGCCCAATTCTTCGACCAGTCCAATCCTGACAGCAACAACGAACGCTGGGCGAGTGTGTAAGCTTAGCTTGGGCAAATTCGCTACTTACTGTGAGAATGGAAGTGTCTACGACTTGAATGCTGCTGTGAGTGGGTGCTCTTCGAACTTCCCGGTCCGTGAACCAAAAGTCGAAGTCATCGAAGATCAATTATTTGACTTCGACATCTCGTGCTCCAGCTCGGATGATGACTTCGATGAGCTGACATCCTGCTCAAGCGAAGACGGCAATAACAATGATGATGGAAGTCTACTAATAACTCCTCTTGAAGGAACTTGGAGACAACTTGAAGAGGAAGATGTTATGGACAACACAAAACTTCCCGAATTCGTTTGGCCTGGGCTGCCAGCACTTGAGCATTTTTCGACATCCAGCCACCCCCCTCAGAGTCCCATAGACTCATCCCACTTTCTTTACAAGATGCTTGTACAACATTGGTGCTTTGCCGACTCGGCTTCATCATATTCTGTTTAAGTCCTTTCACGCCTCATCGTCGTTATACCTCTGTATGCACACTCCTTTGTACTTATTGATCTGGTAAACGAAGACATATTTGCCTGCTATTCTGTTTGATTTAGCTCCGCCGCCCGCCACCGGACGTATGTTCGAGGACAATTAGATAGGGTGGTCGAGAACGTTCTCAAGAACATTCGGGAATTTTTTGGGCGGTTCTGGAAGTCAGGTCAACCTTCATGACGTTTTCTAGTACCGGGAAATATCACATAAGTTCCGGCGAAAACTTTGCACTAACCTATAAAACACCAGAGAGAGGGTACACCGCCAATTCTTGGTAGCCACTGATGCCACACTCGATTCCAACCTCTCCAGCGACGAATCCTCGATCCGGTCTATCAGGTGGACGACGGCACCATAGGTCGTACACGATACCAAGCCATTAAGGGTCGACCACCTTCTCCGATGAAAGGGAGCCGAGGAAGTTGATCTCGTTCAGCGCTCTTCCAACCCAGCACGGAAGTTCCGGCTTCAACATGTACAGGGATTCTTCAGGTGGTGATTCTGACCATGGATCTCTGCCACCGCTCGTACTAAAACCGAAACCACCAAGTTTCTCGTTTGACGTGACTGCTCTACGTAACCCAGCTCTAGGTGGACCACCAGCACTCCCTCAGATCCCTTTCCCTCAAGCGAGTCCAGATCATTCACCAGTTCACGATGGCCCTCTACCGACGTACCAGTCTGTCCCTCCCAGCATATCGCAAACTCATTCACATTCAACTAGTACACCATTGAAGAGTTCTCTAAAGAGTTCACAGTCTGACGAGTGAGTGTTTTCTTCACTACATTTGCATTCCTTGTTGTGTCTAAGCGATAATATCCTCAGGAGACAAATTCACCAGTCGAGTAGGCAGGCCCGTTCCCAGAGTGCTCCCACGATCCCTTATCCTGCAATGCTTTCCAATGACAAGGAAGAAGGGAATGGCCTAGCTCTCGATCATATGACACCAACGACGCCAAAAAAAGTTCATTTCGCGGACTCCCTGGCTTCTATTCGAGTATTTCATAAGTCCGCACGCCCTGCTAGCGTCTCACTGCCACTGGGTAAATATTATATTTTTTTAACAGGCTCTGGTATTTCCATTGACCGTCGCCTAGGATTGAATTCTTTTAATGACACAGAGGATAGTGAATCTTCCTCATCCCAAGTTGACTACCTCCGCTGGGGTTCATGGTCTACCTCTCTTGGTGGACGCCACGAGACTAGGAACATCCAATCCGCTGCCGCAACTTCTGAGACTGTGTCACTTTTCGAAATTGATCTCACCACCTCATCTCCAATTCCCCTTGACTTCACCGGCAAGGTATTCAACAGAAATATTATCATGGAGTCTCTTACCCTTGAAGGTGGCGCTGACTCATCGGTCGACGGACGGGTAATCGACGATAACCTTCGTCTTGGTGGCACAATCCTCGTTCGGAACATCTCCTTCGAGAAACGAGTCTTCGTTCGCTTCACCTTCGACGACTGGGCTACTGCGTCAGAGGTCAAAGCATTGTGGTTGATGCACATTCGAACTCTTCCGTTTGGCATGGCAGGGGGATGCAATGCCGAGTCACCTGTTGAAGACGTGCGACAGGGTGAACGTGGCTGGGATCGGTTCTCATTCAGGATAAAGCTGAGCCAGTATGCACGAAGCTTGGATTCTAAGACCCTATTCCTGGCTGGACAATTCCAGGCTGAGGGCAATCGAGAGTGGTGGGACAACAATTCGGGATCCAACTACGTAGTGCGCTTCAAACGAACAGGTCAGTAACAGGTTCACATCGACTTCTCAAGCCTGAAACTCACAATTTCAAAGTTTCCGATGCTCCAGTCTAAGGCGCTAAGATCTCAACAAGTTCCTGGAAGCTCAGTGAGCAAGTTTCCTAACGCTGAGACCTTGTGTTGACATTCTAATGAAGTTGTCGGTGACCTGATAGTGGAGGCAAACGGTAATGGAAGAAGCGGTAATATAACTCCACTGATCAGCACTCAGGACCAGCTTTCGACGGGACACGAAGAGGATTATCAAGCGTCTCCGAGTTCATCTGACCTCGACTGCTTTCGAGCCTTTCCGTTGATTAATTTCATTCTGTGTACGAGTGATTCGTTCACCACTGGTATCTGGGCGTTTCTCGCTTCAGAGAGCTTATCCAAGTATGCGTAGAGGACAGTTTCCGTCCGTTTCCGTTTCTTTCTCTTTCATTCTTCCTGCTGATTTACTCTTTTCAAAGGGATTGAATGTAAATGTACCTCATTATCACACAAGTATTCTTTATGTTTGGTACACTCGGTACCCGTGTCATCCTTGATATCATCAATTCATTTGTATGTTTGGGAGAGGCTGCAGTCGTGAAATCAAGCTCTGAAATTTTTTGAGTGAGGAAAGCGGTGTATCATCGGAAAATAAATCAAGAGAAAATGCCAGTGAGGCATTATTGTCAAAGCGAATGTGGGTCTCGCGCTGCAGGATCGTTGGATTGGCGAGTCTGATTGGCGGCGATGAATCTTCAGCACGACCGCTCAGGAAATGGAATCCTAAACAAAGAACGGAAGAACTGCCTATAGTCGGTACCAGACTAACGAGGAGGCGATAGTAGTTTCTTGTGGCCAGAATTTGAGAGGTCCATGGCGGGAGAAAAAGGGAGTGATCGCATCACCAACTCACTTGACCTTGAACCATGACCATCGTCTTCAGCAACATTATGCTCCCCTTCTTTTCACCCTCGACGAATGGCTAAGCCTTGTCATTGCATGTCTCTGCTTTTCGCTCATTGGCTCTGCGCGGAATTCGTCGAAGTCGTCTGATGTCGTTGCTGATTTTGGAATGTCGGGTCACGTCTCTCCCGTTCCTTCAACTTATGGTTAGGGGAAGTTTGACCCCACGGATACGGTGTTTGGATCTCTTCGCGGAGCCCAAGGATGTTAGGCTGGTACTGATAACGTTGGAATGGGGTGCTTGCAAGTGATCGCATTATCCCACGTCAGTTATCCTCATTTCTGTTGTACCAGTTTCCCAGCTGATACCAGCGTTTTTAAAAGTTAAAGCTTCCTATTCAACTTGTCTACTTTGCTCATCTACCGCATGAGCTCGTCGGCATTTGCTGTCTACCAGGTCCACATGCCATATCACTGCATAACAGGTTGGCTCCCAGCACCTGTCCCTGCGACTCCCCAAAATGGAATAAAACAGAGCGAGTGAGGGAGATAGATCCTCCACAATCGTTCCCCTTCCTTGGCATACACGCCTCCCCGCAAATTGAGAACCCTGCCCGTTCACCAAAAACCTCATCTCCCAAGGGTCCGTCATTTCGGTTTTTCCGTATAAACTTGAGTTCTTACGATTTCAAAAGTTCAATCATTGAAGGATATGTCCGTAGCCAGGAAGGTGAGTGCTTCTGAAAGGAAGTAGGATCAAGGTGTGTTGTATTTCTGCTACTGTTCGTCCCCCTTAAACTCAAGTTCGTCTATAGCCACGCCCTAAGTAGCGAGAAAACGTGACTTGAATTGTTCTTCCCTGGAGGGACCCACGAACAGCCATGAGCATGAAATGGACCTGCACCCATCATTTCCTCCGTCATTCACCATCTCTTCCTGACCTTTGTCTGTCCTTCGTCGCTAGGACAACGCGTAGAGAGATTTGAACGTCGGAGACTTCGCTCGTGGAATATGTTCCCTCTTCCGAGGGGTTTTCGGAGTTTGGATGAGCGCCGTATCTCATGGCCGAGCCAAGTCAAGCTGTTGACGAAGAATGCTTCGAGTCACTCGAGAATGGCGGAAGCAAAGCTCTTGATAGCACGCGAAGTCACGGAAACTATTCACGTTTAGTGAACTAGTCGGGATTGCGAAGAGGAAAGAGCTGTGTTTCTTCCTGTCAATGGGCCTTCTCTAAAATTTATTGTCCCTCTTCTTACAACCCGACTAGGATAAACCTATCAAGGTCTGATCACTTGGGTATGTGATATTCTCTTGACTTGTCTTCCAATATTCTGCATTTCTTTGTCGCCGTGTCTTCTTTTGTCTTTGACACGCTGTTACGACCCTTCATAGCCCGTACACCCTTCGATCACACCTACATATCAAATATCTGCTGCCACATCTTGTTCCTTTTCCGTACATTCCACATCTCTCGTAGTTCTCTACCTTTCTGACGTTCTGTGTGTCCCAAACCTTCTCGTTGTGTATGATGTACATGAACATTTGCTTACTCATTCACTAGACGATGACGGATCCATATCCTTATTCCCAGCTATTAAATTATACCAGAACCAGGTACGAAACTCGATCAAATACAAGTACACCGCTAAAAACTTCTCCTTTCAAATCTGCTTAGACTTACTCCTCCCTTCTATCTCGTCACGCGATAGTTGGCCTCGAGCATATTCTACATCGGGATTATTCCTACCTGCAACAAAAGTTTAATCCTCAAATTCGTTGCAAAGCAATGAGCACCTACCCGCCCGCGACGATATGCTCCCCAGCGAAAAGCACCGCGAAGCACAAGCTGGACAAGGTCTGCACTAATTATCATCACGATGCCATCCCAACCTCCGTGGATGACTTTGTACGCAATGAAGAGGATTTGTTAAATCTCTGGAATTACGTATAAAGCTGCGACAAGTGCCGGTCCGGATTCCCGAGTGCGTTTCTGGGCGCGGATCTTTTACGGCTGCATGGTTGAGAATTGGTAGAAATGCGACGGACCTGTAGTTCATTGACCGGCAGCCCCTCGTAGTATAGACGATTTGTTTGGCACCATGCAAGAATGACAAAAGAAACCTTGACCTCGACAGAGAGTATTGAGGATGGGGAGCTACTAGCAGTCAGGGTTATTCTTCATAGCTTCTCAGTGCGCTTGAATTTCCATATGAGAGGACGACTTACCCAATTATTGCCAGTAGCTACATCAATGAATGTATTAGTATGTTTAGGGGTCGGGAGGAATCTGGTCATACCCCGTTTGTGATCATCGTGGAACGTTTGCTCAGAGTCTCCGAGCAATGTTCCAGCTCCTCTGGACGAAGATGAGGTTTGGTGGAAATCTCGTGGAGCATTGGATAAAGTGTTGAATTTGTGATGAGATACATAGCGCTTGCCGAGACCATTAGAGGGAAATTATGAAGACAGGAACGGGACCGTTCTTGTGTGGTGCTTGAACTTCAAATTTCGGAGTGAGTTAATGGGAGCACGAAGTGTCCACTAGGTAGCAGTCCTCGAGGTTTTGTCTGATTGGAGCGGATATGACGCGGTTGTCAAGGTAGAAGCTAAGGGCAAGGGAATGGCAATGGTGGCTTCGAGAGAACCAAGTAGTTGACCTACCCGCATCCAAGTGGACAACTACCAGAAAGCATTCTATTCAAAGGTGTCATTGATTGGGTTGATCTTGGCAGCCCTCATGATGTCAGGTACCGTTTCTTTTCTATCTTGCCTTCCCCATTATAACATGATCCTCTCAGAACACAAAATGATCAGAGAGCAGATAACTTGGATTGAAGAAAAAAATACAATGGCTGGCTCTCGACGTCAAATCCCTTCCACCATGCTGTAACATTTAGCTAGCCTTTATAAACCGACTTGAAGAATCTACTCCGTTATTCAAATAAGGGTGAATAAATTAGCCAGGACCTGTTTAATTCTTCCGCGTCGAATTTCATTGAGAGTTAGTGTGGATGGGAGACGTTGAAAAGGCGAGATGACTGACATACATTCTTAAAGTATCCAGAGCCAAGAGTGCATTATTCGAACAATTAAGGAGACGCCACAGAGCAGAATCGGGACTAGGTATTGAAGGTCTGTTTGTTCAAGAGCTTGAACTCTGTTAAGACAGAAATTACCAGAAACTAATTCGAAATACCAGAACAGCAACGGTGGGGGTGCGATCTGCAGTTCCAAGGGTCTATTAAATCGTGTCCATCATATACCAGGTTGCGAACGATGGAAGCTCGATCGGTTTAGTGATTTTAACCTGAGACGTTTTTGTACGAGCGTTTGACTACTCTTTCCCTTGCCGCAGAAATATCAGAATCAAGCCTATCAAGATATAAACGGCTCATCTGCTCCGATAATCGCAGCGAAGAAAGGCCATGCAGATATAGCCAGGTGCTTTATTAAACATGGTGGGAACGTGAATCCGCAAAGTACATCGATTCCTTTCACTCGCGTGATAATTTTCTGAATTTCTTGAAGATCTGTATCGCTACTCCGCCTTAATGATGGTGTTCATGAATGGAAATATAGAAATTGCCCACTGTCGTGATGACAATGGCGCCGATGTAGATTTGCAAGGTATTTCTTCATCTACTTACCTTTTCTCTTCGGTTCACAGATATTCGAGATCAAAATGGCTCTTCTGCAATAATAATTGCAGCGAGAATAGTCAGGCTGACCTCACCCTGCTCCTTGTCGAAACGGTGCCGACATGAATCTCCAAAGTACGTCACAATCCGTAGCATCCTCCCCTTCTATGGATATCCTTTGGAGAACAATTGCAATACTCGGCTTTGATGATCGCAGTAAAGACAGGGTACATGCACGTCGCCCATTGTCTTGTTGAGAAGGAGCCGATGTAAATCTACAAAGTATTCATTCATTCATTTCATGTCTGCCTCACTTCACATCAGTCGCAGGTCAAAATACGTTTTCCGCTTTAATGTTGGCAGTGTGGAACGGAGAGACAGACATTGCCCGGTTCCTTATTGAACATGGTGCCGACGTGAATTTGCACAGTATGTAATCCGTTCATGTTCTTTGTCTCTCCTATTTAGAATTGTCCAAGATATGCATGGTAGATCTGCTCAGATGATGGCTGCAATGATGGGATATATGGAAGTTGCCCATTTGCTAGTGGACAAAGGAGCTGATGTGAACCTGCGAGGTCGGTATTGCTTCATATCCTTGTCCCCCCCCCCCCCCCCATTGATGAGAGCCCAAGACGAAAATAATTTGTCTCCCTTGATGTACGCTGCACGACACATGTTCGTGAAATAACCCGGTTCCTTGTTGAAAAGGATGCAAATCCAAATGCGAAGAGTAAGTTTCCGTTCGGGTCACATCTGTCTTGGATTGACTCTTGTTCAAGGTCTGAAAGGCTGTTCCGCCTTGCGACTTGCCAGAGAGTATGAAAAACCAGAAGTTACGAAGTATCTTTCCTCGTTGTGCGTCGAACAATAACATCTTTTATAGCTGCGTGTCTACATTTATGTCAGCTTCATCTAAAGAACGTTGTAGAAATATACTATTAGTTTCTTAGAGAGGTAAAATGCTTAGTTACATCGAGCGGACCACAGCTTATGTAAAGCTAGTACAACAAGATGTCAATTCAATTCTCCAGCGTTAGTCGCCCGGCTTTGGAAATGAAGAGGTATTCCGATGAGAACTTGGGTTGTATGCATTTTTCTCCAACCGTGTCCCATTAGTCCCTGATTCGTGCCAAGAGAGACAAGTTTCAAAAGACATCCCCGTCCCACATTGTACTATATCATATGAATTGGCGCAGCTCCTTATGGTTCCAAATCTTCATTTTTATTTTCCATCTCGGTTCTAGGCACTGGGATTAGTCACAAAGTAGACCAATGTTGTCAGACATGTCCACTCGTCTTCCAAGCAGAACTGCATTGGTGAGTAGTGTCTGAAATCTTTTAGTGTTATCCTGTTAGGATGACAGGGGAAATTAAAATAAACACATCGCCACAGGTGGCCCTTTGCCCCTTATCGTCCGAGAGGAGGACAGCGGGGCGTTCGCTCGCACCTTCCTAATTGCCAACAAGATGAGAGAGAAACTTCCCCTAAACAGCACCACACAAAATTACGTTTCACTTCAAGTGTGTAATGGAGGTTAAAACGCGCTTAAACGTTGGGGCACCTGGAAGGATTTTTATAGAAGGGTCAATACTGTAGATGGCACATTCTTCTGGACGGTTGTGTTCTAGTGAATCTTTTGTAACCATTTTTCCACCCCCTCGTGTTTAAATAAGGCTATCCACACAAGGTTATGCCTCCCGTTCTCCTCTCTTTCGCCTGTCATTCCTCAAGGACCACATTTTCTTCTTGGCGGCGCCGGCTCCTCCAGTTTCGGAGATTATGTAAGGAAGGGTCATAATAGGACATTTCCGGGGTGCTCTTATGTATTTCATTGCCAATGATTCACATTGGGAGGTAGGAGCCCTATTGACATGTGTTGAGGCCAGTGAGATTTGTGACATTCTGTTTGGTTCGCCGGGTATGTGTAACTCAATAAATTAATTTTCTTTTGAAGTAGGGTTTTGGGTGTGCGAGGAATATTTCTGCGTCAATGAAAAGCGTTGGGACTGGATAACCAGTATGATTACTTCGTTGTGTGGCCAATGTCGCGTGGTTTTGGCTATTTTCATATTCTTGGAACGAGTTATGCACTACAATGTAGCATCCGCAGACTGGCGAGCTTGAAGGAAGAGACAAGCAGATTTTAAATGCCAATGACGATTTGACCAGCGTGTCACACCTTGATTCCCAATGGAGTCAGAAGGGTCGGTGTGTTCCCCCGCCACCGCAAGACTTGCACTTCATAGCAAATGGTCAGAGTACCAGGCCAGTCTCGGCACTGTCTCTGTTAAAAGGAAGTTTTGTTCATGGTATCCTGCATAAAAGTCCTTCCTCAGTCCTGCAAGAAATGGCGCACATAGTTCGGGAACTTCGAGGATCGACGCTTGCTGCCATAAAGACCATGTTTCGTCATCTACCACTCTACCCTCTTCTCCATGAGCTGGCTGAAAAACCCCATCTTCGTCTTGAGGAACTGGAATATCACTCGGAGTGCTTGTCTAAGCGTTCGAAGATGACGATGAACGGGGTATGTTCGTTTCATGGAGATCGTCTTTGATATGTTAATCTTTTAACGTGGCAGCTCCTTGCAATCATGGGGTACGCAGACATCGAAAGATCTCTGGAATCTAGGACTGACTGAAAAGTTCCAGATTTATATTTGCTACGTCATCTACACCAAAACCGTTGGCAAACACAATTCTCCCGTTTACAATCTTGCTTTGGTGTAGCTTCAATAGGGCGTATTATGAAGGACTGCCGTTCGAAAAACTACAGGTGCGTTTCTTTATCATAATCGTTGACTTTAATTCAGTGAAAGACCCGAACTTGCTAGGAACGAGTCAAAAACTCTGGGCCCATGCTTGTAGCAACGTTATATGCCATTCCAGAAATGTACCAACTCGTCTTCATCACCTATCAAGTAGCCAATTTTGGAGGATGGGCAGGGATTTCAATTTTGGCAAGTGGCACGCTCGTACAGCTGTTGTTGCATTATTTGCCTTGTTTCAAGCCGAGCCGTCGTAAGGTGAGAAATGAATCCTATGGAGTACAGCCTTACGAATTCCTTAGAACATGGATGTGCACCCTTGGTAGAGAGTAATAACGGGAATCTAAATGTAAAAATACATTCTGATGTGCACTTGGGAAAGAAAAAAAATGAATCGGAATGAGGGAGGGAACACTGATCCCATCAAATCGTGATGGAAGCAGGAGGTTGCTTCTCGCCGCTATTCCCATTCGTTGCTCGTAATATAAATTTATACGCATTTTCTATAGTATATGCTCGTTTTATGTCCCAGAGGCTTTCTGGATAAGTATGAGTAAGTTCTTTAGAGCCCTAATATTATCAAGCTTTTTATTTTTCGTTTTTCAGTCGCATTTTATGTCAGAGACTGGGAGTGTAAGAGTCGTTGTCGCTGACGTCGCAAAGATCAACGCTAACGGAGAGCGATCGAATAAGTCCTTCATCAGCTGGCGGCAGTTGGTTGAGGATGCGACGAAAGTCATCATGCCCGCAACCTGCTTTCTCGTTGGATCGATCCGAGGTACGGCTTCCGCCTAGGTAAGGAGTTGCGAATGTTGAAATAGAATTATCCAGAAGCCGAGCTGTTGAGGTTGGCCGATTTGCTTGACCTAAGAACCTTTGTCTTGGAGTCAAAGCGGTCACAGAGAAGTTCTAGAAACGAGGGACCCTAGTCATCGAACGGAAGAGTACCCCAAGTGTTGTTGAGGTTCGATCACATGTCTTTGTCCAGGTACAACAGACGTGGTACAGCCAATGGATAGTGAAAACGATGAAAAGATTTGTTCAACGGTGTTACAACAAATATGAGACGTACCTGAAACATAAACTATTAAGATGGCAATCGCTCTTTCATCTCGAGTATATATGAAACTCAGGGTGTGGGCGCGACCAATCCTATCCTGTGTGAATAGCAGCAGGTCAGAGCGAGGTGAGCGCCAAAAATTCACGGCTCGTTGGGAAAGACAGATAGGCAGATCTTTACTCGTTTTGGACTGAAAGCAAAGCTTAAAGATAACGACTGGTTACCATGCAATGCGAGCTAGCCGGGGCATTCAACTCGTCCAGTCCCAAGACCCTCAAATGTAATGAACTCCTTAGGCATCAGAAGAACGAAAAGCGTCTGGAAGGGTACAGTCTAGGGGGAGCAGCCCAGATGCCTCTTCGGGATGTTGAGACTTTTTGGACCCATCCAGAACACGAATTGAAAGGTCGACTTACTGTGCGGAATTAAGGTGTGACGTCGCGCCTGACTGGGTGATGGCTAAAACAGGGTTCGTGTGTAAAGTCAAAGTTGGCCTGGACCACTAAAGTGTTAGATATCATAAAGAGGTCGCGCGTTAACTCTCTTACAGTAAAACTCCTCTCCATGACCGCCCACTTGACCCCAGTCTCTTTGCCAGCATGGCGCTCATTGCGTGACCGATCACACCAGAATTCGTACCTTATCCAGAACCGTCACCTTCCTACCTTCTTCACCGACGACAAGTGGCCAACGACATTGCCTTCGCTGGGCTCTTTTTCAAAGAGACGAAGAACAACCTTCTTCAAGATTGGCGGTGATTCTTCAGATGATGACTCTGAAGATGAATTTCCTCCACATCCTGTGCTGAAACGGAAACTGCCGAGCTTCTCACCTGGCTTGCCGAGCACAACTCCATGTGGTCGTCCCCCGCCCATTCCTGAGGTCTCTTCTCCTTCGCCTAGTCCACCTCGCTCGCCACGTTGCGACGATTCCCCTACTTTTCAGTCTGAGCGACCCAGCGTCGTGCGACCAAGATTACACACTACCAGTCGATTGGTCAATAGTAAACCACTCAAGTCGTCTCTAAAATCCTCGTCTACGGGGTCAACCGTTGGTACTACATCTATTACTCATGGTCGTCTCTTCATGTCTCATTCAAAAATAGTTTCTGGCGACGTTGAAGATAGGCAAGGTCAATCTCAGAGTACAAGCACGTCATCAACACCTAAGAACGTTCACTTCGCGGACATCCTGACTAGTGTCAGAGTGTTTCACAGGTTTGCGTGTCCAGCTGATGTATCACTGCCACCTGGTACGCTTCCCCCTTGTCACTTATCCTTTCATTGATGGTGGTTTAGATTCTGTTTACGAGAATGACGATGACGTTGAACCATCCTCAGATGAACAAGACTCCTTCGACTGGAGTTTATGGTCTACTCCTTGGAGAAGCCAAACAACTTCGGCTCCTCCCTGTCGTTTAACCGTTCAGCCGACTTCCATTTCTTCTACAGCCACCAACTCCAAACCTGTCCCATTTTTCCAGATTGACTCCCTCGCCTCCTCTCCTATACCTTATCGGTCAGCCGATTGGACGACGGATAGATGCATCGTTTTAGAGTCTCTTATCCTCGTTGGCGGTATCAGTTTGTCGGAGACTAGACCGGCGAACAACGAAAACCTCCGTCTCACGGGTACTGTCCTCGTTCGTAACGTTTCGTTCGAGAAAAAAGTCGACATTCGGTTTACATTGGACAACTGGGACACCGTGTCTGAAGTTGGCGCGTTGTGGTCCAATCATATCAATGTTCTTCCACCCGGCGTTCCGGGCAGCTTGGGATCCCTTTCTCTAGATTACGTCCATCAGGAGGACTTTGATCGGGATGAACGTGGTTGGGATCGGTTCTCGTTCACGATCAGGTTATGTGATTATATACGAAGCTTGGCATCCAAAACTTTATCCCTGGCTGCACGATTCCAGGCTGAGAACAACCAAGAGTGGTGGGACAATAATTCTGGCTGCAACTATACTCTGCGCTTTCGAGAGGTCGAAATGAGACGAACAAGTAAGTAAGACTTCCCTCACCTCGTTCACTTATTGACAGCTTCTTAGCGCCTGAAGAACTCCTTCTTTCGACTCGGCCCGCCATTTCTCCGACGACAGAGACCTCTGTAGAGAAAATGATAATACCTCCCAGCATCTCACAAGAGCATCCTCTTAACCCTAATTATACTCCCCCTCTGATTTCTCGTACACCTTCTCTTCCATCTCTCGCAATACCTTCCACACCCAAGCCCCGACCTATTATCACAAACGCGCCAGTAGCACCCCCAGATCTGGATTCAGTTCCTCCATGTCCCCCTAACTCGCCCACCGGTCCAACACCAACAGCACTGACTGATGCGGCGCAATTGTGCAGGCTTAGCTTGAGCAAATTTGCATCACCACCTCCTGGTCACAGTGCGGGTGGAAGCCTCAATTGCTTGGATGGTGTTGGGAGTAGCGGCCATTCGAACATACTAAACCGTGAACCAAAAGTCGAAGTCACTCGGGAGAAATTTCTTGACGACGACGTTTCGTGCTCCAGCTCTGACGATGATTTCGACGAGATGACATCTTGTTCCAGTGAAGACGACCACGAAAACGATGATGACACTCCCCCAATAACCCCTCTTGAAGAGACTGGGAGAGAACTTGGAGAGGACGACATTTTGACGAACACAAAACTTGCCGAATTCGTTTGGACTGAGCTTCCAGCATTTGAGGGTTTTTCAACATCCACCCACATGCGTCAGGGCTCCATCGACTCATCTCACATTTTGTACAAGATGTTGGTACAACGTTGGTGCTATGCAAACTCCACTTCATCATGCTCTGTTTAAATCACTTTTGGCTACATCGTCTCTTTGCTTCAGCATATCTCCCCCTACGTACTTTCTTATACAATAGATATCGCCATTCCCTGATGCTTTATTTCATACATCCCTTCGCCACCCAAAAAAGAAAAAGAAAAATACTAACTGTTACCATACAATTACTTTAGTTGTACTTCTCTTCAAGAATATCACATCACTTCATGGACATGGACTCTCTTTTTTTTATGTTCTTTTCAAGCTTTTTAAGTAGGCAAGGCGCTGTTGAATGGAATTTCACGGTTGTTCGAGATTTTCAATAATTCAAATTCACTCAGGAATTTCGTTTAAAGTGTATTTTGCTCCAGGACATGGATAAAAGTGGTCGATTTTCCATTGATTATATCATTAGACGTCGTGAGTAGGGTATCGGTGAATTGGATGACACCAAAGTTAGTGCACCACAAGCAGGAATGGCTGTGTAAGTTGAGGATATCTACGAGGCATTTTTCTCGCCATTGGACTTACTCTGTGGTCAGTATTCGGCTTCAAGGTTTCACTCAAGTAGTTTAGAAGTGGGTAGAGTAGAGATGAATAAAAGTACCCTAAAAACCTATACCTGGATTCGCTCATCGTCTGACTGCAATATTATGGATCAAATTTTAGGCCTGAATCCCAAGAAGAAACTGAAGGACATACATGATACAATTATAGAGACAGCGACTCAGTGTAGCATATTAACTGGTTGCTCTTCGGTCTGCTGCTCTACCTGCGTACCCCCTTGCAAAAGCACATTTTTGGTACAACCTCATCCCACCAGGAGGCGCTAGAGAGCGCCTCCTTCACCATGGTAAGCACTCAGATCTTCCGGGTTCATGCCATTTCCACGGACATAAGCTTACTTGACAGTGTTGATGAAGGGATGGACTGAGAGAGGCCTCTCCCGAACCACCAGCGAATTTTGCATCTGCGACTGCCATCTCATTATATGGAGACACCGACAGACTTGACCCATAGGGTCACCCTTGGAATGCATAAACCATGAGGTCCGTGTCTCCTCAACAACCACTCTATGAGCTTTAAACTGAATATTTCCTAAGCAATTCACCGAGGAAATGCGGGCCTCTGGAACTCAACTAGACCCTCATCAAACGTGAACGAGGAGAAAAGAGGAAGAGTCATTGGGCCAATCTTTCTTTGCACATGAGATGCTCGCGTATTTCATCTCCTCGTAACTCGTTCTTAATGTCCCTCCAGAGAGATCTTTGGCATTGAGTGGAACCGCTGGTTTGTGTATTCGTCAGCGCGATTGGATCATCTACAACCACATTCCATCTCCAGCAACTTCGAGGCATCTGGAAGAAGAACTGGTGCCTAGTACTCGACAACACGATCCAATAGTATGGTTAAACTTGGTCTCTTCCCATATCCAATCAAGCTATAATGCGTCCATATTTATAGACAGTGCTGAAGAGAAAAATGTAACGGATGTCATAGTAGAATCTTTCCCTCCATTTTGCCCTGGAGCAAACCTGATGTATTCTGAGAATGTAGCAGTCAGTATAAATAGTGTCTTACCTTCACTTTTCTGTCAATCCAAGTATAAATGGCCCTCCATTAAAGAAATTTATGAGAAAACATGGTCATGGGGAAGGATTTCGGAGTCTTAGTGCAAATAAACGAGGTTATTTGAACCAAGCATAGAAGCATGGGAAACAACCGACCGTTTGTGGCCGAATTGCAGGACCGAGTGACTATTTTCCAGAAATTGCAATATAAATTGAGCGGGAAATCAAGTGGAAATTCCAGAAGAAGGAACAGGGGATACAGGGTTCGCAGTCCAGGTACGACGTCGGGGGCTGCCTCACTGACCTAATGACGCTTAACGGAGAAATTTAGTGAGGTTACGAGCATGAATTGCAGGAACCATGGAATTCAGAATCTGGCCTCCCTAACAGGAGTCGGTAGATTGTCTAAATCCAAGCGAAAGCAGAACGATGAGAGCACGAAAGTCAGGTTCTTCTGCACCCGGTTCATCACCTGACATTCCCGACTTGCTGGTTGCCACCACGACGTTTATGTCAGTCAGGTCTTTTCTGCATTCTTACCCTCTCCCTCCCTCGTAGAACTGTGCATAGCATTCGAATGGGGGTATTCTCGAGTGCTGAGCGTGCCTCTCGACCATCCACTTTCGAGCGGGATCGGCAACCTTCGCCAACTTCTTTATCCTTAGGATGAGTCTGACCTGAACCGCTGCATTCGCGTGGAGAATGGCAGATGAATTCCAGGATATCATATTCTCGAATCCTTGAACCAGCGCGGTTTGGAATCGAACCATGAGGGTATTTGGATGATCACACCTCAAGTTCGCATCGTTGTCCGCTGTTCTTTTTCTCCGTACGGTCCTGAAACGGCAATTTTTTTCAAGGGTTCAAATATATCGAAAGCAGCCACTTTGAGCTCAATCGTCATGTTCACAAATTGTTGGGTGGAACGTCCCTCCTGGTCCGACCGCTGCCTTAAGCCCTGGTGGCATTGTGTTTGACAACAGTCCTACTCCAGGTGCTTGTCTCTGCAGCTGCGGTTGTTAGAACCAAGAGACGCAAACAATACTATACACACCTTTTTCTTCAGTCTTCACAACTTCTCGCACATGCAGTAACGCCCTCTACGACCACCACGAAACTAATCTCCAACACATGCGTCACGAAACCCTCTTTCATGTGACACTGGGCTCTTCAACTGACGGACCTTGAATTCTGGATTGGTTTGTGGGTTTTCCGATTCTCGTGTATGAGATGGCGTCATGATATGGTTCGCTTTTCTTTCTGGCTGCTAGTTGCGGAAAATGACCTAATTTTCGTCTGCAGCGATTTACAAGCAGCCGATGACAGAAATTGTGTGTGATCTAAAAGGTCGCTGAGATGAACGACTTGAATGGAGCAGAATGTCAAGAATCACTTCTTCCCTCGAGGGCCATCCCATCTCACCTCCGTATGGTGCTCTTTCCTTCGCCTCCTTGTCATTTTAGAGCCACTTCATTGAGAACCTCGAACCGTTTGCTCACGGAAGACGTCTCTTCGAGTCCAGCGAGATACCCTCACGATGGAACAGAAGTGGCTTTGCCTCTAGTTTGAAGTGGAACGTATGTCCATGGCTACGAATAATTCGTTCATTCTTTGACTGAAAGACTGATGTAGGTGCCACTTTGGCAAGCACTCGGACAGGGTGACTTTTTCACCATCAACGAGTGGCCGGAAGTATCGAGAGAACACGAGAGTCGATACTTTGTACCAGCCTGTCAGTGGCATCCCATTTGTCCATTATTTTTTTTTACTAAACCTGTTACATTCTAATATCTCTGTCCTTCCCTGGCGGGACTCGGAGTTCTGCTTTGTCTAGTCGGGATTCTGTGACGATATGCATATTGTTTATACCTCTCTTACATACCTTTGCTCACCATCAAATTCGGACTCTCTATGGCTAGACCACGGTCAAACCAGTTCACTTGGACTCCTTAGGGAGGACCAAGCTTATCATATCTCCATTTGCATAATTTTGACTGGGTGTAAGGTGTGCCGTCGCTTCGCGGCGACGACTGGTGTCTAGCGCTCTTTTTCGTGGTACACTACTTAGGATTAGGAGGAACGTATATGATGAATTTTATTGTTTGTTACGCTGTCGTTCATCACAAGTGTCAGAATCCTCTTAGAACCTAAAAACACGCATTCTACCATAATTTCTTTTTGACAGTTTTAAACCCTTATGCTAAAATGATGAGGTCTCCAGCAGAAAAGGGGATTGATTAAAATGAGGGATTATCTGCCTGAACGAGACTCGCACACTGAAGATGCAGGTATCCTTGAAAACCTTCTATTAGTTTATACCCACAAGTATACGCGGGCATAAGAGACGAGCTACAGTACGATAGAACGACAACATAATTCCCACCCCTCACCCCTGAACTTACCGAGCCCCCCTCAAAAAAAGT
Organism: Flagelloscypha sp. PMI_526; assembly: GCA_021399455.1. Classification (NCBI taxonomy): domain Eukaryota; kingdom Fungi; phylum Basidiomycota; class Agaricomycetes; order Agaricales; family Niaceae; genus Flagelloscypha; species Flagelloscypha sp. PMI_526. The sequence goes on from JAJTUO010000071.1 coordinate 101,210, forward strand.
GTCGACAAAAGGCTCCAACAAAACAACCCTGGAGAAATTTATGGATTTAATGGACAACATTAAACATAAAGGTGCGCACGTATGTATATCTGAAGGGGATGAAAAGAGAGCTGATGATACCATGGTTTCATGGGATAAGATTGGGCCCAGATTCGGGGGATGTATGACGGGAAAAAAGTCAAGTCCAGAGGAAAGCCGGTCCCATATCGGACGAAGGGCTGGCATAGAATCAGCTGAAATGGTGATCAAGTCAGCGAACAATAGGAATTGAAGGGAAGCCGAGAGCAAGAAAAGTCAGCTGGCGACATGAACTTTGGCGACCGACATTCTGTGCCGGGGAGGCTGGAGGCCATGCGGCAGGCACGAGGTACATAGTATATAGGTTAGGTACATAGAGCTTATATCATCATCCTTGTATGCACCCAACCACCATGCACGACCTCCGTCCCACCTAGCACAATTCTAAGAACTGTATCACCAGAAGAGTCTTACAATGGAGCATAAAATTATAAATAGCCAAAGAAACTGTTTCTAACAATAAATTAATGTTGGAATAACAAAGGATATATCGTTCAAGTGAAATGGGGCTGGCGGTGCCGTCAGTCAGCTCAAGAGAGCAGCATAACTGTGAATCTAACGCTATATGCTGGGTTTCTTTCTTTCTTTCTTTCTTTTTTTTTTTGGGAATAGAATGAAGTCTAGGCAGGGAATGAGGATTGTAGAAGTATTGGCCGCAGGATCTGAAGCAGCATCAGAACTCGGAAGGCCCACTCGCAAAATATAAGTAGACAAAGCTTTTATTGCCGTTTGCAAGATTGTTGGCAAGTGCTAACGTCCAAATTTTATGTTCTGTGCACTTTTTGAATGGCATAATAGATGAAACCATGCTATTTTAGATGCATTTTGAGCATAGATTGACTATGCTTGGTGTGGTCCTTCACTGGCGACAAGCTGCCAAATTTGAGAAATTCAAGACATGCGAATTTGCAGGTAAACTGAGTATCATGGCACTCGCCTCATTTCTGGGATTCCAACGTTACCATATTCATGGGCTGCAGTGGAGTATTCGTCGAGTTGTGCAGGAATCATGTCCCAATAGCTGGAATTTCAAAATTGGAATTTTCAGGATTTCTCAACGTGAGATGATAACCAAAAATTTATGCGGTTCAGAATATATAACTTGTGCCGTAGATTTCGATGGAGGGAGGACGCTAGGAATTTCGCGCGCAAACATCTTCTTTGGCGAATTTGTGTTCTGCCAATATTTTTGCCGACGGCAATAAAATGATTGAAACAAGGCACCGAGTCGAACAGGGCAAAGTGAGATACCGAGATGAGATATGAATAACGAGAACAAGATCGGGAACGAAGCTGCAATCAGGACAAAGACACTCATGGCACCACGGGAATAAAGCAAGGCTAAATTTACTTTTTCGACATCATGATAATATACGAGAAATAAAGAGCAAACCCAAACAAGTAATAGAAAACGCACCCTAGTTTAACGTTTGGTATCCTTCTTGACCTTAATCTACATCCTCCACGCCAGTACAATTTGCTTAAGTAAGGAAATCTTTGTATACCAGCTCAGCCAAGTTATAACTCGACCAGCTTTTGCTCATTTCATTCTCACAGTTGCTCCCAAGAAAAGACCGTTTTCAGCCTTTTTTGTATTGTAGGGCCTTAATGATACCGAACAGGGTAAAGAGGCCCTGTGGGAAGCTTATCAGGATGTCACGGATTAGGTGACTGACACAGCCACCATCCCTTCTTCCCGTTGTATGTTGGCTCAGATCTATGAAGTTCAGAGGCCACCATATATGCTCTCGGGGGCGTGGTTTTTGGGAAAAGAATGGTCTCGGATTTACACATTCTCCTTTCTCTCTGGAAGCTTGCGATTATAGAGGAATCCAGTGCACGGGCGACTGCCGCTCCACTCCCCGCACGAGCCATGTCAGTCCTAATGGCAATTTACTCCGCACAGAAACTGGACACACCCCAACTCATGCTACCATGACGAATAGCTCTTTCCCTTGTCTCTCAGCCAATCCAGACGTCTCTGGCATCGGAGTACGAACAGCGATCTACGTGCAGAACCTCCTCAGCTTTGTGCCAGCGTTTTATGCACTCTTCGATGGAACGGTCAGCTTCGACGAACTAGATTCAATTGAGACCCAAGCGATGACAATCCTCATCACTGCTCTTGCCCTCCTTCTCTCAGCTATCATCGAAGCAGTCACACAGGATCTGAGTGCAGTCCATGCCGCCATCATCTTGAACCTCAGCTGGATGAACAACACCAATTTATTCATCTACCTCCTTCTTTACATGCATCACAAAGCTGGCCTCGAAGAAGCCCAAGGGGAAAGCCCTTGGGGCTGGCTATTTTGGTGGCGCGTCGCGCGAAATGTACTACGATGGAAGAAAAAGGATCTCCATAAGCACCCAGACGAAGCTCGTCCCCGACTATTTGTGATCCTTTTGGGTACACTGCATTTGTCGCTTATGGCTGCTGTTGGGTTTTGGCTATGGGTTCATCCCTCTTCCTACGGTCGAAGACCTATCTCATTGTGCGCAGCGAGCCCAACTGTCTTCATTACAGGCAGACCTGTGCCAATGACATCAAATGGGCTACAGGGTGCATCGTTCGTGATGTACAGTCTCGTTTTGCTTCCTCTGTTCAACATCATCATTCCCTCAGCCTTCGTTCTGCTTTTCTATGTCCATTTCAACAGGAAATTCAAGGATATGCCAAAAATGTCGAGGTTTTACCCTATCGTTGCTCTAGCCTGCTTCCAGAACCCGTGGGGGAGAGCGTTGGGTGCCTCACCCAACTTGCGTCACAGGGTGTTCCCAATCTCTGTTGGCCTATGTATTCTCGCCGCTATTAATGTGATCTTCCTTATAGACACAGAATTGACGATCCATCATAATAAGCAATTACAAGAAGAGGGTGAGGATCGCTGGTCGTTTGGCCAGACACTTGCTCTTCTCCTCCTTCTTATTCCGCTGCGAGACGTAGCAGAAGGACTGCGAAAGCGAAGGGAGAGGAACCAGGAAGAGCGGATCCGACATTCAGTGAAGAAAACTCAAGAGGCGACAGCGGATTTTCGGGTGTCGCTAATCAACCATGACCTCTCGAGAACAAGGGAATACATTGGGCGGGGGGCTGATCTTGATACTGCGGGTAAGCATACATTCCTTTTTAATAATTGATATGCTGCTTTGTTCAATGCTCATTTCTTTTTGTCCCCAGACAATCACAATCGTACCGCTCTAATTCTCGCGGTCGAGAAAGGCCAAAGTGACCTAGTCCGGTTCCTCGTCAAACATGGCGCAAACATGAATATGAAAAGTATGTATCCCTTTAATTCTACTTGTACTTTGCTTGATAGCCATCGGAGGCGAAGACGGCTCGTCTGCCATGATAATAGCAGCAAAGAAAGGGCATGCCGACACCACTCAGTTCCTTGTCGAACAGGGCGCCAACATGAACCTACAAGGTAAGCTCTGTTTCATCATATCTGCGCCCAAATTTAGCTTTCTGGAAGATTGGCGTGGCTGCTCTGCTATGATAATGGCCGCAAAGAAAGGACATATGCGAGTTGTGCAGTATCTTGTTGATAGCGGCGCCAACATCAATCTGCAAAGTACTCATTCATTTCCTCCTTCATTCTTTGTATTGACCACAGCTGAAGATAGAAATGGCTCATCTGCTATGATAATTGCAGCGAAGAAAGGCCACACTGACATAAATAGGTGCCTCATTGAGCATGGTGGAGACGTAAATCTGCAAAGTGTGTCGATTGCCCTCACTCACGTGATTTTATTTATTTATTTTGTTTATTTATTTTTTGAAGATCGATGTCACTACTCTGCCCTGATGATGGCATCCAAGAAAGGGTACATGGAAATTGCTCAATGTCTGGTTGACAATGGCGCCGATGTAAATATGCAGGGTATCCTTTAATTCACTAGCTTCCTTGCTCCATTTGACCAATATTGTAGATCAAAATGGCTCGTCCGCCATTATCATTGCAGCAGAGAATAGTCAAGCCGAACTCGTCAGCTTCCTCATACACAATGGCGCCGACGTGAATCTGCTAAGTGCGTTGCAGTCCATAACATCTTCTCCTTCGATTGATATCCTTCGAAGATAGATCTCGCTACTCTGCTTTGATGATGGCCGCGAAGAAAGGGTACATGCAAGTCGCTCATTGTCTTATTGACAACGGAGCCGATGTGAATCTACAAAGTATTCATTCACTCGTTTTCACTTCTACTTCAATTCATATCGGTTGCAGATCGAAATAGTTTCTCTGCTTTGATGTTAGCAGTGTGGAACGGAGAGACTGACATTGCCCGGTTCCTTATTGAACATGGCGCCGACGTAAATTTGCACAGTATGTTTTTTTTTTTTCATGTCCTTTGTTTCTCCATCTTGATTGGTCGAAGATATACATGGTAGATCTGCTCTTATGATGGCTGCGATGATGGGATATATGGAAGTTGCCCAATTGCTGGTGGACAAAGGGGCTGACGTAAACCTGCCAGGTCCGTATCGCTTCAGATCCTTGACTCCACCTATTGATGGCCTCCTGAGATGAAAATGGCTTGTCTCCTTTGATGTACGCTGCACGGCACGGGTTTGTGAGAATCATCCGGCTCCTTCTTGACCGGGGTGCAAATCCAAATGCGAAAAGTCTGTTTACGCTCCTTTCGCTTATTTCCTGTGTTGACTCCCATTCCAGATCTGAAAGGGTACACCGCATTGCAGCTTGCAAGGGAGTATAGGAAAGTAGAAGTCGCCAAGTATCTTTCCTCGGTGTGCATCGAACAATAATGTCTCGTTTAGCTGTGTGTCTACATTTATGAGTGGGATATGGACCGGAAGACATGGAAATACATTAATAGTATGATTGGAAAGTATAATACATAATTAAATAACATCTACGTCTGCTTAAAGCCAGTACAACAAGAAGGCAGTACAACTCGCTAGCGTCAGTAGCCCGCCCTGGAAATGAAGAGGATTTCTGAGGGAGCTCAAGTAATTTGTATTTTATATAAGTGCATTCTAGTATCTAAAGATGCGCACCAAGCGAGACTAAGTTCCGAATGACATGTGCAACCCACATTGTACTTGCAATCATGGGTCACAGGGTGACTGAAACATTTCTCGTCCCTAGGACTGACTAAAAGTTCCAGACTTAATGTCTCTAAGTCTTCAACTCCAAAGCTACTGGCAAACACAATTCTTCCGTCTACGATCTTTGCTTAGGTGCAACTTCAACAAACCATATTATGAAGAACTTCCTTTTGAAAACTGCGGGCATAGTTTTTATCACAATCATTGTCTCTAATTGAGTAAATAATACAAAAATACTACGGATGAGTCAAGAATTCTGGGACCAAGCTTGTAGCAACGTTATATGCCTTACCAGAAATTTACCAGTTGATCTTCACACGGGTGGCAAACGTCCCTGCGGTAATTGAGATACTGACTTGTGCCCAGTTCTCGCGCACTTGGCGTGCAGTTGGTGTGCGGTTGACGTGTGGTTGGCATTTTATGCAGTGTCGCCATGGCAACACTGCATAAGCAAAGTACGATAAATTTACTCACTACCAAACACGTAAGAACCGTGCGCAAGTCGGTATCTCAATTACCGCAGGGACGTTTGCCACCCGTGTCATCGCACACTGAAGGTCCATTTTGGGAGAACGGACAGGTATCTCAAATTTTGGCAAGTGACGCGATTGTACAGCTATTATTGCACCATTTCTCTTTGTTAAACCCAGCCGTCTGATGATAAATGTATACTATGCATTGGAACATTAAAAGTGTCTACCAACATGGGTGTACTCTCTTGGTATAGAATAATAAGGGACTTTAAATGTGCAAAAGGTATGCTGAACTGCAATTACAGTAAACCAAAAAGACATTTTTTTAATTGTCCTTGAGCAACTGAGAGGGAGACCGTGAACTCTGATCGCGTCAAATCGTGATGGAAGCAGTTAGATCTTCTCGCCGCTATTCCCGCTAGTGACCAATAATTTTAATTAAATATCAATTTTTATTATGTCTCATTTTGCGTCCGTGAGGCTCTATGGATGAGCATAAGTCGCTCCTATAGAGCGTTAATATTATCAAGCATTTTCTCAACCCTTATCAGTGGTTGGCATTGCGAGATTTGTTGTTGATGACGTAGCTAGTGATCACTCCATGAGAATATCGAGTCTCCATTAGCATAATACCTAACAAGACCATTAATGGTTGAGGACAAGCCGCAGTGTGAAGCGGAGAATGTCAGTACAATACAAAACATATATCGGTAGACCGCCGCAGATCGCGGCTGGGTTTGCTGCGATTCTCCCGCAGCATATAAGGAGGTAAGTGACAGTGCGGTAAACAATAATACATTAGGATTGGTGCCCCTGTTATTAAGTCGAACCGACCAGACCGCTGGTCCTATTCATAGAAAGTGTGCCTGGGGGATGAAACCTCACACTTGCAACCACTGAGGGACATACGAACCTCTTCAAACACACCAAACGCGTCCAATTGTCAGCCTCGCCCGTTAAATAACGGTCGCGAGCTTCAACTTTGACGGGGAGTGATCGATTAAGTCCATTTCCCAAATGAAGCAGGCTGAAGAGACGACGAAAGACAAAAGTCAGACTTCATACCAGCGACCTGGTTTTTCGTTGGATCTATCTATCTGATGTGTGGCTTCCTCCACGGGAATGACTTATACATGCTGAAATGGAATCAGCTGGAAACATAGCGGTTGAGTTTAGCAGAGTCTCTTGACATTAGAACCTTTGTTATGGGGGCAAAGCGGTCGAGAAGAAGTTCTAGGAACGACTTGAGAGCTTCCCTAGTCACCCAAAAAGAAGAGTACCCCAAGTGTTGGGCAGTTGAGGGTCCGATCACACGTCCTATGTCTGAGTACAACAGCCGTTGCACGACCAATGAATGAATCGCGAAAACGAAGAAAAGATCTGGTCGACAGTGCTACAAGAAATATGACACGTACCTGAAACATAAATTATTAAGATGACAGTCACTCTTTCATCTCAAGTATAAATGAAGCACAGAGGTAACAAGCAAGGGAGCGTCAGATTCACCGCTCGCAGGAAAAGATAGTGGGAGAATCTGTATTGATAAAGTACCAGTATCAAGCTTAAAACTCTAGCCGGGGCATTCAACTCGCTTAATCTTTGGACCCTCGAATGCAAGGAAGCCTATGGTCGTAATCAGAAAAACGAAATGTGTCGGGAAAGGTGCGATCCCGGACGATGGAAGGGACCAGTCCAGGTGCCTCTGAAGGACGTAGAGGCTTTTAGACCCATCCAGAACATGAATCGAAGGTCGACTGACGCGTGGAATTAAAGTGCAGCGTCGCGGCTGACTGGGTGATGGCTAAATAGGGTTCTTGTGTTTACATTGGCCTGGGCCGCTAAAATATCACATAGATATCAACAAGTCGTCGCACGTTTACACTCATACCTTCAGAATTCTCCTCGATGTCGCCCCCAATCTCTTTACCAGCACGCTCTTCCTCGCATGGACGATCACATCACCGACGGTCATATCTTGTCCAGAACCGCCACCTGCCTGCTTTCTGCCCTGACGACAACTGGTCGACGACATTTCCGTCTCTTAGCTCGATTTCAAAGAGGCGTAGAACAAGCTTTTTTAAGATTGGCGGCGATTCTTCAAGTGACGGCTCTGAAGATGAATTCCCTCCACGCCTGCTGTTGAAACGAACACCGCCTGGTTTCGCGCCTGGCTTGTGGGATTCAACTCCAGCTGGTCGTCCTCCGTCCATTCCAGAAATCTCTTCTCCTCAGTCGAGTCCAGCTCGTTCATTACGCTATGATGATTCCCCTACTTTACAGTCCGAGCGACCGAACGTCGTGCGAACGAGTTCTCACACTGCCATTCTCTTGGCCAATGGCAAGCCGCTCAAGTCGTCTCTAAAATCCTCTACAAAGTCTACCATTGGCACGACATCTATTAAGCATGGCCGTGTCCATGTTACTCCCTCCATGCCTCATTCAGGAGTGACTCCTCATGCCGACGAAGATAGCCAAGGTCACTCTCACAACAGGATAACGCCACCGCCTCCAAAGAATGTTCACTTCGCAGACATCCTGGCTAGCGTCAGAGTATTTCACAGGTTCGCGTGTCCAGCCAGCATATTACTGCCGCCGAGTACGTTCATCCCTTGTCACTTATCCTTTCATTGATATTGGTTTAGATACTGTTCACGAGAATGACGATGACACTGAACCATCCTCTGATGAAGGTGACTGCTTCAACTGTGGTTTATGGTCTACTCCTTGGAGCAACCAAACAAGTTCGACTCCTTCCTTTTATTTAGCTCCTTAGCTGACTTTCATCATTTCCTTCACAGCTATACACCCCGAACCTGTCCCATTTTTCCAAATCGACTCCCTAGCTTCTTCGCCCATACCTCTCCGGTCAACCGATTGGACAATGGACAGATGCATCGTTTTAGAGGCTCTTATTCTCGTCGGTGGTGTCAGTTTGTCGAATGCTAGACCGATGAACAACAACGACCTTCGTCTCGCTGGTACTGTCCTCGTTCGTAACGTTTCATTTGAGAAAAAAGTCGACATTCGTTTTACCTTGGACAACTGGGACACCGTGTCTGAAGTTGAGGCGATGTGGTCCAATCATATCAATGCTCTTCCACTCGGCGTTATGGGTGGCTCACGATCAATTCCTCCAGATTACGTCTATCAGGGGGACACTGAGCTGGACGAACATGGTTGGGATCGTTTCTCGTTTACGATCAGACTATGCGACTATGTACGAAGCTTGCCAACCAAGACTTTATTCTTAGCTGCGCGATTCCAAGCTGAGAACAACCAAGAATGGTGGGACAATAATTCTGGTTTCAACTATACTATTCGCTTTCGAGAGGTGACAATGAGACGAACGAGTAAGTACTACTTGCCTCGTCCCATTCATCTTCTTCACACATCCTAGTGCTTGAAGAACCACTTGCTTCAGCTTGGACAATGCCTACCATTTCTCCGAAGACAGGGACCCTTGTAGGGGGACTGGTATCATCTCCTAGTATCTTGCAGGAGCATCCTTTTGACCCTGATTATAATCCCGCCTCGATTTCTCATTCATCTCCTTCCCCACCTCTCACGATACCTTACACGCCCGAGCTTCGACCTATTATTACGAATGTGCAAGTAACATATTTGGATCTGGATCCAGTTCCTCCATGCCCACCCAACTCACCTAATCCTTCCTGTCCAACAGCAACCGCACTGACTGAGACAGAGCAATTGTGCAAGCTCAGCTTGAGCAAATTCGCAGCACCGCCTCCTGGTTACAGTGCAGATGGGATCTTCGACTGCTTGAAAGGTTTTGGGAGTGACTGCCATTCAAGCTTACCTGAGCGTGAAACAAAAGTCGGAGACACTCGAGAGGAATTCCTTGACGACGACATTTCGTGCTCCAGCTCTGACGATGATTTCGAAGAGTTGACATCCTGTTCCAGCGAAGACGAAAACAACAACGATGATGGATCTTCACCCATAACTCCTCTCGAAGGGATTTTGAGAGGATTTGAAGATTATGGCGTTGTTACGAACGCAAAAGCTCCCGAATTCGTTTGGCCTGAGCTGCCAGCACTTGACGATTTGTCAATATCTAGCCACATCCCTCAGCGTTCCATCGATCCGTCTCATCATTTGTACAAGACGTTTGTAGAACGTTGGTGCTTTGCCAGCTCCGCCTCCTCGTACTCTCTTTGAATCTTTTCCGACCTCATCGCCCTTTTCATTCCGTATGATCCTCCCTCGTACTTCCTCATCAGGTAGAGACTTGGTTCCCTGATCTTCTTTTCCACGTATCCATTGGCTTTTCTAAAAAATAAAAAATATACGGACAGTTATGCTCTTATGCACTCACTTCATGTACTTACAGTACCGGCAAAAAGTCATGCAAATTCGCAAATGCAACTGAACGGCTTAGCTCGAGGATGAGATATAATAAACTATGTTATACCCCTCAACTCCTTCTCTCGAACGCACCAAACACGAGCGTCAAAGGAGGAGTAGTCGGGTAGATACGACATTTTGTGTTTCATCAGCCCTTGAGATTTGAGAAAGCTCGTATCAGCTATCGATACCTTGAACACGTGGTTTGGGGTGCGAATATATCTTTGGATCCGTGTTTTAGGCCGTCATTTAAAGGGGCTTGAGCAACGAAGAAGTATATAGGGCACAGGATAAGAAACTTGGTTCCGGATACCAACTTTTTAAGCGCCCTGTTTTTGACACCGTGACTTTACCGTCTCATACCTCTGCAACGACCTCACCTATGAATATAAAACTAAATTATTCCATAACTAGAAGGCTGCATATATATCTTTTCTGACTGGCGCAAATTATGAATCATAATGTTTCATCCGTAGTACTGTATTTACAATTTCCATGACTTATTGCCGGTACTGTATCTTCATGGATATTTCGTTTTTTGCACATGTGGACCCTCTTTTACCTGTATTTACTCTCAACCTTTTTTTTACACGGACGGCGCGCCGTTGAATGGATTTTCGTAATCAAGTTTGATACCACGGGTCATGTGGCTAGAAAAAGCCTTCCACCCGTATTAATTGCGCAGCATGGGAAACCTTACCAATAGCAACGCCTTTTCGGGGGTATAATATCGGTGGTTCGCGATAACCATGTCCAAGTAGGGCCATAGAAAAACAGTCTGCTGCAGACGGAATAGCCAGCGATATCTCATGGAAAGGTTGATATCGTAGTACTAGTAGTATCAAATGTCTTTTCCAGCTTCAATTTTCTTTTAATTAGCCCTCCGGAACCCGAGGTATTCAACGATTGGACGAGTGTTCTGTGGAGTTAGGTCGAAGTTTTCGAAGCACAGACGATAAGGCTTATTATGATATGATACAGGTTAGGAAGTAAATAAAATTATAATAAAATAAAAATAAAAAATCACTAAGTCGCCAATGGGTGCGGTAAGCCTAAGCTATCCACTGATGCCATACTAGTAGGATATCGATAAGGTTATTAGGGCGCTTAAAACGAGGGTTGGCATCGGACCTTTAGAAGGTTTAAGGTTTCTATCTTAGGATGAGACCAAGAGTCGCGAACTCCACTGATACCCTACATCTGTCATCCTGGGCCGGCTCGAGTACAAATGTTGCCGTGGCATAGGGTCGCCTAGACTGCTCCTCGTTACCTACGTATTGTTATCATTTGGATGCAAGGTTGCCCTCGACCCGTCGAGGCAAAAGTGTATTGGTTCACAAAAATTATAAGACCATGCAGCTCTCTCGCTCGTCACCTCTTCAGACTTCATGTAATGCTAGTCAAGGCCGAAGATTCTGTATTGGCACGGACCGCATTGGAAATAAGGGTAAGAATCCAGTTCCTTCGTGGAGATGCGACGATATTAATGAAGTATCAGCCCGATGAGCATCCTCCGGCGTATGAATCCGCGCATTCTCATTCAGGATTTGCCCGACCTTCAAAGGTAAGACCATGGCTCTTGCCTAAAATAACATTTGGGCAGACACCCTGCCGCGACTTTACGCAAGGGGTCTCACCCGGTTGTCGAAAAGAATCTCGCTCATTCACTTTACGAAAGGTAACAAATGGGCTCATCACCAAGAGAAACTCTCCCCTTTCTTCCATTAGGGCGGAAGAACCAGAAGAAACGCGTATAAATGTTAGCCTCATAAATCAGCATTTAAGCGTGTATGCAAAATGTTGGGTGGTCTCAGGACGAGAGCGGGAGCCCTCTAACGACATAGTTCCACCTGTCACCATTGTCCGGATTAACGCTCAATCTACTGCCACCAAAGTCACACTGATAGTCCGCGACAATGTCCACACCAATCCGCTTCGTATAACATGTGGGTCAGTCTACGCGAAGGTGAGACTATACCTCCCTCGCTCTTTCGTGGGTATGATCAGAGCTTCGAGCGACTATGGGAAAATCAAATTCTCTCAGGAAATCTGTTCAAATGGGACTTTAATTCATGATGCGGATAAAACTAAACGAATTTTTATTGGTAATAGGAGTGGATGCCATGAACGGGGGGTCAGCGAATTGGACGACGCGGAAGTGAGTGCACCGCACGCAGGTTTGGCTGTGTATTTTGAGGATGAGATGCGTCACCCGTCTTCCAACCTTTGGACTTATTCTGTTTCAGGGTCAGAGTCAGGACTCAGCTTTAAAGGCTCGCTCAAGAAGTTGTTGAGTAACGGGAGAGCACAGGCTGATCCGAGTGCACCGTTCATCCAGTCAGCATCGCCTTCCCAATCACATATTCTCTTCTTCCGTCTGTCTTGACTCCGCTACCTGTCATATATGATGCATCTCATTCAATCCTATTCTATTGGTCGATTTTGTATTACTAGCAGTCTAAATCATTACGGTGTATATTTGTACAAACCAAGTGCAACCGATAAATCTGAGGAAAACAATCTCCCACTATCTCCCAGCAGCTTTCCATACAGGACTGGATGGATACGAGGCAGAGAAGACTACTTAACCTGCTTTGACTATCTATGGCAATAACGTGCTTGTACGTACAGTACCTGTTAATATAGCAGCATTCGCGACCTCCTTGTCTAACACTGATATTTGGTGCGTTACAACAAATAAGTCGCGGAGTGCATAGCGAGGCATCGAATATTCCAGTAATTGGGCTCATGTAGTGAGAAGCATAAAGGTGTGACTGAGCCACGATTTCATATAAGTAGGTAGCTTACCGATACCAACAGTTTGCTATTTGTGGAAAATCAGATCGACAGGGGCATGTGGGTTTAGTTGGTTACGGAAATTCCACAGTGCCTGTGCGCGATAAGTCTCTACTTGGCCCGCTTCCGTGAAGCACCGTCGAAGAGCGGATTGCTTGGTTTCAGCGTCTCAAGGAGATACAATACTCATAGAACCACTGCTAAGCCGATTCCAACGGCTGGGTACCGCTTTTCACATCGAACCGTTTTCAAACAACCACTAACACAATCCTCGTTTATACCACGCAAACTTGATCACATATTCCTGCCCACCTAGTAGCTTATTAGATAAGGCTTCGAAGCTCTTGTGTATCCACCTTCAAATGGCATCCTGCTGGTCTTAAAGTCCACAGGTAGACAAAAGTGGAGAACATATGAGAATACAGATATAAAGTTTTACAAGTTCCGAAAAGTGACCGCCTTTATTTTTTTCGTTCTTTCTTTGACGCAACCACACAGAAATTTTGTACACAAAACGTTACCACTTTACTGTTTATAGCCATTAAATAGTGCTCGATGTATTAATTCACGCTGGGGAGTGGGAAAACTGCCGCTACTTGTTCTGTACTTGTTGTTGGGCAGCGTTCCTCCAACGCACACGCAAGTGAGAATTAGATGGCCAAGAGGTGATACCTGCAAGACGGGCGAACAGTCTTGATGGACGAGGGGGAACAGGGAGGAGTGACACCAAACAAACAAGAGCTAAATTGCCTCTAACTAGTTTCGTTAAGTAACACACCTGGGTACGTCTGATGGTTTTGGGTATTTAGTTACTATATCTACCGATTATATAGCAGATAACTTAAAGTTAAGGTGCGTCGATTGTGGGTTAAATAGGAGGGAGGAGAAGGGACGCTGGTTGTGGCAGGCTACTTCTCCTAAAACCTTTGGCCTCCTGGCATCCTGAACGTACTGATATGGTATGAACCAAAAGAAACCTAGCGTTTCCAGTGATAGATATAATGAGTTTCTACCAGAAGGGCGGGAAGAAATGTGACCGCCACTCAGTTATGAAGGTCACTTTTCGATGACGGTCAGTAAAAGTTGCCCATCGACGAGTTCAAACTCGGTGCAAAAATGCCGCCCATATTTAATCGTCCCATGTACGAATGGTGGCTAGGGCTGGAACAAAAAGGCCATGCTGCAGTCTCTCACCAGAAACATATGCCGAGCCATCCCCTTCTTTCTGGCTCTCTATATGTTTGATTTTTTTTATTTTTGTGAGCGCAAAGCCGTCTATATCCCGATTGAGCATTGCTTTCCCCCTTCCCGAACAACCCAATGTCGTCCCGTTTTGTCTAGATTACAAGGTTTTGTCTGGGTTTCGAATATTCTTTGATTTATTATATAGTTTTGTTAGAATAAGTGCTGAGTAAGCCCCTCCCCATTTACTAATACAAAGGAAACTTCAGGAAGTGTCGATATCCCTCAAGAATCTTCTATTATATAGTACCCACGAGTATATAAGGACCGAGAAAGTGGTTGCAATATAAGGGAATAATACAAGAGAAATTCCCCGATCTTCCCGAGTGTGACCTGAGAACAGGCGCTGAGGGAAGAAATCCCAACAAGATTAGATTCCTATCCTATAGTCTAGATCTGTTGGAAATGGCGAACTACGGGTATCGGATATAGGAATTAACGTAGTGTAAGTATGAGCGCTTCGGTACTTACAGCTCTCCTTACACGATTATAACGAGCTCAATATAATCGTGATTCTTGCCCAATCGTTGGTCCCAGACAAAACTCCAAGATCCATATAAATAGGTTAGAAAAATCGAAAGTACCCTTGCGCATTTGCTCAAGGGCTCCCTACTACAGATCGTAAAAACAACATGACATTCTGATCTTAGTGAGGTGATTGCCATTAGCCAGCCTTGCAATAAACCCAGAACAGTGTAATGCATGGAATATTCTGAGGAAAAATGCGATTCTTTCTGTATTTTGACTGAGTCGGGCAACAAAACACATTGCAGACAGTAATGTTCAGCTGTATGCGCTCGTTTACCCGGACTGTGAGATGAAGGGTAACATGCGAGGAAGGTCGAAACTGAAAGGTAGTGGAAGGCGCCAGCACGGGGATCTGAGAAAAATGAGGGCGTGACCTACTAGCAGGGGCGTGGGAGCGGGAGGGAAAGGGTATTATTGAGATTTAGGAGGGAAAGAAATATACGGACCCACAAGCGAGCCAGAATTCCGAGTGATGTGACCAGTGGGAGGTCTGGGTAAATCAGAAATAGTTGGTTGGCAAACAAGGTGGACGATGGAAGTCGAATACACTGAAGGCACGTATGGGAACTTGAGAACCACTATCCTATCGGATTTGTGGCCATCAAGGAATCTGTCTTCTAGATTCCAGGCTTGTCTCGATCATGGCAGTTTTTGGTTCACCAAAGGCTGACAATCACCTGGATTTCGAGCCATGATGTTTAATAACAATTGAATTACCGTCAAATTGGCCAAAACAAATATATATATATATAACATACCTTCTCGGTCGAGTTGAGGAGCGAGAAGGTTGGTTCAGATATAGCTACCAGGGCACCACGCGTGCCTCACACACTCGCCTCATTGATGGCAGTACAATCAATCCCTTAAACCAAATATGCAAAGCCTAGATCCAATAGCGAGAAAGGAACTTTTAATTATTTATTTACTTGACACGCCGGCATTTGATGAGCTTTCGCCTCTAATGAGGGCATTAACCTTTTAGAATCGTGATGAGTGTGAAAGCCTCGACGGACTTCCATGATCACCCTTTCTCCGGAACCCCCCGGATTTCAAATGCCAGCAGGACAGAAAATTGCTTTGACAGGAAAATGCGAAGAGCAAAACGCAGAATCTAACATCTGAGGAATTTAATCCCGGCTATCGTAAATCCGCTGCCATGGCTATTCCATGGTATGAAATTCCAGAAACTGTGCAAATACGTGTATGTTCTAGGACCATAGAATGGAGTGGTCGAGAATGGTCTCAAGAACCTTCGGGAGTTTTGGGCAGTTCTGGAGATCCGGTGAAGACTTGGGACTGGCCTATAAAATCTATCAAGAGGGTGCCCCGTTGATTTCTGGTACCGACTCAATGCCCTACGTGATTCCAACCTCTCCAACAACCCACCCTCGATCCGATCAATCGAGGGTACGACGACACCATCGGTCGTACACTATACCCAGCCATTATGTGTCGACCACCCTCTCTGATGACAGGAGGCTGAGCGAGTTTACTTCACCCAGCCCCCTTCCACAACGGCACAGAACTTCCAACTTCGACATACACAGGGATTCTTCAGGTGATGACTCTGACCGAGGAGCTCCGCCACCTCTCGTGCTCAAACAGAAACCACCGACTTTCTCGTTTGACGTGACCACTCTGCGGATCCCAACTCTCGATCGTCCACCAGCACACCATCAGATCCCATTCCCTCAAACCAGTCCTCATCACTCGCCCATTCACGAAAATCCTTTGCCTGTATCCAAGTCTGGGCGCACCACTACCTTGCGAGCACATTCACATCCCAATGTTATGCCGCTAAAATCTTCTATAAAGAGTTCCTCATCTAACCAGTGAGTCTTTTCTTTGCCGTATTTGTATTACAATTTAATCTCAAACAATAGCATTGTAGGGAGCAACACCCGTCTGTCAGGCAGGCTCGTTCCCACAGTGCTCCTTCCATGCCTCATCCTGGAGTACTTACGAGTCACCAGAAAGGTGGAAATGGTCAATGCCCTGATAATAAAACCCCCACCACGCCGAAAAAAGTTCATTTCTCAGACGTCCCAGCTGCTGTTCGAGTCTTTCATAGGTCCGGACGTCCAGTGAGCGTATCACTGCCACTGGGTAAATACTTTACGAATCCCTGATAATTCCATTAACGGTGGTATAGGATTCAATTCTTCCAATGAAACAGATGATAGTGAATCTTCCTCCTCCCAAGTTGACTACCTCCGCTGGGGCTCGTGGTCTACTCCTCGTGAGCGCCACAAGCCTACGAATATCCTGTCCGCGTCTGGAACATCAGAAAATGCCCCACTCTTCCAAATTGATGCCACCACCTCGTCTCCAATTCCTCATCGCTTTCACGACTGGACGTCCGACAGAAATATTATCATAGAATCTCTTACTCTTGCAGGTGGCGCTGATGCAGGAGTTAGCGGACAGGAAATCGACAATAACCTTCACCTCGCTGGCACAATCCTCGTTCGGAACATCTCCTTCGAGAAACGAGTCGTCGTTCGCTTCACCTTCGACGACTGGGCTACTGTGTCAGAAGCCAATGCGTTGTGGTCAATGCACATTCAAACTCTTCCGCCTGGTATAACAGGCAGTTGCAACGGTGAGCCGCTGCCACTGGCAGAGGATGCGAAGTGGGATGAGCGTGGGTGGGATCGGTTCTCGTTCAGGATCAAGCTTTGTGAGTATGCCCAGAGCTTGGAGTCCAGGACCCTATTCCTAGCTGGGAGATTCCAGGCTGAGGGCAATCGTGAGTGGTGGGACAACAATTTGGGATCTAACTACACCGTGCACTTCAGACGAACCGGTCAGTCTCAAATTCCGATCGAATTCTCAGGCTTGCAACTCATTTATTTCCCAGTGCCTGATGTTCTACCTCCCACCGCCAAGACGCCAGATGTCCTATCTTCACCCTCAGAAAGGTTTATCACCAGACAAGATGAACCATTTCTCTTTGCCCATGCTCCCGCTCATTTCGCCTTTCCACTATCCTCCTCCATGCCTATCATAGTTGCCGCACCAAAGCTTCAGCCTATAGTAACACATGGGGCAATGATTGGTGTGGATACAAACGACAGACCTTCACCTGTCCCGTCCTATTCTATGCCAAATACGGCAGATACTGCGACGACAGCGCAGGCGAGCCTGATGCATTTGTCAAACTTGCACTTGAGCAACTACGCATGTCCGCTTCTCAGCAGGAATAGAAGTGGAGAATTGTCTAATATCCTGGAATCTGAACCCGCAGTCGAAACGTCTGAGGGCACGGTTGCCGATCAGGAGACCTTGTGCTTCGCTTCTGATGAGATCATCGATGAAATGGAGACAGAGTCTAGTGACGATGGTGGTAGTGATGTTATGACTCCGCTAACGAGCCCTCTGGACCAACCTTCGACAGGCCCTGAAGAGGATGAGGCTTCGACGAGCACAAAACTTCCAGAGTTCATCTGGCCTGAACCGCAAGCCCTCGACGGCTTTTGAGCTTCAACGAGCAATTCCGTCAAGTGAGCTCATTCTTTGCAGTAGGGGTTCGTTGGCGTTTGGCGTTTGGATTTGTAGTACTTCGGAAATCCTGCCTAAGCCTGTGTAGAGTACATTGCCGCTCCGATTCTGTTCCCTTTTCTTCATTCTCATTTATTCCCTTCAACGGGAGTTGTAGTTAACTTTACCCTATGATCGCACGAGTGTTGCATATTTTTGTTAAGCTCGTTATCCTTCTCCTTTGAGATCATGAATTCGTTTATGGCTTTGGAATCTATATTACAGAGATTTGTTGTTTTGTGTACTTTTACAACGAAAACCTTTCGGGTTTCCCGTGCTTCTCGGCGGTCCGTCGTTTCATTCCCTATTGTTGTACTTCTAATATACAAATCAATCACCCGTTCCGGGGATCAGACTCTGAAACCGACTAGATGGAGATGATGTGCGACGAGAAGAAAGCAATCAGTTATGTAATAATTTAGTTTCTTGTTCATATGTGAGGGCGCTGCAGAGGTATGAGACGGTAAAGTCACGGTGTCAAAAACAGGGCGCTTAAAAAGTTGGTATCCGGAACCAAGTTTCTTATCCTGTGCCCTATATACTTCTTCGTTGCTCAAGCCCCTTTAAATGACGGCCTAAAACACGGATCCAAAGATATATTCGCACCCCAAACCACGTGTTCAAGGTATCGATAGCTGATACGAGCTTTCTCAAATCTCAAGGGCTGATGAAACACAAAATGTCGTATCTACCCGACTACTCCTCCTTTGACGCTCGTGTTTGGTGCGTTCGAGAGAAGGAGTTGAGGGGTATAACATAGTTTATTATATCTCATCCTCGAGCTAAGCCGTTCAGTTGTATTTGCGAATTTGCATGACTTTTTGCCGGTACTGTATATGAGTGGCGAGAGGGTCTGGGGATCCCGTAAAGAGGGGTGGTGAAGTAGAAACGAGGTGTTTCGAAGGCTTTTTTATCCGCTTCCTCTCCATGGATTCTGCCTTTTGAACATAAGTTGGTGTTATATGACCTATAGAGTGAAAAAATATATTGCTTTTCAGTGAAAATTTTGTAAAGCTATACCGATGGAGATGAATGATCGTCGAATAAATCCCCAGGTTTACGTTACTGTAAAATGGGAAGCAGACGGGTTAGTGGTAATATATTACGATAAAGACTTTGTTTGCGTCCCAACAGTATTTACTTTACACAGAGGAAGTGCTTTAACCAAGTGCAAATCGCTCTCCCGAGTTAGGATGGCACCGCGTCACACATGTCACGTGTCCCTTCGTCTCCTGCCAAAGCAGCCAAATTCGTTCGCAGTTGTATTTGGCACGTTACTCTGCTGTGTGTTATCGTGTTTATCTTTGTCAGTTAAAGGAATAAACAATCAGAGAGGGTGGGTGGTTGAAGTTCGCAGTATATGAGGATCCTGTCCTGGTTCGCGCCAGCGGCTAGGAACCTAAATCGTCGAAGCATTGTGTATATTAGAGGTAGTTCCATGCACGAACCCTCCAAGCACACAAAAGTTCAGCCTGCGTCTCGTGCCTGAGGGCTGGTCTTTGATGGCTGGCCGCCGGCGATTTATTCCGGGCAGGTCCGAGTCAAAAACGGACTAGAGCTGAAATCCAGGCCTCTTTAGCCTCACCCTACCGCCGTGAGAGTCTGGACGTCATTCGGGTTCTGCCTGGAAAGTCTTTATCGTCATCATCCGCCTTCGAGCAGTTCTGGAATGCATGAAGCACTCATAAAAGGCTGCTCTATGTTCTCACCCACGTCGCCTAGGTCCCAGCCGGATATTCTTGGAGACGGTAAGTTATTCCTTAACAGGATTTCGTTTTTTACTATCCTACCCGTCATTTTTCAGATGCCACGGAGAGCGGAACACAAGTTTCCAAACGAGCTATTACACGAAATTGTGCTATCTCTTGAAGGTGACCATACTGCACTTTCGCGGTGCAACCTCGTTAGTTGGAGTCTCCATGCTATGTCTCAACCCCTGCAATGGAAAAAACTGACTCTTACTGACTGGTTCGGAGTACAGCGCCTTCATGCATGCTTCATGCAGAGCCCTCAGCTTCCAGGATACGTGGTTGACTTGAGTTTAGGCTCAGGTATTTTATGTAAGGCTCCTGCATCCAACGCCCTCCGTACCATTTTGGCAGATATCCTAGTGGGCCTAGCCCACGTGGGGCATCTGAGTCTAAAAGGCAGAGGTGCTGTTTACATTGCATGGTCTGAAATCGACAGTGCTGTCATTGCCACCCTCGCTGAGCACACATTTCCACATCTTCGCACACTATCACTCTCTCGCTTTGCTGGAATACCCATCCAAGATGTTATTTCCTCCTGCCCCTCTCTCATTCGTCTATCAATGGAGGTGTTCTCAATCAAACAAATGTCTTCAGCAAAGGTCGTCCCTGCACTCAAGCTACGTGAGCTTGCCTTGAAGTATTATGATGAAACCGACTTTGTAGGTGACGCTTCGCTCAAACTGATCCTCTCTGCCATGGAACTCCGTTCGATTGAGCTGAGGCGGTATGCCCGCCACACCATGATTCTCAGTGTTGGAGTTGAACCTCTCATTTCAAGCCAGCTCACAACGTTGCAGTATTTGTATTTGGAACTAGATTTTAGAAATTCCTACCGTAAGCACCTCGCTTTTTCTGGCCGAAACAAGCACTGAAGAATTTCGTTAGTCGTACCCCCATTCCAAACCCTAGGATCTTTGAGAATATCACGATTTATATCTCTCAAAGTCCTAGAGTTGCACCTCAGGAAAGATCGTGAGGTCGACCCTTCTCCATTCTTTCACTGGATAGCTACTGAATTAAACGAGGCACGAGCGGTCCATCAGCCTGAACTGGTGATCGCAATGGACTTCTCTGAATCTCTTTCTAACGTAAATTATGTCGCGCAGGCTTATGGAAATTGCATCTTCGATTATCACTGGGAGTTCCTTGATTGGTGCCTCACCAAATCTGGCCAAAGGAAGATT
Source organism: Flagelloscypha sp. PMI_526 (assembly GCA_021399455.1). Lineage (NCBI taxonomy): Eukaryota > Fungi > Basidiomycota > Agaricomycetes > Agaricales > Niaceae > Flagelloscypha > Flagelloscypha sp. PMI_526. The sequence goes on from JAJTUO010000071.1 coordinate 122,235, forward strand.
GTGTTGGTATTTCGAATGGCTGAGATGGACGAATATTGTGTGGGTGTTGTGAAAAGAGCGCTACCTCAGAGCACTTGTCGAGAAGGTGATCACCAAGTTGTTCTAATTGAGGGGTGGGATGGAAGTTCCCCTTATCTCGCATCGCGTTGACGATCTTTTCGCCTAGCTTTGAAACCTTTCTTTTTATATTTTCTTTACTTAATCATTCTTTGGCTCTTTGTGACAATCACTATTGGTTGAATTCAAATAGTTCCAAAGTAGCTCCAAGTTGCCTGCATCATGCTCCTAGAAGCTGTACTAAACGAGTCCCAATTGTTCAATTCGAACCGGGAGGAGCTGGCTGTGAAATTTATGAGTGTGATAAATAACTCAAAATGAGTGGAGGAAGTACCCGGGTATTGCAGTAAACTCTGTTCTGTTTTATTGCGGCAGCGGCTTTGAACTCCCAAATTCTGAGCAATCGTTAAAAGCTAAAGCCTAGGGCTTCCCACCGTGTCCGTATGGTACGGTTCTGCGGTACGGTGTTCGTACCGTAGGGGCTGAGGAGGTGAAGTTCCGTAGCCGTGAGACGGAAGGCTGAGGACATTTACGGCCGTACAGACGGTATATCCTGGTTGTATTTTCAACAATATAATTACATTTCTGAATCTCAAAATTAAGAGCACTCTTCATTCCGGTGCTAGAGAGTACCATAAGTACAGTTTCCCGTATTCCAGACGCTGAGATTCAACGACCATTGAACCCTCGTTCGCCTCTACAACCACTCACACAGGCGCTTCAAGAACTTGATATATATTGAGGAATCCAAGTACAAAGAAGCGCAGAGAGGGCGTAAGAAGTCATGATTCGGTGTCTCCAGGACACCTTTCATCCATACAATGCCGAAAATTGTAAGTGTGCTTATAGGTGGGTGAGCTCATCGTCACTGCCATCACGATTTGATGGCGGAGTCTCCTTGTGATTCAGTCGCTTTTCCAATTGTTCGCTCAGCATTTACTAACTCGAGGTACTTACTTACCATCTGAATTTTCTATGAGTCTCAGCTACTTAGTATATAAAGTACCCGTAAAAGAGCGAATATTATTACCCTTTTTTCATACAGCTCACAACATCTTTGCCGTGCATATTCACCATATACTCAGGAGATTCTGCCCCTTCTGTCGGGCGAGCAGTCTTTGGTAAGCGAAACACCATTGCGAGCTGCAAGGCAAGTCGCAAAGCTGACACAGTCCGAATGCTTGTCCTGGAGAAGGCAGAGGCTGAGGGTTGAGCCCGAGATGGCAGAGGCGTTGATAGCCTGAACAACGACCAGTAATTGTGTGCTAAGTTTTCACCTCTATGGGGCAATTATACTTACATTATTATGTCCTCCTGCTCGTTTTACTTATACCTTTGCGCATATTGTGGAGGTCAACGATCTAAATTGATTGTTTGATTTTTATATCTTTATTTTACCGTCCGTATTCCGTATCCGCCGTATTTTGTACGGGACCGTACCGTTTGCTCATTTGTGCCAGCCTCAGTCACCGTACCGTACCGTACACGGAACGGCCAAAAAACGGCCTTATTTGTGTCTGTTCGTATACGGTGGAGCGGTGGTCACGTGTATCCTTTATAGTCAGTAGCACGGTTTCTGTTGTAGTCTCTCAGGTCTCTATGTACGTTCATTGCATACTGCGTGTCCCAGCCCGGCCTTCTCCAACGGTACGGTCGGCGGCAAGCCCTACTAAAGCTTGGATAAATCTTCAAAACAGTGACTCTCGCTTCAGAAGCAACCATAACACCAATATCCGAGTGAGGTCTGGGAAGCACCTGAGCTCAAAATGGAATGCAAATGAACAAAATGCACGAATGATAATAATACTTGCTTATAGAGTACTCAATCGCGCTGTAAAACATTGTGTGACTGCTTTACTAATCCCCCAATACTCAATCGCCTAATTTCCTAGCGACGAAAGAACGAGAGTGTGCTGTTTTTCACACTCTCATAAGCTGGGGGGGTGGGAGTGCGCCCCATATCCATCTTATTGGCAAGAGCGAAGTCACCTTGTAAGTTAATGCCTAGACCTGAGCATCAGGTTTTATGCCAACGTTAGATGCGAGTCTAGCGTGAAGAATCATGAAATGCATCCCTTGTGATATTCAGGACATTTGCATGCGACCCCCTGGCTTTACTGCCGAAGGCTACACCCCACGTGCGTTTTGTGAATCAGTGATGCTTACAGTGACAGCCGGCTCACTGGAATAACCTGGACCATTGTGGACTGATTACGTCAGAGGTCTCGATCAGGGTCTGATGGCAGCAGAAGTAATGTTCAGGTCGCCTCTTCCCACGAACTGCCCTGACTATCTTATAAAAGAAGCAGTATCATGGATTGTAAAGGCCGTTATCAATCATACAATCGCCGTCATCTTCACCACTATGAGCTCCGCACATTCCCTGCCTTGTCCTCCTATGTCTTCCTTAAAATCATCGTCTAAAGATCACGCCACGTATGATAATCTCCCAATTCAAGAAGGCTTTGTGTTTGCTAGAGTACACGGAAGAGTTCGCCTTGCTCTTTGTCCGTATATACGCATCAATGCTTGAATATTCGTCTTACCGCATTCTTCTCTAGTCTCGCGAATGGCGAAGAGTGGCCAATATACTGCACACATTTTTCGCCACGAACTCATTTCTATCTTTCGTCTTGACTTCATCATCACCGATTTCCACTCCACAGACAGCTCCATACATATTCTAGAGCTCATCCCTGCCGAGTTCATTTACTACGAGGAGGAGAATGAGACAGTATTTCTGGCAAAGGATAGAACCGCCCGCTTAGCCAAACTAGCCGACCCCATGAGTTCTGGAAGACCGGGGATTCCTGGACTTTTTGATTCTCCAGCGACTAGAAGGTTACGATATTAAAATTAATTTTACGCCCTAGCTGTCTCGGTCAGCTGTTGTGCTTATACCTCGTTATTACTCTATGGCTTTTTCCCCCATGTTCCGTTGTACTTGAATGAAAAATACACACTCTCTTACCTACCATCTGTTCTTGGACTTACACGGTAGACCTCGACATATTTACATGTAATCATGTCTACCAATATTGATGACGCATAAGTGGCATGCTAACACCGGATGGTTGAATTTGGAGTTTCCAAGGAGGCAAGAAATAAATTTGAATAATTTAATGGGAAGGCAACCGTACTTATCAGAAGTCGGACGTGGTAAAGGTAATGAAGTGATTTAATACTATTTTTATTGTGAGGTTCTAGCCTGTGGAAGAGCGAGCTTCTGCGTTTTTGAAGTCGTAGATCTGGTCAGTGGATCGAGACCAGTCGGTTGACTCGGTTCCAATTGGTTCTAGCCAGCCCCAGCCTACCAAAGCAATTCGGAAATGTTCTTTGCGATGCTTCCACGATTCCTCACAATCAAATGAATGTAGCGTGAATTATGATTTTTCTTTCTCCAAAATTCATGTTCATGATGCATGCGAGTAGTAACGCAAGCAAGGTTCGGGCCTTGAACCCATAGACAATCGCCAAATATACTGACCAGATATGTATACATATCTATTTTGAGGAATAGACAAAAGTGTAACAGACTGGTGACGATGTACCCCTTATTTGGCGGAATGGGGATTTAGCGGCAACTTGCTTTGCACCGCCAGTCATGGTACTATATAAGGTCCCAATCGAAATGCCTCCATCTGTGTCGCCTTCTGGTCGTCGACAATTCCTCCAACAATGCCTGCTTCTATCAATTACTCTCCCAGCTCCTCTGCTAGCTCCTCCAGCTCTTCCACGTCATCGAGTTCGGTCCATCCGGGCAGCCTTATCTCGCCTTCGATGCACGCACCGGCAGTTCTTGAAATGGTTGGGATTAAAATCACTCGTCCTGTCATTGGTACGTGTTTGACCTTAGTTCTTTATCTGGAACACCTAACGGACTTGTCTTCCAGAGTACATTGTGGATTGTACCATCGAAACCGTTGACTTTGCGATGGGCCGTCCGACCTCATCGCGGGGTCGTACCGTCCACCGCAACCCTTTTAGGACCAAGTTCACGTCTTTCGTGACTGATGTCGTCACCAAATCTGAAGTTTCTATGCCCACCCTCATCGCCGCGCTCGCTTACATTACCCGTGCACAACCCTATCTCAATATCGCTCACGAAGAATGGGCTCTCGAGCGTGTCTTCCTTGGGGCTCTTATAGTTGCTTCTAAGGTAATCTTTCCGTCACGGTGCTGGAGAGATTTTTGAGCTAATTTGATCTATCTAGTACACCAATGACAATACATTGAAAAATATCCACTGGGCGGCGTGCACTGGGATCTTTTGCAAACGCGATGTTGGAAGAGTGGAGCGAGAATTTTTGAGCGTTCTTGACTGGGACCTCGTTCTTTCTGAGTCCGACCTCCTGAACCACCACGATGGCCTTACACTGGGCCTCGACAAGCGTAACCGAGCACGATGCCCCCACCCTGCTTTTGCTTCTCAACCCGAGCATAAGCACTTCGTCTCGATTGCCACTTCCCGTGTCCAGCATTTCTCCACACCCATACTCACGTCTCCTCCTTGTCCTTGTCATTCTCCCTCTTTCTCATCCTCATCAGACGAGGACTCGACGGACTCTCCGAGAACACCCCCTGACCTTTCCCCCTTCCAAACGAGGTTTGGAAACCAGGCCAGGTCAGATGAGATGGACCTTCTGAAAAAATTCCCCATGCCGCCTGTACCTCACCAGTCGATTCAGCGTCTCTGACAGCTCTATATTGATGTCTGTGGCTGCTAGACATTTCTATCTGCCCTTCACAAACATTCATTACTGTTTTATATGTTTTTCCCCCTTTCTTTTCTTGGGACTATGTGTGGTTATTTGGTTTTGTGTTCCTTTCTTACTTCTGGTACCCACTTATACCTGCCAAATCTTTGTTCTCACTTCTAAGATGACTCGTATCTTTACCCTTGGACCGTATGCACCGCATTGTATCATACCCACCATCCCCTTCGAATAATCAAATGGAACATTTGATTTAGCAGAACCCTGTTCAGCGTATTTCGGGTGAGCGGAATTGCCGGACTTGACATGACCCCGGGCTAGAACGTACGATTCTTATCGAGGACTTTTGTGTTGGCCTCGACTGAAGCTCTCGATTTCGTGAGTTGGAAACGGCTTTCCGAACCGTTGACTGCTCCTGCCAGTGAGTCCCTGATAATCCAGACCACACGCTTCATATGAATCCAGACTGACGTTTCTCACCCTTTTTTTTTTTGCCCTGGCCTTTGCTTCTGCCCACGTTGATGGTTATAGACCTCCCTATCACCTCTACCACCAATTTTGTTTACGAGAAGGAAACTAGTGTGTTAGAGTGGAAATGTACGGAAATTGTTGGCGACGGTCGATCAAGTCGCCGGAAGTGGAGTACAATGATTTTCAATAAGGTGTGATGAAATAAGGTGGCGGTTATTTAACTCCACTCCACTCTTCTCGCAATCGCTAGGCTCAGAGTCATAGTCATAAATGACGTCAGACTCTACATCCTTCCTGACTTTTTGCGCAACTGTCTGCAGACCCAGCACGTATGACCAAGGATACGTGTCGTGAAAATAGATATTCTAGTGAAAGCCTTTCTGTTATTAGAATGAAGCAAGAAATTCATGTGTCCCACTTAAGATTGTTCCTCTGAACCCTGCTCTGCGAGGTTTACCTGTGGATAAAACCTTCAAGATTGACGTGCACATATATTCCTTTCGTTCTGCATTAATCGGCGGCGCACCACTTCTTGTATTTCCACTCTAAAGTTCCGACACTGTATTTGCAAAGTCCCCCGTCCACTTGTTGCAGTTTATGTGAACTGGGGCACGTATACCCCAAAGCCGTCTGGTATAGTGTATCTGTATCATTCCTCATGATGTCCAAACTAACCAAAAAAGAATAAAAGAGCAGAACTTACCATTTTTTGAGCGGCGGGAATTTTTCAAGTCCGGAAGGGTGCTATTAATCGGTCATAGGAAAACTTTCGTCCAGCGCGGGGAACTGTTATTAGTCAGCATTTCGGCAGGCGTAAGGAGTTGCGGGTAACCGTAATGGAACCAAAGCAGGCAGAGTCAGTGTCTTCTAACTTAGCTCATTTTCTTCTTACTGCGGTGTACCAAACCTCTGTATTCGGCGTTTCTATCGGAAATACAACGATTTCTTACGCAGTTTCGGAACCGAAGAGCTCACTTGAATAGAATAGCACATAGTTTACAAGAGGGAAACTTTCTCCCAGATACGACGATGCGTTGATTGAGAGCCAAAACAGCTCTATTAGGTGCGAAAACAGTGCATCGTCTGTATTATAAAGGTCTGCTTGGTGGAAGCTTGTATAACTAAGCATCGACGATCCACTCTCCCCAAACCACAACCAGGCTAACCCAATCCTTACAATATGTCAGGTTACCAACTGCGGATGCTGGAATGATATTGCGATGGTACAAGGGTTCCGCTTCTCGTTGCCTTGCTGTATAAATATCAGGCCGGAATATTACCCGTTTGACAAAAGAAAGTGAAACTTACCAGAGATGGACATTCTCCTTTGTTAGAGACAGAATCATTGGCAGCCTGTGGGGTGGAGTTTGCGACCCGTTGAAACAAAGCCTATGTTTGAAGTCCCATATGTTTTATCACCGCTTAGTCCTGAATGTAATGTATCCGAGTTGTTTACGACATTATGAGATGCAGAGTTTCAAAGAATTGACAGGGAAAGGGAAGAATCCAGGAGACAAGTTAGGAAATCTCCTGGAAGGATTACACCGTGCTTCCTTCAGACGCGGATAAAACCAAGCATAATAACCAGTTTAAACGAAGATGATTGCTCAACCGAGGGGTGGCTCTGAACCATATTTCCAAAAACCATAAGTTACTAATAGGGATCGTCCTCCAAGTTGCAACACACGTCGCGTTTTTTGACACATGATCGACCAACGTGAAGCACTCGCTGCAATCATAAACGACAGCTGGCAAACTGTAAATATCCAACAAGACGTTGGCTGGTAGAGACAGCAAAAAACAGGACTGTAAAGACGAGGGTTAGTCCACCAGCCGACTGTTCACGAAGTGAAATCCATTTATGCAAAATGGTATATTAAGCCACTCCTAAAGTGCAGAGTCCCTGTGTCGTAGCACGGGTCGTCACTCCAGCCAGTCGACAAGTTTGATGGGCAGCTGGAAGGAAGCGTGATGCCATAATCTTCTTCCTTGACCACAGACAGTGATGACGAATTCTAACTACCCCCGTCTCTTTTCATTCGCGCCTTCGAGACATGCCTTGACCATGTTTACCGTGCCCTCATAATCGAACGCAAGTCCTATGTCGCTGGCCTTGCCTTGCAGTCCCACAATTGGCCGTGGGGAAACTGTACCGCTGGCGCTGTTCATTCGATTTGGGGTTGAGAGCGGATAGAGCTCAAGTAGGAGGGAATTAGAATTCTCGCGAGACATTAGCGATGCAGAACCTGGGTTGAAGAGTCCTCCTGGAGAGCAAAATTGCACCAAATTTAATGTGAGTTACGCATCCTCCCGACCATTCTCCTCTGTTGACAAGTCCCGTTTTTAGCCGTCTAACTGTCGTTAAACAGAACGGGCCGGCTACGTTTTCAAGCAGGATCGTGGAATTCGTCTTGTATGCCGTCAATGGATTGGAATTCGCCATTTCCCGCCGATGTTCACCAAAGAAGCGGGCAACCAGCAAAAGTGTTCGCATTAATCCATCCGAACAAATTTCTGTCAGCTTTTCTTCTCTCTCCTCATCCACCAGCTATTCTCATTGGACAACTTCTCGTGCAGCTCTCACTTTCGACCGCCGCTACCAATTCGTTGATGAAGGGGTGGGCTCGGAGGGAGCTCTCTTGAAGTTTCCAGTGACTTTTGCGCCTGCGATTGCCATCTCATTATATGGAAATACCCACGGACTTGGACCAGCATCGCCCTTGTAATGGATAAATGATGAGGTTCGTGTTTTCTCAGTAACCACTGCATGAGCTTTAAACTGAATCTCTCTGAAGCAATGCGCTGACGAAACGTGAACTACGGGAATTCGACGAGACCATCATCGAACAGGACAGAGGAAGAAGGGGGAAGACCAAATGGACTCATTAAGGATACCTTTCCTTATGGGAGGGATCCTCGTATCTCGTTCGTCACATCATCCCAGAGATGACTTGGGCGTTAGGTGGAACGACTGGCTTCTATTTCCATCAACAGGGTTGGGTCGTTGTCTACAACCGCACTTCGTAACTTCAAAAGAATCTGGAAGACGGAATGGTGCCGGGTCTCTCTTACCTCGCTGTGGACCCCTTTGACAGCCCTCCACACGACCCAAGAGCATGTTTCTGGTATGGCAGAAGGCTTGCCTTCTTTTGGGGTGCAATCAAGCTATTACATGTCCCTATGAATCGACAGTGCCGAAAGAGAAGGATGTACAAGATGTCACGGCACAAATTTTCCTTCTTGTTTTGCCCTGGAGCGAACCTCATGTTTTTATGTTTTGCTTTCTGTCTTACTCTGAAGCTTACATACGAATCCCAGTCTTCGTAAATATAATATGAACAATCTACTTATCTTTCTTTTTTGAAGTGTCTACATATTTTATTTGGCTCTTGATCCCTTATTCTTAAAGCTTTGGTCCCACTTTCCTTATTGACACCTGCATTGCGTACCCATTTGAATGGGGGATGCTTCGTAGAACTAAACCTATGCTTTTACTGGACATGACATTCCTTTACGATAAACACGGTTTCTCCTTTTTATTAAATGTTGATGTTGTGTCAAAGGGAAATGATAGATCTCGCCCTCCACCTAATAGTCAAGCATATTGAAGAGCTTCCCGGTCCAGACTGACCCAAAGAATCTGGATTCCTTTTAATCAGTTGTACATGGTAGGAAAAAAAAGGTTGCGCTAGAGCGAAGAGGGAGATCGGTACTCTCATCAAGTCTTGGGGAGTGAATGATGTCAAAATGCATGTTTCCAAGGTCGAGACCTCCTTCTTCTTCACACGAGTAAACTCCTGTCAAGAGCTGCTATGCACTTTCATTGATTTGCGGCACTCAAGGTTTTGACTTTCCTCACACTGCAGGCAGTTCAAATGAAAACTGCCGTTCCTAAAGACGGAAAATGAGTGCCGAATGAATGATTTTTTGCTGTATGGGGATTGCATCGATTAGAGGGTGTCCCGCATGGATATGGCACTTTCTGTTCGTTCGAGAACCGCCGGTCCGAAACCTTCCGAAGACTTGCCGCACAAGAATCAAGGGTCTTATCAGAATCAAGTAAGTTGACTGTTCGAACACGCGGTTTCCTGGGCTTCTCATTAGATTCTGTGGGCAGTGTATTCAGAGAATAGAATTTCTAGATGGCCCACTTTCATTCCCTTTCCTCCCAATGTCCTCGATTCATCATGTCGTCGTGGGGAAGTCTTAGCTCTCGAATAAATCAAAGTTTGCGCATATCGTCGTCTGTTCCAGGAGAACACAGTCAACAAAGTTCTGATCATACGAGCGAGTACGCTGGATATGTCTAACCTTATCGTTACCCGACAAACTCTGATCCTCCTTGGGCTAACCGTATGTAGGTATACAGTTTGCGTGTTTTCCGTCATGCAACTGTCTCAGTATCAAAATCGATGGATGACGTCTTGGGGATTAGCCGCATATGAATCGAGGGTCCTGCAGTTTTATGGGCATTCGAATCACTTTTTTCTTGGTCGTCGTGCTTCTGCCCGAGGACCGTGGTAATCCTCGGGGAGGATAAGGTCCTGCCGCAGGGGAATCTAGGGACTGTTCTAAACTGAGAGGGGTAGTGCTACCGCAAGTCTGCCGAAATGGGTGCCAGGAAGTGATCCTACCGCCCTGGCAAATTGTAGACATTCACTGCCTCCTTCTCATTAGATCCGCTCTCGGACCAGATATATTCGAAGTCATCTACTGCTTTTTCATTGAGTGTTCTCACTTCGTCTTTCACCTTCCTCTCACTTCAGTGCGAAACATGGCCCAAGTGAAGGTCAACAATTGGATCCACTATGTTTCCACACATTACACCATGTACCCCCTGTTTCATGCAACTGCGAGCACGTCCACACTGCGGTTGGACGACGTTGAATATCAGTCAAAGATGCTGAGTAGTCGGACGAACGTTGTTTTGGCTGGGGTGAGGATTCCTCCGTCACCCAGTCCGTGCTTATGGTGCTTACTCACATTTTCGTAACGTCTAGTTGTTGGCGATCATTGGGTACGTGCAAACGCATTCATTGTGGTTTACCATGACCAGATACCATTTCTTAGCTTCATTTGTGCTACTTCCTCGAACACTCTGGAACAAAGCTGCAACCCTCCCGGACTTTTCCTGGCATTTGTAACTCTCATATGGGCTATGGTCAATCGAGCGTACTATGAAAATTTGCCCGTTGAGGACTTCCAAGTCAGCCTTTTCGTCGGATCTCACATTCGATTTTCCTTCTAATTCAAAACTTCTAGAAACGTGTTCAGGAATCAACCCCAGAGCTTGTGGCGGTCTTCTACATTATCCCAGAACTATACCAAATCGGTTTTATTGGTTTCAGCGTGTTCAAAATTGGGGGATGGCGCACGCCTGCCTTTGTTATCGCGGTATTGGTGATATTTCTTGTCTCTCGGAAGGCTAGAACATCGCTATTTCGAAAGGTTGGGATCTATTATAGCCTTTTTGAATGCTCACTGTTTTTTAAACGACTTCATTTGGTAGGGGAATAAGATTTTACCTTGAATGGACGAAGGGCAAGAAGTTTACGGCTAAAACATATTATGATTCAGAGGGTACAATCGTATGTCGCACAAGTTATAGATTTATGAATGTAAAAATTGGTCTATTTAGCCACAAGTGAATGAACAATTCGTTCCTGGTCCTGACTAGGGTTTGCTGTCGTTGATGAAGTCAAATGCGTTACGTTGCAGTAAGCAATCCATGCAGTCACCCAAGAGTCCCTACGGAGGATGCCTCCTGTCAACTGCCCTTTGCTATGAGCATACAAACTCATAGTCCCCGACATCGATGGCGATTTCAGGAGTACCGCTATTTGTTCGCCTAATATAATAGCTGCGGGATCACGAAGAGTACTTCCAGTCTCGATCGAAAATGGACATTGCAACGAAAAGCTCCGCTTCATAGGCAAGGAGAACCTTGTGCGAGGGAAAGTATAGGACATTACCCAGCAGTTCCAATATTCCTTAGCCATTGTACTGCGTTAACTTCCTATCAAGTCTGAAAGCTGTCAGTTCGTGTTGATATCGTGGTTATTCCAATGGTAGCGGGCCAGTATTTTATCCCACAAGGTGATGACTGGCAATTGCACACTAAACGTCCACATGTTTTGCGTACATATGGACCCTGGGCTTGAAGTGAAAGATAGTGAGATAGTAGCATGAGTAATATACCACGTTTTTCAGGACTGTCGATACAGCTGGAATTTGGCGGAGCGATGCAGTGTTCGGTAATCCGAGCGTTCCCCGGAGCACAGTCGAGGTTTATCCACAGGGAGTTTACCATATGGCTGCCTACCCAAAATGGCAAACATATAGAATCTTCCCTCATGGCCAAGGTAGATTCCTGTGTTTGCGGATGCGCAGAGTCCAGGGGCTCAACTTACGTAGAGCTCTATCGTCTTCGAATGGACGGGTTCAAGCGTCCGTTAGCATACATGCAGTTTCCGAAAATTCCTAGGAACTCACTGCTCTCTCTGATTGGCGCGTTCCCAGAATCACATAAACACAGGGATCTCTATCGTACATGCCAGTCCCTATTACTTTATCGAGGATTCCAAGGCATGGTCCTTGCTCACCTTAAATATGCCGTCACAGTACTATGTACACGGTATACTATGTACTCCCTGTTCAAAGCGACTGCAAGCACTTCCACACTGCGGTTAGATGACGTTGAGTACCAGTCGAAGATGGTCAGCGCGCGGTCGAATGTCAATTTGGCTGGGGTATGTCCTGCTTCATTCTTTGTTTTGATTTCTCGTAGTGAATACAGTGAGCACAAAAGCTATTGGCCATAATTGGGTTAGAATGCTGCTATTCACTCTGTCTGGACAGACTCACGACTCCACCATAGGTTTCTCGGAACGACTTCATCAAATGAAGAAGCCATCCCTAGATCTTCTGAGCTTCTTGTTCCCTTCCTAGTCCTCATATGGTCCTTGATAAACAGAGCATATTATGAGAATTTGCCTGTCGAAGAATTTCAGGTCAGTCTTCTTATCTTGTTGATGTTATGTGGCTCTTTTTGAAGCGTTTCGCAAAGAAACGCATCCAAGATTCGACACCAGGCTTGACCACGGCTCTGTATATCATACCAGAGATCTATCAAATCTTATTCGTCAGCGTGCAAGCTTTCAAAGTGGGAGGATTGGCCGTACCGTTCTTGATTCTTATCTTGGTCTTTTTTCACGTTCTCTTTCGATGGTGTGCGAAGAAATTATGGCAGGAGGTCAGCACATTTACAACTCATGGATAAGTTAAAATTTTACAATTCTCCTTTCATTCCAAAGGTGGTCAAGACGTTACCTTAAATATGCAGGGAAGCGAAGGGTGGGGTGTCGGTGGAGTTTTCATTATTATGACTGGTCACGACGCATGTAAAGTGACTCGGAAGATAGCACGAATTAATGAGGATCCAAACTTGACGACAGGGCAGAATGACACATCTAAATGAAACTGGCGCAAAAATGAGAAAAATACTTCACCAGCGTGTGGACCACGAGAAATATCCTGGTGCAGTGGTATAAAGGTACTTGAACAAGTTAGACGTGAAAGTTATGACATTCTGAAGGCAGAGCGCAGGAGCAATGATAGAATTATTCCAGTCGGGCCAATGACGTCCAAAGCCAAAACATGAAGTTGTTTGGCGCCCGTCCCTTCCCATTTACCTTTTGGCATTCATGTCTTCACTCCACATTTCCTCAAATTTCGCACGCCGTCTCTCTGGAATTCATCGACATCGGTCCAACTACGCCCGTATATTATGTGTAACGGCATCGGTTCTTCGACAAACGCGTGCGCGTTTCTCCACAAGGAGTCCAAGTGCCTACATTTTCGTTAGCTCTCCAGACGTGTCCTTAGCAGCATCAATGTCGCCAGGGCCTTCTAGGCGACGTTTCTCGGATATCAGCTCGTCTTTACCAAGTTGTAAACGTTGCCAAGACGATCAGGCTCACGTCAAGAGTCCATCCTGGCATGAATCCCCGTTAGACTCATCGGTCCGACCAGTATGTCCCCAATTTATGAAATTTGTTCGAATTCTGATATTGAAATTCGAAGGTTTGCTTTGCTTGTTTTGAATATGAACAATCGAGAAATGAAATCCGTCCAATGGGCCAGGTAAAGGCAGCGAAGAAATGCAGTCAATGTGGGGTGTTGGAGAAAGGTTTGCGGCATTCTGCAGTTGATAAACGACGTTTAGTTGGTTTTACTTCCCCTTTGCATTTTTTTGTTTCTCAATGTTTCTCGTGCGATTGTATAGGTCTGCGAAAGTTGTCACGAGGTGGAGAGGTCCAACACGGAGGGTCTGGATCCATGTGCGAATTGTGGACGTGTTTTGGGTCAGGTTAATATATGGCATGGCAAAGGGGAAACGAAGGTAAGCTTCTAAAATGCATTTTCATTTTCTGGTAGATCTTAGTCCGCCAGATATTATGCAACAGATGCTACCGGATAGGTGGTGACAAAGTTCGTCCGCTGTACTTCGACGCGATGTTCCGTCCCGCAAGACTAAGGCTCTCTGGGCCATGCAATAGCTGCAAGTCTCCCACGACGAACAGTCATTGGCTTCGTTCTCCCCTCGATTCGTCAAACACGGCGAGTAAATTAGTCATTCCCTCAAGAATTCTAACGGCTTACATCTTTCCGCAGGTATGCAAGCGCTGTTGGGACCACGAGAATAAAATTATTCGGAGTCAGAAGTGCCAACGTTGTTTAGAGGGCCCAACGAAACGTGCGAGATGGAAATTGTTTCCATCGGCATCGCACAACCTGGTGAGTTTCGACGATCCCTGTAGCCGGTTCCTCACTCAGTTGCCCTTCGTTGTTAGGTCTGTCCATCGTGCCACGAACTAGAGACCAATCTCTCTGGTAGCGATCAGACTGTAGAAAGTAAAACCAGGACAAGCCAGTCGACCATCGTCTCAAGCGAGTGCCAACGCTGTTCTGGCCCAGTTCCAAAGTCTCGTCGATATACCTCACCTTTAGATGGGACCATCTTTCCTGTAAGCGTTCCTCCCGTGCTTCCCCCATCATATATACATCATTTTTTTTAGATATGTAGGAATTGCCATCATTTTGAAAATATTCATGGTGAAACACGCCCTGCTCGGCTCAGACAGAAGAAGACACCCTAATGCGGCATGGCTTTTTACCCTCCCATTTTCAATTCTGGTTAGTCTCACCCTGTGTATTGAACGACTCTTGTGCATCCGGTTGTAGCTTAGCTAAGTATGAATGAGGCATGTGTGGTTGAAAGAGGAATGAAACAGTCAACTACTAGATGAATCAGGATGGACCTGTTGACTGGCAATAGTGTATGCTCTGCCAGTGTTTCATCTAACATCTGGCACAATAATACTTTTTGCGGAGTATCGCCCAGCATTTTCTTTGTCAATGTTGAAAGCTATTCTAGGGCAGTCATCGTTTCTAGAACGCAGTAAAACCGCCCGGCGCTTCTCTTGCCTACAGCTTGACTAAATGCGACCATCTCACTCCCATTAGACCTTCCTTCTCAGATAATACGTTTGGGAACATTTACATCCAACCATTCACAATTTTATCTCGCCCTGGTAATTGTGAGAACGAACAGTTCCATAGTCCTTTTCGAGAAGCAAACCAAGACTCTTCACTATTAGGGGGTATCACGGTGGCCGGTTCAGATGTCGATTCAGGTGCCGATTCAGGTGCCGATTCACTCTTCGTGAGATGAGTGAATCGGCAATGAACTGGCGTCTGAACCGACATCTGAACCGGGGCGTTCACGGTGCACCGATTCAATTCAAACGATCCTATTTTATTAACTTCGAGAACCTCGGGAAAATGTAAATTTTATTAGTAATCACATCTTGAAATTGACGTCCATGGTGCGCAAAACTCAAAGGCAACAGGCAACCGATGCACTCCTTGAAGCATACCTTGCTGAGATCCTTGCGGACGAGATGGATATCGACAGCTCAAGCTCAAGCTCTTCGGATTCGTCAAATGCGGAATCAGTCTCTGATGTCTCGGATTCTTCGTTGGACTGTTCGAGTGTATCCTCCTCATCCTCTTCTTCAAGTGATGATATGGAGATTGACGAGCCCGGAGACTATCTTCTGGATAGTCTAGCTGATCTTTACTCCTCTCGGTACTTATCTGATCGACGACAAATTCCAAAATCAGCCACACACCTTCAAACACTCTTGACAGAGTATAAAACTCGCTTTCCAGATATTTTTCGAACATACTTGCGAGTTACACCCACTACTTTTGATGCATTGCTAGCTGCAATTAAGGACGATCCTGTTTTTCATAGCTCCTCGCAGAACAGGCAGATCCCAGTTGAGGAGCAGCTTGCAATTGGCCTCTATCGATTTGGACATTACGGAAATGGTGCTAGCACTCTGAAAGTTGCTCTGTGGGCTGGTGTGGGCTATGGAACAGTTGTAAAGGTAACAAGACGGATTCTAACCGCATTTTGCCGAGAAGGGTTCCGAGCTGCTGCGACACAGTTTCCAGGCAGGGATGACCCCCGTCGGGAAGAGGCCAAAAATTGGGTAGCTTCAGTGGTCTGTGAGGCATGGCGAGATGGATGGATTATGGTTGATGGAACTCTTGTTCCATTGTTTTTACGTCCTGGTTTTTTTGGCAACACTTTTTTTGATCGAAAGTCAAATTATTCGTTGAATGTCCAGGTGCGTTTGTTGGCTTTCTTGAATAATAAAAAATTAATTCATTCATCTCAAGCTTATATCAACCCCCGACTTGGCTATTCAAGATTATGGGGTTGGTCTACCTGGAAGCCAACATGATGCAACAGCATTCAGCCACACTCGACTCCCAAATGAACATGCTGAGCTCCTTAATGACAACGAGTGGATTTGGGCTGACTCAGCATATGCGCTCAAGTCATGGTGTCAAGCTCCATACAAAAGGTGGGAGGATTGAAACAGAATCACTTCTTAAAATTTACCATTTCTTAGTCCTGAGAAGGACACCGCAGAAAATACCACATACAACTACTATGTGTCTTCTGTCCGTGTTCGCTCTGAGCACTGTGTGGGCTTTCTTAAAGGCCGATTCCCTTCTCTTCGTGGTCTTCGGCTTCTTATCAACCAGCCAGATCATCTTCAATTTGCATCACTTTGGATCATTGCCTGCATTTCAATCCACAACTTTGCAATGTTTTACGAACGTGGCGAAATTGTGATTGAAGATGATGTTTTTTTTAAGGATGGAATGCTTTTTTTTTTCTAGTGATAGGGCAGGTGAGGCATGGGAAAGAGAACAAGAAGGGCACCAAGGTGTGATACCACAGACAGCTGCACAAACAACTGCAGACTTAGCAGCTGGGAAGGCAAAGTGGGAAGATCTTAAAAGGGCCCTGCAAGCATATTTAGGGTAGAACATATATGTAAGATGTTAGAATAAGCACTGAATAAGTGCCTTGGCAATTACTAATACAAAGGAAACTTCAGGAAGTTTCGATGATCACACTGCCGACTTTTTGGCTTCGTAAATTCAATATATCGTAAGATACAGCTAAGTGGGCTATTTCCCCATATTCTATAGGCTAGTAGGAAGGTCTTGGTATTGTTGGTTAATTGAGGAAGTGCCCCTATGGAGTTGAGTAATTGGGACAAGGAGGAGCACTCATGTGTCACGAATTCGGTTTTGACCACCTCATTGTTCCACCCATTCCTTAGCCCTTGTACATATGGGTTCCCTGATGTATTCTCCTTGGTAGAAAACGTCAAGCAATGTCACATGACATCGCATCACTTTCCTTTTGCCTCTCCGCTTTCTTCCTATGCTAACCACTCTCTCCTTTAGTTCCTGACTCAAGCTGATGATGCTGAGCCCATGCTGACATATCCAATGCTCCCCATCAAAGTGGCTGTGTGTTATGACCGTGCAAGGTAGAGGGTACAACGCAGCATATGAATGAACGAACCAGCATGCAATGCTGAAGCTTGGCGAAGCGTGACGTGGGAGATTTGTATGACAAAGGTGTACAAACTGGTACGTGGCGTGATACGACTTCTTTGGACGTTGTCCCCTGGCTGAGCCGAAGTCAGCAGGATACTTCCGACTGTGTCCAACACTTCCGACTACCTAATGATTGTGCAGGTGCGCAGAGAGGTGCTCAAAGAGCAGGGGGACAAGAGCGGTTGACAGTGCAACGGCGATGCAAGTGGAATTGCGAGCAAGAGGCATAGGAGTGGTGTTGCATAAGGCATGCCGAGGTTTCAGAACACAGCCGCTTTGATGGGAGGCGTCAGATACGTCGGCATTGGTTCGGCATCATCAGCTTGAGTCGGGAACTAGAAAGGAGAGTGGTTAGCATAGGAAGAAAGCGGAGAGGCGAAAGGAAAGTTATGTGGAGTGAACTGAGGGTTTTGTAGGATGGGAAATGGGTGTGGGTGACCAGATATGCAATGAGAAGTGAAGTGGTAATGAACTGGAGTCTCCATAATTCAATTCATGACATTGTCTCAATCTTTCTTTCTCCTTTTGTCTCTTAGTTTCCTGCATTCTCAGATCTCTGACATATGTAGGTAAGGTTTTGTTTACCCTACCGCTTAACTAACGACTGAGCAAAGAGCTCAGGACATCTTGATGTTGCAGATCTTTGACAAGCGCCCACTTTGTTAGGGTCCCAAAGCTTATTCAACAGCGGAGAACTCCGCTTGACTTCTTCCACAGAGTTTGACGACCTGGAGGCCTCATTCTAGGTGAGTTCTGTGTTGAGCGAGCAAAGCAGACCAGCCGCCGATTCTGGCTAGTCCGCCTTGCGCCTGCCTCGTTGTCCTCACTTATGGACAACGTGTTTCGTTAGCTCCTTAGCGGGCTTACTTTTCCTTTCTTTTTCTCTCATTATTTCCCATTGTTTTCCCTACGATTCCTTTGTCTACTCATTGTAATACTTACCGCTTATTTACATTTCCTTTTCTTACTTACAATTGCTATGGATTAGTATAAAAGACTTGTTAGCTAGTACTACGAAATCTAACAACGTTGATTCCCCTTTCTTGTGCGCTGACAGATTTTCTCTCTCCCGTTCGACCCGACTTGATCACTCGTAATGTCCCTCGGATTATTCTCCCAACATTCTGTCTGGTAGTTCGTCAATCTCAGAGCTTCTAACTAATGACTTCATTGGATAGTACAGAATCATGTTTTTATTAGGTAGTAGGTGCACATGCACATCAATACCATCCATACAAGGAGTGTTAGTAAGATCTGTACGAAATAAGTTTAATGCAAGGGATCAAATATACTATTCAATTTGATTTGGGAACTGGAAAGGTCATCCACATCGGTCAAGGTAGGAAAGTGGTCCTGTGGCTGCCTGAAGGATGAGTCACCACCAAAGGATGTCGAAGCAAGCCCACTACCTGCTCCATGGCGGAGCTTCAGCATCTCAAGGTCCATCCGCTTCATCTCAAGCTCATGCTGGCGTCGTTCTCGAGCATCAGCAAGCTTTGCTTCAATCCTATGGCGCTCCCTATCCATTTTTCCTTGCTCTTTGCTATCAGCACGGCGCTGCTTTGCTGCAAGTGAGAGCTTCGTGGCCTGGAGTCGTGTGTCCGCTGAACGCTTCTGAGTCTCAGTAATCATGTCATGGATAGTCTTTTTTTTTGGAGGAGCCTTGGTAGAACCTGTACGCTTAGTGTCGGTAGTCTCAACCTTGGCAGGCTTTGGCTCTGAATCCATTTCAACGTCATCCAGCTCACCATCCACATCGATAGGGTCAGAGAATGACGGAGAGAGGGGAGTAGGATCGGGGGAAAGAGAATCGTCGGGGGAGGTCTTCGATGTTGTCGACAAGAGGGTAAGGTCTAGAGAAGTCGAGCTATTGACGACAAGCTCTGTATTCATAGAAGGGCTTTTCCCCATAAGAAGCGTCATGCGTCGATACCAAGGGAAGACTAGAATAATTTTCTCTGCCATTGAATTGAGTAAAACAAGAACAAACATATATGTAAAAAAAAACTCACGCCAAACATTCTCAAGGGCTGTGTCGCTCATATCCTTCTCTTCCATAACCAAGCCGTGCCCTGTTTCCTTCAGCTTCGCCTTATTTTTATTCCAACCTCTCTTCAGCGCTGCAACTCGATTCTTGATACAATCACCATACTTGGCCATCGCGGTGCTGTCCTTTTGCTGGTCAACAGTGAGGTTGAACAGCCGAATAGCCAACGATCGGCATTGTCCAATGACAGTTTTGCCGTGCGAGTTGACCGTGCCGCTGCCACTTGTGTCGAAGCCAAAAGCCTGACGGTAAGCTGGGTCATCCTCAATGAGAGTGAGGAGTTGGTCAGTGAGGGCGTGGTTGGTCTTCCAGCTACACAATAGATTGTTAGTAATTCATAAAGAACGAGTCAATTAACGAAAAAGACGTACTCAGCAAGAGAATCCTTTTTGTCGTCGCCAGCATCCTCGTCATCAGATGCAGCACAAGCCCTTCTTCCACCCTTCTTCACTTGTTGCTCCGCCTTATCTTTCGGAGCCCTCTTAGAGCCGCACTTGGGTCGCGCTTTCTTCAAGGATTCGTCGCTGTCTGCCTTATGCTTTTTCGCACGGGAGCGAGTACTTTTAGCAGACGCAGGCAAGGAAGACGTGTCAGAACCGGACATCTCGTCATCTGACGAGAATTTTTTGCGCTTTGGAGGCATAGGGCGTTAGGATGGGCAGAGAGTCAAGAAAAGAGGGGATGGGTTAGGTAGCCGAGGTGGGAGTTACGAACAGAAAAAATATAGCATTATGTAAGACACATGA
Source organism: Flagelloscypha sp. PMI_526 (assembly GCA_021399455.1). Lineage (NCBI taxonomy): Eukaryota > Fungi > Basidiomycota > Agaricomycetes > Agaricales > Niaceae > Flagelloscypha > Flagelloscypha sp. PMI_526. Next base: position 142,262 of record JAJTUO010000071.1, read on the forward strand.
CGTGAGGTCACTTGGAAAAGTGAATCGACGTTGAATCGAATCGAAAAAGTGAAACGGCTCTTGAGCCGTTTCACTTTTTTTCAAAACTGAATCGGCCGTTGAATCGACTGCCTGAATCGACGTCTGAACCGGCCACCGTGATACCCCCTATTCTATGGATCAGGCCCCAACCAGTAAGCATCGAGAGCAGTCTTACCAGGCCACTTTTAACTGACCAAACGTTCTAGACAACGTCATTTCGCAAATAATCCTACATCAACAGGTCATACCTTGCCTTCAACAGCAAATCGAAGGCCTGTCCAACTGAAAGCGACACTTGTCGTGCTCCTCTTGTTGCCTGCACCCGTCGCTGGTTACTTCTTTCGCAATGCAGACCTCAAATCTCTTGTGATTTTGAAGGGCATCCGTTACCAATTGCATGATGTTCCACTCAATTTCAAGGATGTCTCCGGGTGGTACGGCCCAGGGAGTTGGGCCGCTCTCCTCACAAGCGTGACCTCTGGAACAGTGATGTTGAGCCGAGCTGTTATGTTGAGGTCACTTCCGTCCGGATGGATTCCAGATGTCATTGCCGTTGTTGTATATTGTGCCGTCTCAATGTGGGATATGACGACTCGAACTCCAAACTGCTCTTGGTCTGCGGGAAGTACGATGCATTGTGCTGAACCAGAACTTCTCCTACCATTGCTAGCAGCATACCGTGCAGCTGCTTTTTGTGCAGGGATACTGCAAACATATGCCATACTCCTTTTCGTTCTTGTGGTTGACAGCCGACACCACTCCTGGAATCGTGATCGATTCGCCGCACTCGGCCAATTCATCTTTGTGTGGTTCACCTCTCTAGCCTTTTTATTTATAGTGCCACACTCTGTGCCTTGGGAACCAGCTTCAAAGGATGACGTCTTGTCGAGCTCTTTGATACTACGTTTTCTCCAACAGCCCGGCTATTGGATGTATTATGAACTTCTGAGGCATCGATGGTGCTGGCTTTGGCCAGCCTTCGGAGCCTGGGTCTCCCTCATCGGCTCATTTCTCGTAGTCACTTTCAACCCGTGGCATTTCAGACGACGGGCTAAGTTTCGCGTTGCTCTTTTGCTCTTTTTCATTGCATTCGCAGTAATGCCTGTGGCGGCGTTGACCATAATTAAATACACTGATCGTGGTGAGGATCGAGTGTTTCCTCCGAATCTTCCTTCATATCGCCGGAGGTTTGTAGTGTCTTTGTTCCATATTGTCTGGCTAGTGCGGTCCTGGTTGCTATCTTCCATTTTTGTCTTCGCCGTTTACCCTTTATATTGCGCGGCCTCCTTCTGCACGCTTCTTGTGCTAGCATTGTTGCCTACAGGTGGCGTGTTTCCTCATTCCAAGATATCCATCCTCGAGCTAGACCAGCTGGGCACCCTCCTGATTGTTGTTGTGTACCAGGCTATTCATCTAGTAAATTATACGGCTACCTGGGGCTGGAGGAGGTTTATCCGTCGTCCTAGAAATAGTTTTGAAATGGTTGAATTGGAAACAATAGGGCAGAGGGAATGAAAGGAATGTGTATAGACTCCTGTTTTATTTACTCAACAATATTTCATGCTCTCCTCAAAGGAATTTGGAGTTTAAGTTTTTGTTCATAACTCCTTACAATCGCATGCCTATGACGAAGAGATGATTAGCAAGAATCAAGTGAAACGGGCTTAAAAAAGCCTTGATAGTTGGGGAACCGACCAGATTGATATTAAGCTACTGTCGGAAGTGCACTCGTATGCAAATCCAATATAACAATATACACAACGATATAATATGTCAACCTCTTGTATAAAAAGTTCAATACATCTCGACGATTCTATATTTTGTCCTTCTCAATAGCCTCCACCATCTCTTCTCCCCACTCATCCCACGAAATTTCTGTATCAGTGCACATGCAATTATACATGACAACACGATTTCGAGTCCTTGACAATTCCCAACATGGTTCACTTTCAGGAACTTCATCCGAGTTGAAAGCCCAGACAATTCGAGGATCCAAGGCAAGGAAGGCGTCGACAGCCGCAGGTGAAGCATCCTCCCCGCACATTAGACAGCCACGAAGGGAAGACGGAAATCGTCTTGATATATGTTCCTCGAAGTATGGGAGGAAGTTTTCGTAGGTATCGTTTTCGCGATACAGGTAGAAGCGAATGAATTGGAGGCGGGCCATCGACTCAAAGAACCATTCCCAATTTTCATTTAGCATTTGTTGAATAGAGTTGGATAGATCGAGGTATATGTGTGTGAGGTCTCGAAAAATTGGTGCGCTGAAATCTGGTCGGACGATACCGTCAGTCCCAGCGACTCCAAAGGTGAGGGGAGAACGAGCGTCCAGCCTGGTGAGAAAAGGTAATGTGGGATGTGGCAACGGAAAAGTGGAATCGTCGAAGTTGTGAAGTTCGAGAATTCGGACATTGCAGACTCGGTTTAATATTAGCCTGAAATCTTCATGGTCAATGCCATCTCCGAAAAGAAATGCTTGTTGGACGTATTTGCTAGCCTGTTCGAAACGAGGTGATATTTCCTTCAGAGAAAAGAGTCGACATGAATGAGAATCCAGGTATCTCCAAAATATTGGCTCGACACTACCGAACATGTCAGCGAGTTCTTCCAGTGATAAGATGCAGACGAATATACCGCTCAAAAACGTCCTTACAAACGAAGGACCACCTCCGATACTCCATCCCCCAATCCATTTCAACAGCATGTACAATAATTTCCAACAAAATGTCCATGGGGAGCGGCTGAATAGGCGTGACAGGAAAGCTCAGAAATGCAGATAGAGCCTCATCCATCTGACGAAGTAAGTCCCCACGAGTCATCGAGTGCTTAGAACAACACGCCGGTTGAACTTCAGAAGAGGTGTTTGGGTTAGACGCCTTGATTGCCTCACGTACTCGGCTGTGAGCTTTCACTAGGTCTGATTCCACGAAGAACGGAGAACGAGCGGTTTGGCCCTTGACCCAATCTTTTTCAAACCACCGTGGGAGGAACCAATCGAGAGTTTCTTCTGATACCCAGTCCAGTATCCTGGGTTCAATAGGAGATGATAGTGTCCAGTCGGGAAGTGGTGTCGGCATGGGAAGATTTGATGAGTTTATTGTGGATGTGAATGAATAGGTTTTATACTCGAAGTTAAACATCAAAAAATACCCGCATCTGTGAAGGCAGTGCAAGATTGAGAACCGAAATGGTTAACGGACTGTTTGAAGGCTTGTTTCGGTCGGGTTCGGGGAGCATCCTTGGAGGCAGTGCTCACGGGCAACATGCATATTTCTTGATGTGTGTTCATGGAGACCCATGGCCAATGGACGCTATCGCGATCCAAATGATAGCTCTGAACGTTTCTGCGCTCCCCAGTCACAAATTTCTTTGGTCATTATCTTCCGGCTAAAGCGTTCTAATCCCAAAGAGCTGAGAAATTCAATCCCCAGTGGGTTTAAACAACATCTCGAAAAAAGGTTTTATCACGCACTTAGCTTATAATTATGGAAACAATAAAATTTTGTGAGGCTTCATGCTGGCAGCACCCACAGTGGAATTTGAAAATATAAAGTTGTGGTGGACATTACCAGTTGTAATATCAAACTTGCGTCGTGTGGAGAGAGAGGTACGATACACTACAAGGCCAAAAAAGAGTATCGGTTATTTTTGAGTGCCGTTGGGATCAAAAGCAGAAACAGTGAGTGCACTCTTTCTCTGAATCTCTGATCTCCACTGCCTCAAGTATGGGCAGTGGACAGCTGATTCTGAAAAATGTACAAGGTTGAAATGAACCCTTTAATGTACATGATTTATATTTCTTTAGGTCCTCAGTTTCATTCTTGCTCCTCCCTCGTCCTATCGACTATCCTTCGGCAGATCCAGACCGACCGAAAATCCAGTTGCTTATCACAATACAGAGAGACTCTGCCGCGAACCTACTACCTATCTGCGGACTTATGAAACATCCTCCCTTCCCAACAACCAGTGTTTTTCCCTCCATTCTGGTAAAAAACGATGAAAAGTTCGTATTTCCGTTCCAAGCGTTAGGATATAAGTCTTTCAGGTCAGTGGCATGTTCTCGACATTTTTCTTGCTACCCCAGATTCAACATTTATTGGAAATGGTCTGGGAATCGCGTTTCCCTCTTCTAGAGTAAATACTAACATACACTGACATACAAGGTCTAAGATTATATAGAGCAGAGTTGATCTTTCGCAATAGCTTCAACCATTTCTTCGCACCAACCGTCATCTGAAATATCAGTGACAGTGACCCTAGAAGTGTGGATGACGACTCGATTGTGAATCCTTGACAATTCCCAGGTGAGCTTATCTTGAGGAAGATCAATTGCGTCAAAAGCCCATACAATCCGAGGATCCAAAGCTAGAAAAGCAGTGACGATCTCTGGTGATGCATAATCATCGCATATTAGACAAACACGAAGGGAATGGGGGAAGCGAAGCAGTACATGCTTCTCGAAGAACTGTGGGAAGTCCTTCCAGCTATCTTTGCCAAGATCCAAGTAGAAACGTGCGAATAGAAGGTAGGTCATCGACTCGAAGGACCATTGCCAATCTTCATCCAAGAACTGTTGAATTTGATCCGAAAATTCAATGTATATGTGGGTGAGATTTGCGAAGAGTGGTGCGTTGAAATCAGGGCAAAGATTCCCGTCGATCCCCATAACTCCAAACGTGAGGGGGGAACGAGCGTCAAGCCTCTTAAGATAAGGGAAGGGACCGTGGGGCAGCGGAAAATGATATGTTTCGAAGTTTCTCACTGTTAAAATTCGCAGGTTACGGAGTGGCGTAAAAAGCCGTGAGAAATCTTCTTGACTGTAGTCGCCTCGTTCAATAATCAGTTCTTCAACATATATGCCATCATTTGCGTCAAGACATGATATGTCGTCAGGATCGTCAATTTGATATCTGCGAATCCGAGAATTGTATTGCTTCCAACATTTTGGTTTGAGACTGAATAATTTAACAAGCAGTTTTGTTCCAAGAATACGAAGCTCACCCCGCATATACATCTTTAGAAATTAAGAAAAAATCCAAATATCCACTTAACATATCCGATTCCCAACGAATTTCCGTAGCAAATAAGAAAATTTCTAGCAGGATGTCAATTGGGAGCTCTTGAATTGGTGTGATAGGGAGGTGCAGAAAGCCGAAATCGCATTATCCATCTGATGAAGAAGTTCCCTACGCGTCATTGAATGCTTGGAACAACAAGCCGATTGAACTTTCAATAAACTGTATCCGGGGTACCTCCTCGCATAACGCACTTTGTTCTGAACATCCAACAGGCCAGATTCTGGCAACAACGGAGAACGGGATGTTTGGTCCTTGATCAAGCATTCTTCAAACTTCCAGGGCAGATACCAATCGAGAGATCCTTCGATGACCCAGCTTGATATTTTGCTTTCAATGGAGGATCCTAACGCCCAGTCGGGAAGTGGCGCCGGCATTAGCGGGTTTGAGGAGTTACTGTGCACTCGGAGCAGCAGGTTTTATACCCCAGCCCCAAATCAACAATAGACATTGATTTGAAGGCTGTATCATGTTAGAAATAGAAATTGTAAACAGACGGTTTGAAGGCAGGTTCTTATCTATTTCGGGGCGTTGGTCTTACAGGCAGTGCATGCGCTTATTGTCCGCAAAGTTTGACAGTCGCACAAAGTGGCTGATAGAAGTTGTTTGCGATAATATTGAGAGCTAGAGCATTTTGATTCTTAAGTGGCGAATTCATCCTAGAGCAACCCCTACGGACCTTGGCCAATATTATTAGAATGGAACCAGGAAATTAAGAGGCTTCGCGACCATTGGTGAAAGCGACAAAGTGCACAAAGGAACTTGGAGCTAAGATCATAGAATTTCAACGCCAGTACAAACCAGTAAAAATTGTCGGGCCTGCAAGATGTGGCGAGAGTGCCCGGAAGAAGTGCAAGTTTGGAACAAGGTCATTCTCGAACGCTTATAGTAAGAACCGGAGAAAACGCTTTCGAGCAGTGACTATGTCATATATGTTACCTTGTACAGCTGATGCTGAAAAAACACTCATTCTTATAACGAGGTCTTTGGTCAGCTGTCCTGAATTTTCTGTTGTTGAATATAGTGCATGAGAAGGCCGCGTCCCACTGTTCATTCCTCGTCGTATCGACTACCATTCGGCATATCCAGGCCGACCGGAATGACAATATTGTAGCCCGTACGGAATGATTTTGCCGTCGACTTGCTACATATCTGAAGGCATAAAAGCCTGCCCCTTCCTGACAACATTGTTTTCTCCAGTTCCCTCTGAATAATGAAGATCCTGTCTACCCTCACCTACGCTCTCCCAGCCTCAGTACCTGCCTCGGCACCGAGCGTTACTAGTCGACAGTCTTCGAGTTACCCGGACTGTACTCTGGGCCATGCAGAGGTGTTCGCTCCAGACACCATCACTCCAGGCAGCGTACGTCCCACACTTCCCATTTCATTCCCTTCCCTTGTGTGCCTACGTCATAGAACTAAAAGTTGCTCTTAACAGTCTGTTTCTATCAAATACTGTTCTCGAGCATATTTCAAAACCAGCTCCAACACCATCTGGGTTGGCATAAACCCTGGGAGCGACTCCATTGACGGAACCATCTTTCTCACTTCCAAAACGCCTGTGAACATTAACGACGAGTCTTATGAATTCAGTGTGACTGTTCCATCTGTCGGTGGGGGAGGTGTTTGGGTTGGTCAAAATGCGTGGTGGGAAGTTGTTGAGATGACCAATGACTTCAATGTGGTTAGCAGTTGTCCTCACTTTTCCTTGTTCTGTGCTGACTTATTGTATTTATCGATAGCCGCACATGTTGTATACGGCATCAAGGCCCGTGACGGTCAATTTTTGAAATGGGGAAGGGTCTTCCTTATTGGCGGAGAACAAAGGAGAGGAATAAGGTATTGACAAAATATGTAGGGGGGTGACAGTTTCGAATACAATAGCGGTGGTACAAATAAGTGATACGATCGAATGCCGTTGTTTCTAATGAAAATGAGAAATGGGTGGACAGAACTTTGGGGGTATATGTACACTGTTGCTGTTTTTTTCTCAGCTCAACCGGCTCCCAACTACATCCATCCTCCAACTTTCATCCACACAATCCTGAACAATAAATCCATACCAATATGAAGCTATTGGTGCCGTAGCCAAATGCCACAACGAGTGGGCATCAATGGTCCTTGCCCAAGGTGCAAAATCAAATAGCTCCAAACCCATAGCTAGAGTGGTCATGCCAACGAATGCAGCTGCCTTCTTCGCAAAAGGAGGCATATATGATCGCGGCCTGTTAGGGTAGCGAGTTAAGATGGGGAGCGGGAGAGAGAATAACAGCCAGAGGAGGTTATGTATCATCCCAACGGTCAAATTTGCCGCGACGTTGTAGCTGTAGTCGAAACGTGGACTCAGACCTAGGTAGCCAATATGACCGAGGTAGGCGAAGAGGCAGAGTGTGAACCAAAGTCGACGGGGAGTCGGACTGGGAGGGTGTAGTGAGGTGAGTGGGTTATGTCGTTTTGGGTAGAGGTGGAATATCCGAATGACGGTCACGTAGAGTGCCGATAGTATTGCTAGACCTGCGGAGAAGTAGTCCCATCGTTCCGTTCTTGGTGTATCTGCGATGGTGGTTAGTACAGAGATGTGAGATGAAAAAGTCACATACCTCGGGTGTGGAACACAGCTGACCATATCCAAGTGTTGATGTTGATGAGACACAACAACATAAAATAAAACTTCATTGGATGTCCTGTTGGTATTCCTCGCCACATCCTTTTCCATCCTTGTACATGGCAATACAAGTTGAGCAGCGAAAACGCGACAGACGCGGGTTCCTGCATTCCCCACAGACGATAGAATGGCCATTTTCCGTAATATTGGAACACAGGTTTTCCAGAGTCGATTCTTCCGGATGTGATGGAATGCATGCATGCATATTTACAATCGTCCAGACACGTCCAGTTGGTGAGGGACAGTGAAAGTGGGGGATCCCAGTTGGCGCATTGAGTGTCTCGTAGATTTGATACACAGTTGAGGAATGTCAAGTCTCTGTCTCCAGCCGATGCAGAGGTGAACGAGAAGAAGGAAACGGCGATGAGGACGGCCAGCGCGGCGGAATTTATCATGGTGGTGGTGTTTCGGAAACCAGTGGATCAGGCGCGCAAACCTTGGCTTCTCTGCTTCTTCACTCCAAACCACCACAGTCTCATTCTTTGCGGCCTCTCTCGCTCACCCTTCCCCTTCTTGTAGCTTATCCCAATTTATTTCTGGGCTAACTTAATCTCCCATCTAGACACCTTGACTCTCCATGGTTCGAGGATCTCAGTCGACTACAATCACTTTCTCGGCTGACAAGTATTTCGCGGACCGTGGGAGGAACGGAACTGCCCAACCAATCACTCAGCGAATAAATGTACGTAATGTCTTCTATTACTAACGTGACTCATGTTTCTCCAACGCGTCCCCATTTGTAGCCTCATTCCAAACCACATGTCTCATATTATCATGCCAAAGGTGTTGGATCTCATCACTATGGAGTACACGAATTTTGGATACGAAAATATTCAATCTGATCTTTTTTTTTTTGCGCAGGAACTTCATCCAATGAAGCCTTACCGTCTCACGTTGACGAACTCGTTGGTTATAGCTTATGGCCTTGACAAGCGTATACATGAGATGTATGATGTCCGGAAAGCAACTCAAGAAGAGTTGGAAATGTATCATGATCACGACTATATCGACTTTCTCTCAAGGTGAGTTATCCTATGCTACACCCTTGTCTACCTGTCTCAATTCTTGGCACTAAGAGTCACCCCTCAAAATCAGTCCGAGATGAAGGAAGAACTCGAACGTTACAATTGTGTCGTCGATGACCCTATTTTCTCCGATCTTTACGAATTCTGTCGAATGTTTGCGGGAGGATCCCTGGCTGGTGCACGGAAGCTCTGCGCCCAAACGACAGACATCGCCATTAACTGGTCTGGCGGTTTGCACCACGCGAAACGTGGAGAAGCAAGCGGTTTCTGCTATGTCAATGATATAGTCCTCGCCATTCTCGAATTGCTAAGGTAGTCCCAACTCAACACAATTTTCACTGCCAACCTTTACTCAACAAAAAGAATTCTCTGTCCCACAGGTATCACCCACGAGTCCTTTACATCGACATTGACATTCACCATGGTGACGGCGTCGAACTAGCCTTCTACCAAACCGATCGCGTCTTCACACTCTCCTTCCACAAATACACAGGTGACTTTTTCCCCTGTACAGGCAAATTCGAAGACACAGGCTCCGGCCCAGGCAAACATTTCTGCCTCAACATCCCCCTCCTCGACGGCATTGACGACGCCATGTACCTAGACCTCTTCGAAAGCGTCGTCTCCAACGTGATCAATACCTACGACCCCTCCGCCATCGTCCTCCAATGCGGTGCAGACTCCCTAGGCAACGATCGTCTAGGCGCATTCAACCTCTCCATCAAAGCCCACGGTCAATGCGTAGACTTTGTAAGTAGATACAACAAACCTCTCCTCGTTCTTGGAGGTGGTGGCTACACCATCAAAAACGTCTCTCGTTGTTGGACGTACGAAACGTCCGTTCTTGTGGGTACGGAGCTACCCAATGAACTTCCGAGAACGATATACGATAATTTCTTTGCGGATTCGGGGTTTAAACTTCATCCGCCGTTGTCGACTTCGAAAATTGAAAATCAGAATAGTAAAGTGACGATGAAGAAGTTGAAAGAGGCTGTTGTGACGAAGTTGAGGTATCTCCAAGGAGCACCTTCTGTTCAGATGCAGGAGATTCCGCCTAATATTCAAGGGCTGTTGGACGTTGAAGAGAGGAATGCAGATGAGAGAGAGGAAGAGGATTTGGGAACTGGAAGAGCTGGGGATATTAGTGAGAAGGGAAAAGGAAGGATGGTGAAGGACACTGAGTTTTATGATGGAGATGGGGATGTGGATTTGGAGGATGGAAATTTGAGTGCAGAGGAGATGCCTCCGCCACCGACATCATCTGCATCTGCATCTTCGACACCGAAAAGGGGAGGATCAAGAGGTGGGAGGAGAGGGGGAAGGAGAGGAAGGGGACGTGGTGCCGTGAGAGCGAGAGGTGTGGCTTCTCCAGCTGCCGCTGCTTCGATTTCTGCTCCAGCACCTGTACAGAATTCGATGGTCGTGGATACGTGATTTATTTTGTAGTTTCAGGGTTTTGTGTGGGGTAAGATGTAATAATAACCACAACGTTGTCACTTTCAGAGCTGACACTCCAAAAGCATTCCACTTGCCTCCCAGCGTCACCGTCAAAGGTCTTCCTTCCACACTATGGGCTCAAACAATACGTCGTCGAGCATTACTCTTCCAGAAGAACTCGTATTCTACATTTTTGAGCTTTCTATCAAGGAAGGATGCCCTCGTAGCCTTGCTATTTTGCTGAATATTTCGAAACCGATTTACAACTGGTTAGAAGCTGCTGTTTATGGCCAAATTGGGTCTAACAATTGAACTTCAGGTTTTTGCCTAAACTATATCACACCCTTGAACTGTGTAAATCAGATGACGGTAAAAAGTGTGTTGAACCCTGAGCATGGTGCCCAACAGCCGCCATTTGTCCCATCTTGTTCGTAGACTCGAATGTTGTGGCAGTATTTCATATGAGTGTTTCTCTTTCTCAGACTTCAGGAACATTACGCATCTCGCTCTACGGGAACCCTTTCGGCTCGGACGTACAGCATCCAGCGCAATCGATCAGCTTCCACTTGAGGAACTCTTGTTCGGGAGTGGGACCCCGCATCGCCTTTTAGTGACAATTTAATAGATACATCGCCAATCTGTGGTTCTCTTCAGCGATACGGGTGCTTGAAGGCTTGTGCTGATGATAGCTTACCAGATGCTTAAATAAGCAAATACCAGACGATTTGACTAGAAAACGCGAGCACCTACCATAAATCCGATGTAAACTCTGAAAAGCGGAGAGAAGCACTCTATAGGACTCACCTCGAAAGGGCCGATCTCCGGTTCCAATCTTGAGTGACCCTGACATCCTAAACATCCTGTTGTAGCCGCAGTAGTGTTCAGATGGAAGATCTAGATGATCAGAAGCCTTAACCGGTCCAAAAGACATACAATGCGATGGAACTACTTACTGAGAGTTCAAGGAAACCAAAGCTTCGATTCCGGAAGACTAAACAACAAGCCTAGAGCTTAGATAATCGCGTGAGTAAAGAGGAATCGCATGGAACACTCACCGGCCGCCTTGCCTTTAGATCAGTTGAGAACAAAGGCTGATTGATGGCGCATCTTTGCCCAAAAGATTGCCCTTCTTGTGGAACAACCCCGGAGACGATGATTCTTAACATGGAATCCGGTCCGGATAAGTAAATAGCGAACCCGAATCAATGGAAACTATGCAGAACAAAGGGTTGTAGCCCTAGGACCGCTTCTGAGATTACAACCTACCTAATCTTCCTAGCCTTTCGGCTAGGAGGCAAACATTTAAAGTAGTCTAATGTCGACACTATCAACTAGTTACAACTACAGTATTGAGAGGATTCAACTCCTCTAGGAACCCGAATACAAAATCTTTTGAAAAAGCATAAATATATTCATCAGCCCCAAACTGCAGTCCATCTATGGGCCCTGGCTGTTGATTATCGCTTAGGAACTTTCAATATAGATCCGATATACCCCATATGTGTTCCGGTTTCCCGTATTTTCCGTTATGACTCGATTTCCTACTCATCTCAGCTTACCCTATCTCTTATCTCATTTTGTATATAAACTATGTACTCTGTTCCTTTGTACGGTACGTTAAGAGCGACCACCCAACTAGTCTACAGTGCCTAGTAGTGTTAGCTAGCGTCGGAAACCGAGAAATCGAATAGAGTTTTACCCAAGAATTTCGAGTTTGAACAGTGAATTGCGTTTAGTTTCGTTTAGATCGTCGAGATCAGCGTTTCGTTAAGAGAATTTGAAAGAGAACTTTAATCCAAACATATTTCTACGCGAATCCGTTAGCTGGTGTGCGTTCAATCTTGCTCCAGAGTGTGCTCAAGGCTGCAGATCTAGATCGGTCATAGATCTTAATCTTACGCTTTTATATCTCAAACGGGGCATCAAAGACCTTTTGATTAGTTGTAGTTTACGTGTAAGAAGCTTCGATTGACGACCTGGAGCCTTTCAAGCGCTCCCTCCCTGCAAACTCTGCCCAACTGTGTGTCTAACACACACACAGACGCAACACTGAGCTCGAAGCACCTGTCTGGGAGGCCTGCACATAGCTCACCTATTTACTCCTCCTGCACACTATGTTTGATGATACAATGCCGATCCCTCCGCTCGAAAGGCTTTTGCGTAAGGACGGGCTGAAGTGCATCTTGATTTTGCACTTCGGTGAAGATATCGGTGGCGACATTTTTCGTATGACGAGAGAAGTTGTGAATCCCATGCAAGATCGTCGAGTTTTACTGGCTTGGACATGTCCTGCTCATCTCACTCTTTCAGGGGAGGCGGAGATCCCATTTTAGCCTGCCCAGGAGCAAAGCAAGTATGGACGAGGGTTGAGGAAGTGATTTATCACAATACAGAACATGAGGCATGTCATCTTACCTTGTGTCAGCTGGTTTGGGGCTGATAAATCTTCGCAGGCGGAAAATTACTTTTGACCTTCGTAGACACAGCATTTGGCACAGAATACATAGTTCGTTGTATGCATTGCCGATGCCACTCGCGTCCTATTTACTAAACTCAGTCACATTTCATGTACTCCTGTCTAACAGCGAGAATATCCAGGAGTCATCATCCAGAAATATGCGCACGTAACTTGGAAAGACGAAAATAATTAATTGTGACTACCAGAATTTTCAGAGTGACAAATAAGTTTATGAACGTTCAGCCCACGGAGGGTACTTCTAGCTTTACAGGCGAAATTAATGATAGGATGGAGGTAAATTGGTGCTGCTGCCCCGAAGCAAAGCAATCCCTTCCTCCAACAAAGCAAGTCGACTCGCTGTAGATGCACTGCCGCTCGTGTAACTCATTTCATTTGGGACAGTGGAGTTCTGAGTCATTTGTTTCTGGTAGACAGTGGTGGCTATGCTGCTTCGCATAGGACTTAAAGGATCAATTGTAACTGCGGAAAGTCCATTAGCCAAGGATTATAATCATAAATTGAGATACACACATGAGGGTGATTCGACTGACAATGTCGAAAGAAGTGTCAGAAAAAGGGAGCATTCAAAACGACAGGAATGCTCACCGTCCAAATCCAATTGGATGGGAGAGAAAGGTAAATTAGGCCCCGGAATGTCATCTATAAACATAGAGAATTAGAGAAATCATTGACTTGAAGTTGTGATGATTTGAACGGTTGCATTTACCAACGTAAATGGGATCTGAAATCTTGCGACTAAGTCGACGCCGCCACCAAAAAATACTGAGGATAAGGACCACAAGAACGACGCCTCCAATGACTCCACCAGCAATTGTACCCCTACAAGAGTTGTTAGCTATGCAAGTGAATCGCTGTGGATTCACGAACACGAGAGCCTTATTGGGGTTACTGTGAGGGATGATTCCCAAGTAAAATGAGAGAAAGGGAAAGTTAAACCAGGCTAAGTAAAATACTGTCTGGCAGCGTACCTGGGGGTCTGAGGATCTGCGGTGGTAACAACGGCATAATCAAAGACCATGGAATTGGCACCATCCGTTGGACTCTCATTGGCAAGATGTAAAACGAGTGTGGAGTCGGTACTTTCATCCAGACCAGTAATGTTACACAAAGGAAAGTTATACCAGAGGCCGGCACCTGGCTCCGAACCGGAATAGGTCTCCTGTTGTCTGTAGGGTGGATGTCCATCCACAACACAGGTAAGGGAGCAGCTCGCGTTGATTTGGATGCCATACACGGCGATCCCATTCCCTAAACCTGATTCTTTGCGTGTGCACGAAAATGAAGGCATCGACGCACCTCGAAATGTGAACTTTGCGGAAGACGGCGCCTGGCCGCTATGATATGTTCCTCCATATGTTTTACTGAGGTTTATTTTTTGCCCATCCCCTCCTTCAAGTGGTTCCACCCCGCTCCGGAGACACGTAGCAGCTTGGGAGGAAGCTGCACACCAGGTCGATGCCGTGTCAAACGTCCAGGCACTGTCATCAATATAGGTCGTTCCAGCCGATATTAGTGGGATGGCCGTGAGGACGAAGAGTATTGTGGGGCGGTGGACTTGCATGGAAGCAGGAGGGGAAGAGACGAGGAACAGGCTTCAGCCCGATTCGTTGGTCATTCGCGGCGACATGGTAGGCGGAGCGATATAGGAGGACATTGTACATGACAGCCGTCACTACGTTAGCGTTATACTTATGGAGGTTTAATGTGGAGTGTGGACAGCATGAGTACAAAAATTTATACGCTGGTCGAGCTACTAGTCCCAGTCACTCGTAAAGTATGCTGGATGTCAAGTCCACATCAAGGATGCGAATTCTGAAATTCTCGAAGGACCCAAAACCCTTCACACTGCCAAGGCTATTTAGTTTTCGATTGTCAACGGAGAAGAGCATCAGATCGAAAGGAAAAATTAGCGCTAAATTGTGAGGGTTCTTCGACGAAATTCAGCGCTAACTTGCAAGTCATTTAATATGGATATATCATGATGCTATTGGTCTCTGCGAGAACGTTTTAAGAGACACGGGTTCCTGCATTCCCCACAGACGATAGAAGGGCCATTTTCCGTAATATTGGACCACAGGTTTTCCAGAGGCCATTCTTCCCGATGTGATGGAATGGGTGGAAATATATTTGGAGTCGTCAAGACACGACCAGTTGGTGAGGGACAGTGAAAGTGGGCGATCCCAGTGAGCGCATTGACCTTCTCCTACATTCGATACGCATTCGAGGAAGGGCAATTCCCTGTCTCTAGCCGATGCAGAGGTGAGTGAGACAGCGACGAGGACCGCCAGTGCGGCAGAATTTATCATGGAACAATCATGGTCCAAACCTAATCTTGGAGGTGAAAACATGATTTCTTTCGTATTCATTGACTGCGTAAAATTCTAGGCCATATTCCCGTAATGCCTTCCCACGACAGCTCCATTGTGAATTAGGTCCAAGAAGTAGATGATCAGTCTGGATTCGGTTTCTTCGGACTGCACGATGGTCGAAAGATGAGTATTTCTTGAGTTGCAGTACCATTTTCCAAGCAAGGTGAATTTTTCATCTCCAATTTGTCATTAGGATTAGCCTATCTGATTTAGCGGACTCGGGCGCCCGTAAGTTTCCCTCTTGGTTCTTGCCCTCACTCCTCTCATGTTTTCTTATCCGGCCGCCCTCTTTTCTCTCAACCATGAGCTCCACTGGGATTCAGTTCAGCATCTCACTTCCAGACGAACTCCTATTTCGTATCTTTGCCTTAAGTATTCAAGAAGGATACCCTCAAACGATGGTCGGGTTGCTCCGTCTCTCCAAGTCGATCTATCACTGGTCTGTTCTTCTGTCCCAGGCTGCACCAAACATAGCTGCAGCTTAATTAGGGTCTTACCTCAACTATACCATACTCTATATCTCTGTGGGGAGGGCGGGGAAGACCCTTTGAACGGGAGTATTAGTCGAAAGCAGCTAATCAGGAAGGCAAACCCTAAAAATGTCTCGTCTTTCGTTCGCAGACTCAGATGTGACAGCTACATTTGGTCGTTTTCTTTTGAGCCCTTCACCAGCCTCACTCATCTTGCTCCCTGGGAAATACAAGATCTCAGTGTTAGAGATGCAAAGACTATTGTACAGCTGTCACTAGAAGAACTTATCATTCGGCATTGGTCGGACCGACGGGCGTTTGGGGAAGCTATTCGGTCTAACTCGCCACTTTGCGCTTCCCTTCGACGGTATGGATCTTTGGACCCCCATTGGTCTATTGAAGTATCCTCGTGGAGCTACTTTCCAAACCTCACACATTTTTTGATTTTGCATTCTGAGACTGCTGAACTACCTCTCCCTTATATTCATGGATTATTGGATCGAGAAGGGCTTAAGTGCATGTTGCTTGTACTTCCGTGGGCGCTCCGAGATGACGGTGTGTTTAACATAACCAAAGAGGTAGTGGGGGCGACCCTGGACCGCAGAGTCGTAGTTTTTCAAAGTTGCCCCCGCCATCTCGCTTTATATCCCGATGAAGAGCCAGAGCCCCCTTTCTGGCCTCGCCATGAGAAGTTGTGGAGACTTGCAGAAGGGATGATTCAAACGAACACTGACTCAGAAGTTCGTCCCCTTTGGCTTTCTTCTGATAAAGATGCTTTATCTTAGCTTTGCTTGAAGAAAATTACAATCAGTGATTACCAAGAATAATCATTTCTGTTGGCATCCTGGTCTTTGGAACCCAGTACGGTCAATGCGAGTTGCATTTTTGACTGCAATATTTATGGGTTTATCCGCTCTTCACATTGATGGGTAAATAGAAGGTTTTGGTTGGAGCTTTGTCGTATTACACTGAGAAATTTTGAATAAAAATACCCGCCATCGTTCTTTAGTTTGGGTAGCCATATTTTTATCGGCTTTAGATAAGAGTTACTATGCAAACCTAACGGGATGACAGGTCACTGAAACCCGAAAGGAATGTAGCAGCTCACAAATAAACAAAGGTTGACGGATGAAGTCGTTCGTCAAAACGAAGGGGCTAAGTGATTATTTTTTTTTGCCGTTAAGCACTCAGGGAATGATGACATTTTTTGATCCTCAATCAAACACTTGTACTTGTGCTGTGGTCCACACTTCGTAGGCTATTTCTTGCCAAACCATCATTTGACCAACAGCGGAATCTATAATCTGCTCCAACTATATAAGCGAGGCGGCCGCGTTGGCAACGTTTGATTCCAACTAACCCTTCCATTCCTTCCCTGCAGCTACTCTAGCACGTAATGCAATTCATCACTCCTTTTGCTCTCCTTGCCCTCTTTGGCGCCGTCTCAGGTGTCACCGTCAACGAACCACTCGTTGACCTTACCTCTCGTGCATCCTTGTACCCGGACTGTGAAGTCAGTCACTCCGTGCTACATACGCCTGACACCCTCACACCTGGCACGGTGCGTTACTTTCACCTTTTAATGCATGGCCTTTCCACTAAGGGTCCCCATCTCAGAATGTAACCATAAAATGGTGCACAGGAACATACTTCAAAACTAGCTCTCACGCCCTGTGGGTCGGTATAAATCGAAATGAAGATGCCCTCCAAGGAAGCGTCATGCTTGCTCAAAAAACGGAAGCCGATATTCAGTATGGTCCTCCGTACTATGAATTCGATGTATACATTCAACCCCAAGGCGGTAACTTCAATTAGGCGGCAACAGGGTTTTGGCAGGTCCTTGAAATGACCAACGACTATTATGTGGTATGTTTATGTTCTTTGTTCGCTTTTCCCTGCAGAAATGAATGATGCTGACTTCGATATTATGTAGCCGCACATTCTTCAAACATATTCAAAGAATGCTACGTTTAACATTTGAGGTTTCATTTACACATCTAATATACAACGTATAGCTATGTTTGAGTTCTCTTGTTCGTTTAGGGATATTGAAGTGCATAAAAGTAGGCACGAAGTTTCTCAGATTATCTAGGCTCTACACCATCCTAGTTCCATTATGACATTAAGTCTAGGAGGTCGCAAATGTGTTCAGAAGTGTAGCGTATTGAGGTTTAGAAGGCGATAGGGGTGCGTTACAAGTTGAAAAGCTCCGGGGCGCCCCCTCTTTTCTTTCTGGCTGCCACTTCCATCTGAGGGCACATTTCGCAAATGACCTATAAATGTTAAGGAGGCGCTTATACAATCGGTTTGTGTCTCTCGGGAAGATGCTCAATCAGAGCCTTACTTTCAAGTGGCAAGAATGAGAGACAGAGAATTCGTAGTGTTTTAGCTCTCACTGAGTAATCCCTGATAGATACAGAGTACAACCGATGTACTTCTTACACGACCAAACTGAATTTCGTGCTCTCCTTTCTCAGTTTTTGGCTCTACCTAAGCGATAACTTGTTATACTCTATTGAGGTATAACACTCGTCTTGTCATGCGAAATCGCTTCCTCGGTTTCCGTGTCAAACAGTTCTCTCCTTGGCTGTAGATAACTTAAGCGTTTCCTGACTCATTCCTGACACGGCCTCAAACATAAAATATTGGCTCGAGAGGTCCTAGCTGTGATACTGTACTTTTTCGACCATGGCTTCACCGGGCGTTAGGCGTTAGGTATGAAGTTCGTCGAAGCTGAACTTCATTGGTCTAAGTTAGGTGTTAGGTATTAAGTTTCAGAGCTAAAATGGGGGGATGATAGTTAGGACTCCAATATTTTAATTCCGTGTCATTTTCGCTTCTGCAGCATCCACCTTCCCTTGACTCTATCCACGTTTCAGCTTGCCATGAGAGTAGTCAATGCCGGTTGACTGTTAGGGAAATCCAAATTGTAACCTGGAAAATCGTGATTTCAGAAGCAATTTTTGCTCAGTGTTTATTTTTAATTTGGTTATACTTTTTCTGAACTTCATACTCTCTGGTTAGGGGTTAGGAAATACCAAATAGCTTCACTTCATACCCATTCGTTAGGGGTTAGGATAATATATGGTCGTAAATATACAGTATGAACATCCGCGAGGACGCTACAAAAGTGGAGACCTCAGCCAACGTGAGCCCGATTTCTTAACCAGTAAATGCACGTTGACGGCCATTCTTCACCTCTTTGTCTCACCTTTTTTCCCTCTCTATGCTTCAGTTTCTGGCTCGTTTGCTCACTTTCGGATAATCAGAGCCTAAAGGCGGCTCTTTCAGGGCGTACACTCTTATCTGAAAGTTCTTGGTCGTATTTTCTCATTAGAAGTCCGATGTAGAGCATTCTTTTCAGCTCTAAGTTTTTGATGTCATGAATCTACGCCCATTCCGTTCTTCGACAGAATGGCACGACGTCGTCAGCATCTTGAGCTCCTCATGTCGACAACAACTCGCTCGCTCTTCTATCTCGAGAGATTCATAATCGCCCTTTTACCTGAAAAAAAAAAAAAAAATGCTGAACGACTTTCAGTTACTTTGCCGCAGTATTGTGGAGGCTTTAGTAGCATCGACTCCCGCCGGTCCGCCGGTTGGAGGCGCGCTGCTTTCTCATGCTTGTACATTCCAATTAGGCTGCGCAGTGGTCATTTTATGCTACGTTTCCGAAACCAACACAGGAGTTCCAATTGGCTCACAAGGCAGAGGCAAAAATAGTCCGGAGCAAGCTGCTCCTTTCCGACTCGGACTGTCAAGCACATTGATTAAACAGCACTGCGCAAAGCTCCCGACAGCTCTACTGCGTATCTCAACGTCTTCGTCACCAATGCTCATGCCCGTTTGAGGTGTACGATCTTACCTTAGATCAAGGGCCCCTCACGGCCAGCGTTGGAGTTGCTTTTAACTTTGCTGTACAATTTCCATTCACGCACTCTGGCCACTGTTCTGTCCGTCCCTGCCGGTATTTTGACAGAACTAAGCTCAAGAATCTTTTGCCAGCCCCGCATTTCGTATGTCAGCCTTTCCCACTGTTTATTTTATCTTTGATTATTGGCGCACACCTTGAGAAACGTATTTTGTCCTGATTTTTCTACTTTCCAGGCGCAGAGTGAATGCAGCACAGCCCTAGAGCGTTGAGTCATTCCATCTCTTTGTACGTGGAATTTAGGTTTGAAATTTCCAGGATTGTCCAGTGTTGATGAAAAATCGGTGTGTATAAGATCCCGCAACATTTGATCTCGATCAAAGACAAACTTATGGTATAAAGACCGTCTAGTAGCATTGCGACCTGCACGTTCCAGCAATGTCTTCTGCCACCTCCCCATCCTCCCCCAACTTTGCTCAACTAGGAGGGTTTCATTCTCTAGTTGCTGCCATTATATTCGCGGCTTTATATGTGCTGTTGTCAGGATGGTTCATTTTCAGCTTCATACGACATCAAACGAGGGTCACAGCAACAATGGGGATTTTCAGTTTAGGTGAGACTGTTTCCTCAAGTCATTTTTTACAAACTGACGATTACGATAGCCCGATGCGCCGCTTTCGTGATTCGCGCGCTAATGATTGAGGGCCAAGGTGATACATCCCGAGGATTGTTCACCGCAGTTCAGGTTCTTTTCAATGTCGGCTTCTTCGCAGTCATTGGCGGAGCTTTTGAAGCAATTGTTGTTGCGTACGTAACTTTAGGCTGTATATCGCACATATTTAATCCCGCTCTCATTCAGAATGGAAAAACGTCCGGACACCCACCGACCTTCACTTGAGAAGCTCATTCTTCAAAGACAGGGCATAATCCGACTTGTTCTTACTGCGGCTTTGGCTTTATCAATTGTAGCGACTGTCAAAACAGTGGAAGGTGATTTAGGGGCTTCAACTTTGGCGACCATTTCCTCGATCATCTTTGTCATTGTAACCGTTTGGGTCACTTTCATGTCCTGGATAAATCTCCAGAATGCCCATAGTGGGGCGCAGAAGCAGATGGCTATGCTTCTTGTCGGAATCTCGTTACTTCTTGTTGCTCGACAAATGTTCATGGCGGTGACCGTATCCAATGCTAGCGTGCGATTGAACGAGGCATACTGGTATCCGTTCAGCGAGATTCCAGCACTATTTTCTGTGTCTGGATTTGCTGCGGTCGGGATCGTCAAGGCAAAGGGAAAGAAGAACGAAGGCTCCAAAGGCTTCGGTCATTCCGAGGTGGGTGTTAAACTTCCAATGTTCAAGACAAACATCTTGATCTTATGGACGTGTTTATTAGATGAATGGTCGAGAAGAATATCAGCCGCTGACTTAGTTATGCCAGGCCCCACAATTCATCTCGAATTCATATCTTCACGTTGGTTCTTGTAGTTATCACAAAACACAAAGCATTACAAAAACGCGATTTTTTTTTTTTTTTGGTGGCTTTGCTGAATCTGATCAATACGGTATCTTTTGTTTATTGAAAACCAAAACGTTGACATCAACATACACATACACTCTAAGTTCTGATATTCCAATTGAGACAGTACATATACGATTCTGCCAAGATTCCCATTCAGCGACCGTTGATTCTGTGTCCTTCTTTAGCCCTTACTTGTCACCGTCTGCTAAAGCATTGTATCTAAGAGGATATAATGGTTAGGTCAAATTTTTATATTCATTCAATTTTCACTTACGTAGGGCAAAGTTGATCCCACGCGGCTGTGAAAGGTTAAGTGGCCATTGCTAGAGTTAAAGCTATACATACCTGGTTGCTTTAGTGATGATACAAGTTGTGTCGCAGATTCAACAAATACGAGAGCAAGCCCCAGTTCCAAATGCCAGTCGATATGACAATGAAGGAACCATGGCCCCCTAAAATAGATGTTAAGCATTTAAATTTGAATTAGAAGATACGGAAATAACGAACGGATTATTCGCTCTGAAAGCAATTTAAGTAAACTTCGGGACAAACTTGCTTGGGAAGGCTTACTGGAATCGAATGGTCACCGTGTCCGTCGCTGCACCCGTAGAAACCACATCGCGGCGAGGCTAAACATTGTAAGTTACTGGCACTGAAGCTAAGCCACACAAAAAGATTTACTGGATTCGCGAAGTTATCTGTTGTCATACCCGCTGAGCGAATCACATCGAACGTGTGACCGTGCAAGTGGAAAGGCTAGAGATACAAGAGTAAGTATATATGTTAATCGAAAGCAAGAAGGCGAAAAACATGTGGACCACCAATCGCTGCAATATTGGGGACAGGCAAATTGATCTCAACGATATCTCCCTGGGTGATTTCGATGAATGAGCCGGCAGGGAGAAGTTCCGCAGCAGTTTTTGATCCCGATAAAATCTGTAGTAACACTGGAACAGTAGCTGGTAAAACCATTCAGCAAAAGATTTCAAGTATGTCGTTATTTCTTACGACTGAGAACATTTAGTCAATGGGTATGGCGACTCAATAAAAACATCAACGTACGGGGCCCATGTAACGTTGTTAATGGTAAACCGGAGGTCGCCATTAGCATTGAAAGCGAATGCTAAATTCACAACCTTGACTCCTGTACCTCCGCGAACAGGAGGTCCAGGGGCCCCGGGAGAAACGCGAGGAATAAGTGACTGTTCTTTGAGGAGGTTGGTTATATTATTAGGACTCGTGGTTGGATCGGCTATAGGAGCTGGAAATCCCTTCAGTTCTGCTTGGTTAGTGAGACTAGTGAATTCAAACCTCCAGCATATCTCAGAATTGCCGAGTTTATTCCACCTGGAAAGGCAGTGGCACCTGCAGGCCCGGCACGGATCCCTTGGCCTGGTTAGAACAATCTAGTGAAGAAAGGGAGAAAATAATACAATAGTTCCCAACGGTTTTGTTAGCATTCAAAATGATGCTATAGCGTTGTCCGACGAACAACTATTAGAAGTGAGAACAAAGTTGCAGTGGTATAACAAAAGAGGCAAACATCAACTGCGTCAGTCTTGACCTGAACTGTCTCCACGCCGTCAGCTTCGATGACAGTAAGCTCTGGATGGCCATCGATGCTGAAACGATAATTCGGGTCACATGCAATGTTGATGACGCGAAGACGATATCTAAAAAGTTGTTCTCACCACGTCCATAGAATGAAGGCGGCGCACACGAACCTTTTTCCTTGAGTAACGCTCACAACAGCGAGCGCAGAGGCTGTTCCACCTGTACCTGCGTAGCGACCCAAGCCATTGATCAAGGCTGAGTCTGGAACTCTGGGCGGACCGTTATGACACGAGGAGAAACCAAGTAAATGATAACCTCACCCCACGAGAGCAACGTCTATTGCATAAGTATGGTACCAGTCGGCAATAGTGATGACTGTAGATTCATCATCGACATCGTAGAGACTTGCATAAGCATCTTGAGGGTCATAAATGACAAAAGGCCCCCGACCTAAGCAAAGTCAGTATCTCAAAAACTTAAATGCTTTGAGAACTTTTCTCACCGCCGTCACAGTACTGAGTTGACAGGTGGGAGTGATACCAAAAGGTGCCAGCCTGATTTGGCTCTCTGAATTGGTATCTGTGATGATTCAGGATAATGCATCGTTGTCAGATGAGGCGAGGGACGAACTGGAATGACTTCTGGGGAGCAATCGGACACTGCGTCTAAAAGCAAGCTTAGCTTCTGCCGGAAACCAGGTTGGTATCACTTACAACAAATGCAGGACCGTCAGCCCATTCCTGGCCTGTACAATCTTAAGCTTTTGTGTTCGTAGGCGGAAAGAAGACAGGATACCTCCGTCTTGAAAAATTCCGTGCCAATGAATAGAGGTCGACTTTCTCATATTCGTGCTGTTGAGATTGTTCACAACATTGAGTTGAAATGTATCCCCTTTATTTCCGCGAATCAGCGGCCCAATGACAGTGTTGGACTCCTGGAAGACAATGGCTAAAATGCCGTGGGTAATAAATAAATGGTAAGGGATAGCTACATACCGTCGCGCCGAACACCAGATCCATCAGGGTCAACAGTAGCAGAAAGCATGGTGAGCCTGATACCTCTTAGATTCGATGTCGCCTGCGAGGTGCAGATGGAGCTCACCGGCTGTTGGGGCCAACTGCTCCATTGACGCTCAAAATGATGTTTTGCACAAGCAAAAGGACAAATAATTCAGCAGAGAACATTGTCCTAAAAATGCCAGCTCGTTCAGAGAGCGAGCGAAGCAAGCATTCCGAAGTCGAGCTCTTTATCAGCTAAGCAAAGGTGGTCTACCGGGAGCAATGTACACTCAAACAAACCTAGGAGCGACCGATCGGAAGAAGGTCCAATCAAAACAAGTTTATCCGTTGTAGCTGGCGGGGTGAAGACAAACTGACATCTTCGGAGGAAGGGGTATGTTTTTGAGCGCACGGCGACTTGCTTGGAGTGACCGATTCGACTGCGCAAAGAAAAGTGGTCATACAACTTCAAAAAATGCCAAATAAAATGAATAAAAATGTCTTTGAAGGCCAGCCTTTTGCATGAGGGGATAAGCCACCCCACAGATCACTAGGCCTTTAAACAAGGGGGTGGTAGATCATCAAGCCTGAAGAAATTCCACGGCAATTACCGGCAGTCAAAAAATATTGACATAAATCGGACCCACTAAGCGTCAACGTAGTGGTGGCCTAGGTAAGCGTCGAGCGGACTTGCTCGTGCAAACGAGGATCACCAACCTAACCGAGTAAGTGCCGAACAGGTTTGTTTTTGTAATGGAAACCGAAAGGTCGCATCGTGAGAGGTGCTTATGTGGGACTATCGGTGGTTTTGAGCGTGGTCCACTATCTGAGGTGGATGCGAGAAGCAACTCGTGCCACGTGAAGCGCCGGTTAGTCGTATTTTGATCCGCTCAAATAATTCAAAGGGCAGATTAATCATCTCTACGATAGTTGGACTGAACTTTCTTACATGAGTCGTGAGGTTTCTCGGTTCCTGGTTCATCGATAGAAAAGGTATAGGAATTCCATTCAGCGAAGTACGGTGTGCTCTTCAAAACCTTGCTCCTCGGCTGGCGCTAGCCACACGGACACTCCGAACAAGCCATTCGGTTCGAATAGCCATAGCTTTTCTCACTCACTTCTCTTACAGGATTATAAGGAACTACCATTTGACTTTGGTACCTAGCCAAATACTCCAGGGTAAATGCAATGTTTGCAGGACCGGTAAATGAAGCATCATAAACAAAACGAAAACATCCTAGTATGACGAGCCGCGAGAATATGTGTATATCTATGTTCTCAAAGGCATTATTTAGTAGCACATGCATCGTGGGAGCCTACCGGACTTGGTGAGTAAGCGGCGTCGCTCCGAAACGATAGCCTTCTTTCGGAAAAGTATGAAATTACCGTTAGCTTAGTGCGAGACATCGTACGAGACATTTATTTCGATCAGTATACGAACATCGATTTGAGAACAAGAGATCTAGCTGCACCAGTTACATCTACTGAAACACCGACGAATGATGTCGGCAGAGGCAGAGGATGAATAAGTGCGATGTCAAGGGGATAATAGTCCCTTATTACATGTCATGGACGGTATTAGAATTGTCTAAGACCTTGTGATGAATGCAAGGCCCTGTGAACACATGTTAAGAAACACTCGGATTCGGACAATAAAAAAAGAAAAGCGGACCTTGGATATATTCCCATGCAGCTGAGCTACAGAAGATCTTATCATCTCGCGCTCCTTGTCCGTGACCACGCCGATACCATGTATCTTCTTGATACCACCTTCTCCTAACTCAACAGGCACTGCAAAGAATCCCAGGTCACTTTCCTCTAGTTCTTTCTTCAGCGCATTCCCTCCTTCAACATCAGCTTCTAGGTCCACGTATGTGGGGGTCACGATTCCGGGTTCTCCATTCCGTGCCTTTATGAGCTTAATTGTGAAGTCATAGGCTGATTGTGCCATCGAGAGAGTGGCGGAGCCGAGATTTGCCTTGGCTTTGACGACCTCTGCACCTCCAAATTGAATGCGATGAACAAGAGCATCATGTTCTGTGAACTGAGGCGGAAGAGGATGACTGGATTGTGAGAGTAAAGGAACGATAGTGGGACCGCTGTGTCCGCCGACCACTGGAACAACAATATTGGGAGCCAAGGAACGATCTCCAAGGACTTCCGCGACAAAGGTAGACGCTCGCTCTACGTCTAGAGTTGTAACTCCAAAGAGTCTTTCAGGTACTCAAGTTGATTTCATTATGCAAAAGAACGAAACGCGAGAGCGTACCTCTTGGGGTCATAAATCCCATGTTGCTTGAAAACTTCTGACACTAGGGGAACAAGAGAGTTGACAGGATTGGAGATAATGAGAACGAAGGCTTTTGGAGATGTTTTGGCAATGCTTGTTGCAAGGTCGCGAAGAATCCCGGCATTTATCTGTATATACGATTTTAAATTCGCCTTGAGTCTGGTAGTATTGAATTACACTCACATTAAATAATTGGTCTCTGAAGTCCTTCACAGGAGCTTCATGTTCGGTCTAATCCACCAAGCGACATTAGGTTCAATTCTTGATGTAGAAAGTAGGTACCTTACTCCGGGTTTCGGCATTGCGACTCCGGCAGGGATAATAACAATGTCGGCATCAGCGAGTACTTTGCTCAATCCATCGTCAGGTGGGAGGAAGCCTACTACCTTTGCAGGGGTCGCAATGTGGGATAGATCAGCTGCTACTCCAAGCACGTTGACGACATCGTAGAGCCCAAGCTGCAGATTCCGCGTCAATACTATCAAATCGGCATACTGGAGACCTGTTACCTCGCGAATCAGGGGATTTGCCTTCAAGAGCAGCGACAGCGACTGCCCAATTCCACCTGAAAAATTCAATGATTAGTTCTTTCAATATCTTTTGTGAATAAGGAAACGAACCAGCGGCCCCGAGGATGACAACTTTTGCCATTTGCTCTGAGATGGGAATCAGAAGGAGAGATAGGAAGTGGTGAAAGGAGATCTTCGATGCCAAATATTCACCCTAGTGCATTGTATTTATGTTATGGTCCACAGTGCCTGGACCTCGTGAGCGGTGTACTGCTTCTTTAGAGAATTACCTTCTCGACAGACCTGGACACAACATCGGCCATGACGTCATAGCCCTCATTCTTGCGCGAACGGAGACTGAGGGGCCAGGCAAGAGGTCTCCAGGAGCCTCAATGTCTGGATTGCTTTTCGGTAGGAATTATCCGAGCTTTAATCTGGAATGGGTGTAAGAAGAACAACGGGTGAAGGAAACGCAAGCGGGCCAACGGACGATATGAATATAACCAAAAGCCTTGGGTGTGTGCCTCTGAGTAGAGAGTGGCAGAAAATTATTTACCAAAGCTGGTGACTCGCATGTGAGGCAAGGACCCTGGCAGACAATTATCCCCGGAGGAAAGTCGGAGCAAATTTTCTCGTCTGTAGTCAATTCCCGATCGCTCTTAGGATCCTCCCCCAGCGTCCTTGAAAAGCAAAACTGCGGTGGTTTTTTCCTAAGGCCAAGTGATGCTGACCGCTTATACAGAGATAACATTTAGCATCATGATCTCTGCAGAAACAGAGGGTTGCCAAAAAAAAATTAATTAATTACACTAAGCATGGAGTCCAAGTTTTCAATTCACTGAAGCTTCTCTTTGTCCGACCCCGATGGAAACGAGAGGTTAGGCGCTGCAGCACCAGCCGGGCGATACGACAAGTCAGAAGGGCCTTTCTCATCTCCAATCCACTTCTCCTCAGAACCTGAAGCAAACGGTGGACTCGGAGGCGCAGCGCCAGCTGGACGATAGGATAGCTCAGCATTCCCCTTCTCGTCAATCATCCAGTGTTCCTGCCCATGCTCTTGTTTCGAGTCCATGGCAGGTCCAGATACAGATCCAGATGCTCCTCCAAGCAATGGAGGACCAAGTGCAGCACTCACGGCTGGCCAATACAACAACCCATTCGTGCCATTAGAGTCTCCGGTCCACTTTTCTCCTCCAGGATGGGAGTAAACCTGTGGAAGATCCGAACGTTGAACACCTCCATTGTCGATGTTCTGCGTGTAGGGCGAAGTTCTAACTGGACTAGATGAAGATACGAAGCTATCATTGGGTGACCTGGCACTCGCATGAGGAGGAGTTGCTGTGGTTGTCAAGACACTTGAACGCAAGTGATTGGGATCCTGGTAGCTCATGGATCCAGAAGCAGTGGATCGCAAATGATGAGTGAAGCTGGCATTTTCACTGTCTCTCTTCCGTTTTCCGTCCTTTTTACGGCGAAGTAGGAGGAAGACCAAGAAGGCCAGAAGTCCAAGAACCACAAGACCACCAACTGTTGTACCTGCAATAGCACCAGTGGAGAAGGTGTGGGAGCTTGGTACGGAGATTGGAGATACCGTCGATAATCCTGAATATACTGCGTTAGCAATGGGATGGAAGCGAGGTGAATTTTTACATACCAGGGTTAGGAGTAGTGTTCCCTGTTCCGCTGGTTGTTGTACCCGTTCCTGGGCTTGTTGATCCCGTTGGACCAGCAGATGTTGCAGATGACGACAGTGTTATAGGAGAGACTTGCTGCAGGGACTTAACGTCGCACGAGCTACTTCCTGAATCAATTGTCCGGAGATCGTCGTGCCCACCTTGATACAACGTAAATATACGATTTGATAGACTGACACAATCGGTACTAGCTCACCATTATTTCCTTCGCTATCTATCATCCCTAGAAGCACTGTAGTCCCAGATACTACATTCACTGTCCATGGCGACGAAGAAGCGTCGTTCAACTGGACGGTGTAACTACCCAGTCCTCCGGGCATAATCACCAGTAGAGTGGCCGGCATTTTCAGTTTCCCTGATGGTGCTATTGAAATATCGGTGAATGCATAAGACCTAATCTTCGGGTGAGATCCAGAGTCAGCAAGCGTTGGCTGAAATGATCACTGACTCGCATTGCTTTGGATTTCTCCCTGGCGATGAGAAGTAAAAATCGTTTCCTCCTGGTGCTAAGGAGCACGGTGAAGTACCTGCTGGCTATGTTACACTATTAGCATTCCACTAATAGGTAATAGAATGAGTAGACTTACACGCGCACCAGCTGTGAAGATCTCTGAAGCTCCGCCAGTCAGTAGACCTGTAGCATCTCCCATCGTGACAATAAACTAGAAAATATCAGTCCATTCCTTGCAGTGACGTTATGCTTGAGATATTCACCTTCATTCCCTGAGCAAATGGCAGAGGGATACTTATTTACATGAATTAGAGTCAGTCGAGATTTATCTTGAGAAAAAAGTGTCGCTCACACCATCGATCCTTGTCCGTTTGAAAGGCGTTTGAATCAACCGTCATGGTCACTTCTCCATTATCGCCTCCACTGACTGGATGAAGACCGAGTTTGAACGGCGGTGTTCCACCTAGCCGATTACCGATGAACGATGTCATATGGGATGTTGAATTTGGGCAAACCTATCCAGTTCACTTGAGGTACATCAAAAAGACCATTCCTACCAAGTGCAGAACTAGTCCGTACCAGTCATAGGAGCACATTCTCCACTAGGAGATGCGGTAAAGGACCAAGCGCGGATTTCAAGCACGAAATAGCAGACAACCGACACGAATGAGATGGCGAATCGCGCAGAATGCATTCCAGCAGAGGATGGAGACAGGAACAGGGCTCGAGTTTCAAATCACGTCGCTTGCCTCGCTTATATGTATTTCTCAGAACTGTCAGATCAGGTTTTTGGCAGGGCCGTACATCGACACCTCGGAATCGTGATTTGGGCTTACCACACTGGCGCTGGTGTTAGCGCCGTATGCAAACTTGGTATTCAAGGAATATTCTCGCACGAGCAAATCACCTGACGAATTCTAGCGAGCCACCTCTCGTGGCTCGTCCAGTGGGAGCATCGCAAAGCATGTCCATGTCCCATTCCTGATTCTTCCGTCGTCAAGGGTCACATCTGCAGGGGATTATCTCCCCACGAATTTCAATGCATTGCGTAAAGTACAGCCCATATACCAACGCGATGCCCAGTATCCAGTAAATGCCCATATTGCAGGCCTCCACGGCTGTGGCTAGCTAGTAAACCTTGCGTCCCTCTGAATTTTGAAAAACGGTGTTTAAATGACGCCAATGAACCACGGGTCAGCTCCTCGAAAGATCACATCAAGTCCCTTATCTAGGTGCTCTCTGATTATGCAGAGGTGAAAGTTCTGTGAGCTCCAGAACCCTACTCCTCTCTTGATTCCCTTGAGTAGCAATGGTATTCCTTACCCAGTCTGGCCAATATGTATAAAGCTGGCTCAGTAAACAGCGCTTTCTGAGGCGTCTAAACAGAATCGGGGTCCATCATCATTCCCTGGAAGCTTTGCCTGCCATAAATGATGGCTGTCCAGCCCCATGCTCTCATCTCTCCAGTGGATCCCTGTCCAAGTGGGTGGTATCTCTATGCTTCTCTCTCTATCTTGTTTTTCCGAGTACGATTCTGTTGGTCTCTGCTGGCGTAACGTACATTGTCACTACTTCTCACTTTACCCAAATCGGTCGAGACCGGTCCACTAAGCGCAAGCCCTGCTCAAGCGGCTCTTTGTCTGTGGAAATCAATGGCTCATTCTAATATACGCCCATCCAATACTGAATATCCAGATCCCCTGAAAACTACATGGATCATGGTGGCCCTCGTGTACCATTGGCATTATTGATGCACCATTTTGCACCAAGACCAAGACAATAAACAAAGTCCCAATTCCCAATTTTATGCAAAGCCATTCATTGCCACAACAACTACCTAACTCTCCTATAAAACAACAAATAGGCTTGCCGTCTCTCCTCTTTCTCTCTCTCCCCAAACCCAAATACCCCACTAGCACCCCCACTCACGTTCCTCACATGTTCATCATCCACATTTTTCCATCCTCCCCAGGGTGGAACACGTCCAGAGTATAATGCCCTGAAGCGGTATTAGCACCATGATGATATAGCACCGCAAAGAGGTATTTCGGAGGTGCGGTAGAAGACGAACCCCGGAGGGCTGGTGTGAGGATGGCAGGTGGGACGACAAGCTCATTTTGGAAGAGGATAGTTTTGGCTACTTTGCGGACAGTTGAAGTCTTGGCATCGTATGCGAATCTATGTTCCCCAAAAAAATCAGAGCGTGGAGTAAAGACAGCTGGGATAAACGAACCTCTTCAAATGCAACACAAGGGTAGCTGGCAAGCCATCAACAAGGGTCATCTGACTACCTTCCACTTTCTGCCCCTTGTTATTCACAACTCAATACTCCTAGGCGGCTCACACCCATCAATGCATCTTCAATCGTCTTCACATCTTCCCTCTCAATGTCCAACCCAAGACTCCGCCACTCGCTAATCATGACGCTGTCTTTGCCACGTCCTAGCACTCGTGTCGCTTCGCGCCATTTTCCACCAAAGATGCGGAAGATAGGCGATTTATCATTGACGATGCGTTGGGTTATGATAGAGCCGGGTTTCGTTTGGACGAGCCGACCTGGGACCAGCCTTCTTCGTCATCGGAAGGCGGTTCTTGCTTCGTCGTAGTCGTAGGCGCAGACGATGTTGAAGACGATGCAGGTGAAAGAGATGATGCGAGAAGACCAAGTTCCTCTTCGAGAGTATCCAGATAAAACCCAAAGAATTCTTCAGCATCTTCCTGTTGACCATTCTAAAAAAGAGGACATCAATTTTCCCATCATTCACTATGTCAAAGAAAAAAAATCCTTACACCAATAGTTTCAAACCGTTTGTACTTCCTTAACGCATCATAGAGATACGTTGGCGTGAAGTAATCTTCAGCAGTATCTTCATCATCATCACCGGCATCCGACTGTTGTACACCACCTCTCCTCTTCCCATTCCCACCAAAATCAACAAACTCTCTCAAGAGTAGAACTGTGGCGTCAACAAGGGGGGTTTACTCTCCCTCTGCCAACGACCTTTCCTTGTCTCTCCCTTTTCTTTCGCCATTCCCGCTGCTGCCGACGCCGAGCAAAGCGCCAACTTCAAGCATCAAAATCCTAAATGGTTGGCAGTACACTAGAGCTTGCAAGACAGCATTGGAAAACACATGTTGCCGGTGTTAATCAACCCCTTGGGCACTATGCGGAGCTTGTTGAAGTTATTGGTGTTTGTCGAGGTGGAGGACGAGGATGCGACAACGGCGCTCCCAACGGCGCTTCCTCCACTTCCCCACACTCCACCGGGAGGAGGCGTAGAAGCGCCTTGGAGGAGTTTGAGAAGTGTCGACCGCTGAGAAGGATGTACACGTTCCGAGAGTCCTCTCGTGGCAGGGATGGGGGCAGATGAGGAGGAAGAGAGTGCTGATGCTGGATTGAAAATCCTGTTACGGAGGACGTCGGAAGAGAGTTCTTCGTCGTTGCCGAATTCGAGGAGAA
>JAJTUO010000072.1:0-170526 GCA_021399455.1 Flagelloscypha sp. PMI_526
AGAAGGGTATGGTGGGCACGAGAATTTGACCTGGACTTTTTATTGCACCGCCGGTGTCAAAGTCCGGTGACTCGTCCCGACTTGAAACGCTCAAGTCAAATGAAGTCGCGAAGAATAGCCAGAAGAATCCGTGCGCGTGAAGTAAATCGGAAAATAGAATATGAGAGAAGGGGAGTCTGGTGGTTAATGAATGAGGTGGTGGTGGTTGGTGAAAGGGGTGGAATCCGACTATAGCGCCCAATGGAGTCAATGGCTACAACCTATGGGAAGAAAGGGGGCTGTATCTAAGCGTAAAAGCCTACGACAGTGTTAAAGCGCCCCAATCTTGTGTTTCAGTCAAACGCTCATAATAATATAACAACCTGAAAAAGCTTTACCGAACTTCTACTCCTCGTTCTCAGGATCTAGGTTCCTTGCTTAACCTGCCAGCTTCATATTTATCTCCTTACACATGAGGGAGAAATATATTGTATTTGGAGGCACTCCATGTAATTTCCGAGTTCGAAAGGAGATCGATATTCTATCCCACACCTGGTCTCATAGTCTCCGGAACACTGCTGCCCGTAGAGACATAAAATTAAAGCCTGATTTCTTCGTTAGTCCCAGGTTTGAGCATATCAATACGTGAACCTTTCATTCGTCTTTTTGGAACAAGATTCTATGTTCATTTACGGGGATAACTGCCGGGAAAGCCACTGAAACCCTGTTCTAAGTGAGCTCATATTTTGGATAGACAGTCTGGACGAACTACCATCACATTCACGCGAATTTTCGATTGGAGATATAGAAATTCTGACTAGGTTCGTCTATAAAGAGTCGAGCGGTGAGCGTTGACCCCTACTCAGCTGGCTAAGATAATGAATAGCGTACCAGATTCTCTCCTAAACCCAACCGAGTGGAAAGAGCTTCTACAGACTCTACTGTGTCGGAATCCGATCTTGAAATTGCGAGAACAAGGATTGGAACAGACGTAAAAGCCTCGATAATTTCCACCAACTCCCTTTTCGCGGCGATGATAGATTCCTCTGAATCGAATTCTAGGAGGAATACTATAGCATGATACGGTCCTGCGTGTGACTGAAGTAGAAGTTCCTTGTGAAAGTATCGACGGTCTTGATTCCAGGTCATTAGATGAAAAATGCGTTTCGAAAAGGATTGAACTTGTACCTCCTTCATTTGCACTTGGGACTATCGCCGTAACGTTCGATGCTCCAATTTTCACATCCTCCACATACCCTGCCCACCAGGAAAATGTAAATTCTAGCCAATACAGATTTACAACCAAAACTAACGTGGGTGGATTGAGCCCTGTTTTTCGACATATTCCCCAGTCTCCCATAAATAGACAAGAGTCTGTCCAATTTCTTGAGTCCCTTTCATAAATTACCAAGATCATCAGTAGCATCCTTACACAGGCCTCAAGAACACTAGGCCCAGCAAATACAACTGTTTTCGTGGGTTGATACATGATGGAAGAGAACCAAAGGACTAATTTTTCGAGCATGTCATATTCCAGATGGTGGTAGGAAGCCAAGAAGAAACAAGTGAGTCAATGGACTTTGGAATACCGACACTCGGGGTTGACCTGAAGATAGACCAAGGTGTGGTAACGTCGGGTAGAAATGGCGCGAAGATGGCTGACGTGATACGCGGCTAGCTGGTCAAGTGAACGCGTTTAAGGATTAGCAGGCAGTTAGTTCCTTCAATATTGGTCTGGGGTTCTACCTAAGGGATGAATGAGTGGTTTTGCATAGGATATCAGTAATAAAGACCCACCATCCACTCTAAAATACCAAAGCCATGTCTCCAAGCAAACAGAACAGGAAAATTGACTATGGCGGGTTTGGGCGGAACTTGTTGTACTATAGTGACAGAGATTCTCTCAGCAGGGAGGACATGAAGAGTGCTTGATCAGGACTTGAATCATCAGCACCACGAGACGGAATTCGTGTAAAAAAAACCTTGAAATC
Organism: Flagelloscypha sp. PMI_526; assembly: GCA_021399455.1. Taxonomy (NCBI): domain Eukaryota; kingdom Fungi; phylum Basidiomycota; class Agaricomycetes; order Agaricales; family Niaceae; genus Flagelloscypha; species Flagelloscypha sp. PMI_526. The sequence goes on from JAJTUO010000072.1 coordinate 1,971, forward strand.
ATCTATTGTGTCCCTCGAAGGCAAAAAAATTTCCCACCTCCTCATGGACAATGAAGGGACGGAAGAGGTGGGTCGCTTGGTCGTAACATCTAGCTGAAACTACCTTCGAAGCGGCCTCAACAAGCAAGGTTTGAAATCAAAACGGATTGTTTAAATGAGAAATCGATAAATGGGGCCGAGCTAACCTGACGCCAGACGTATGAGAGGCATGGATCTACTGAGACCGCCAGAAAGTTTGATCCAAGCCATAATGACGGGCGCACAAACTTTCCCAACTCTTCCCAACCCTTTCATCCTCGAAATATTTGTTCATACAATGCTCGTTTACGGTCATACCTATCCACGTGGGCAACTCACGGACACGTTTCCATATCTGGAATTCGTGAGTTGCTGGTGCCAGTGAGTGTCAAGGCAGCGTCATTTCTCGACCTCTCCATTCCTTCATCGTGTCATTGAGTATGGAATTGATTCATCTCACGAGATTCTTCGTAGCCTAAATTTCCAGCTTCTTGGTAGTTTTTACACATGTCCCGAATTCCAGCCATGACCCTGCTGGATGATGGTCTCCACGAATCATTCAGACGTCCCAGTCCCGCACCAAAACTTCTAACTCTTATTCGGGAGTTTCATCAAAAGGTCACCAGGACGCACAGCCCCATCGCGGGAAATACCCCCAGCCTGCAAGCATTTAAAGACGACCATCTCAGGGTTCCTTGCCCTGCACCAGAACTGAATGTCACCAGTTAAAGTCTTCAACTTTGGTCTTGGGTACGCAAATGGCAGAAAATGTTGCTCATATACTCATGTTTCATTCAGACGCACGGGAACGAAGTCATTTCAGGGAGCCCTCGAAATCCTTGGACTCAGTCCCTATTATCATATGCACGAAGCCTTGAACGCCAGTGTTTCTCATATCGACATGTGGGAGAACGTACACCGAGGTCCGTGTCTTCGAAAGTTCTCTCCATTTGCCCACCTCCACTGACCTTAACATTCCAGGAATTAATCCGACGGAGAACCTACACAAAATTCTCAAAGAATTCAACAGCGGATGCGACTATCCAATAGCATGTTATCCCGAAGCCATGCTGGCTGCATACCCTGATGCAAAATTTGTTCTCAACATAAGACCAGTCGCGGACTGGAAACGTTCGGTCATCACTACCATCCTGCCCGCATCCACCACTTTGCTATATCTTCCCTCGTTTATTTGGCCCAAGGGATGGAGAGTCTACAACTGGCTCCAAGAGATTCTCTGGGGCCCAGCTGGTCAGTTTGGGGGCAAGTTTCATGAGATGGCGGAAATTAAGTTTGAGGAGCATATCGAGAGAGTCAAAAGAATTATTCCTCCGCAGCAGCTTCTGATATATCATGTTGGCAAAGGATGGGATAGATTGTATGCATTTCTTGATATGTAAGCTTATTTTTCTTACTGCACGACCGGGCTGCTTAAAAATCTTATGATAGTCCTGTCCCGGAACAACCATGCCCTCATTCAAATGAATCAGGAACATACTGGGATTCAATTGCTGACGCCGTACCTGGACCAATGGTTCAGTTGGTAACAATACCTGGCAAAATATTTGCCTGGTTCCGAGGAAATCAAAAGCAAAAGAGGGCATAGTGCATTGTCGCACCCACAACGACCAGCGAAACATCAATACAATTGTTTGTAATCCAATGGCGCACACTCTACCTTTAGTTTGAGTGTAAACGTTTGTACCCTCCTGGCCACTGCGCGATAATCAAGAGGTTCCGAAGTGGATCATGATGTGAAATATTAGGTGGGTTGGGGCTAAGGTCTCAGAGCAGCATCCTGTAATCTCTAATTACTCACCGGCAAGATTGTCTTAGTAGTTTGCTCTCTTAAGAATCCTCAGAATGCATTAGTGTGAAGGAGCTACCATGAAGCTAGAGCAGCCAAATTGAAATGTACGGGTATTGAACACCACTAAAATGCACTTCTTCTTGTCAAAGCGATGATCACGAGCGAGTTGCCTGGAGAGAATAGGCATACTGAGACCACATATTCGTTGTTGGCCATCACAGCATATATGCTCTTGTCCCTTGAACAATCATCATCGGAAAGAGTGTTGCAGCTTGGGCAAACCAAGAGCTGAAAGTTGTGTCATGCTTCGCTTTCATGTATAAAAGGGAGTGTCAGCTTCTAATCGAGATCTTCAGCAGTGCTTGAAGACCAATGCGACGTTGTCACGGCAATAATCAAGAGGATTACACGAATTGTGCTGCCCTTCGCCGCTTTTGTCCCGCCATCATCATCGGCGCAGCAGAACATCCTTTTACCCCGTTCAAGCTCTTTTCTGGCATAACCTTGGCATCGGTCGACCTTTTCAAGCCATCTGTCTGCTATATCCAGAATTATGCAATCAATTCAACATCCATACAAAACTATGAAGCATGGGTTCGTTGGTGCACCTGTTTTTCTTTCACAACAAGCATGTCTAGGGGAGTGCTTGGGGACATTTGGCGAAGCGGCTTCCTCCGTATCTTGATGCTTTCTGCCAAATTATCTTTGATTCTTTTCATCACCATGCTCGTTGCACTCGATGTCACCGCTGTGTTCAACATACCGAACACCGTCATGTTCGTCTTAATGGTCTTAGTAGTTATCTGGAATATTGCCTGGTGAGTGGAACATCCATGTATCACACAAATGAAACTTACTGGATCATCAGGATAGTAGGGGCTAAACACTCTCTTCGAGTGCACCTTATACTCCATGGAGCTGAAATTGCCATTTGTAAGCCAATTTCAGGATATAATGGGGATTGAACTGATGGAAAAAAAATATAGTGTCGGTTTCATTGGTGATGGTAGTACCAATACTCGCGTCGCCACTGCTCATTGCTGGAATTGCCTTTTCCTGCATTCATTTTGCGACCAAAATTGGCGACGCGGTGTCCACCACACCTAGCTCCATCGCATTTCGAGAACAGTTTAGCATATTCCATTCAAACGAGGAATATGATATACCTCTTTGGGAGCTTGGGTTACAGTGCGCGCCCGTGTTTAAAAACTCTTTTTTGGGATAATATTTACAGAAGTCTAGGAGACGTGTTGGGAAACCTCAACTACGGGTTTACTGTAGCAAGGCTATCGTTTTTTTAAGTGCTCTGGCGATGGTTGGACTTCCAACCTCATCCACCAGCCCCCCCCGACAAGGCCACGATGATAGCCACGATGATAACCTTAGGTACCGTGTTCGCACATCACCTTCTTAGGCATGTTTCCCAAACCCCTCTAGTAGAATATATCTAACTAGAAATCCGACCTCAATAGCTTCTTTGTGACGCACATTCTTTATCGTCCGATTGATCTGCTTTTGTGCGCTCTGGAAGGTCCTCCGCTCGGTGAGTAATTAATATCATTTTCCGATCCCAATTATTTGATTCACTCCAGTATTGTTGTTGTTTTCTGGCTCTTATATTTGGGGATACGGTGTTGCACCGTGTATTATGCTCGTCCACTTTGCAATTTTCATGACAAGGATATGGGATTGTGTTATTGAGCGACCGCGAAGTTGCTGGGAGAAGTTCGATTTGATAAAATCAACAGAGCATATTATGCATACACCTCGCATTTCCCTGCTCCTTGGACGGAAAGCATGGCATGAACTCTCTTTGAAGTAAGCTCAATATGCCTGATTTTATTTTATTTTTTGTATTCGAGGGCTTAGCCACTCAGAGGAGAACACTATTCCGTAAAATCTGCTCGCGCTATCCTCGCCCTCTTCGTGATCGGAGCACTCTTTATCTTCACTGGTGCCCTCATCCAGCGCAGCATCGACATTCGCAACCACGAAAGTGCTTTCAGATATTATACGGAATCGGATTATGGAACACAGGACTTGGAGGTTCCGAGGATCTATGTGGTAAGCTATTCTTACCTTTGAGTTCGTTCTGATAACGAACTGTCTAGCATGTATCAGTCGGAACAGACGCCAATTTGCTTGAAGACGCAAGTACCAATATCACACAGACATGCTGGGAAGGGGATCAAGCAGGGAATCCTCTGGTATGCTTCATTTCATTCTCAGTATTGAATTCCTTCTCATCCCCAACGCGACAGCCAGTTCCAAAATGCCATGTTGACACAGAACTATTATCAAATTATAGAGACAGCAGTTTGTGCAAACACGATCCACAGGGAGAAGGTAATTTTCAACAGATATCATGGGCTGCAGGACTAACACCTTTACACAAGTTCCACTATACTGTGAGACTCGCGTGGAAATAGATTTCCGTTTCTTCGAACGCTTAGAATTCCCCGTCCTGGATCTACTCAAAGCAGTAAATATACAGATGGTTGGAGAGAATGTGGCCGTTTCAGATCTCTCAGGATTGCCTTCGATCACCCTCCGCAAACATGATAACTTCGTTGGAGAAGCTAAAGTATTTTTACGAGAGAACTTTAAAACCAATGGATTTAATGCCTTCGGCTACGGCGGAGTCAGCTGTTTTCTAAAGTCCATTTGTATGTGCTGACATATGATGCCCAGTCTTTTAATCGTTTCCCTGTGGCCGAGTTTCCTGAACTTCGATCAGACGAGCTTTATACGAAAGGAGATATATCATCTCTCAGAATTGTTCCGTCGATATTCTCCACAGACGTGCGGATCATGAGAGAGTACAATGACCACTCAATTCTCAATATCTTCGCAAACATTGGTGGCCTGTGGACTTTTGTAAATGGACTTTTTGGACTTGTTTTTGGGGGTAGCCTCTTGTATTTTCTCTTTGGTGCGTGCCTCACGGGGTCATGCTAGCTTGCTCGAGACTTACCCGCATGGCATAGGGATCAAACCTTTATCTAGATTTGGAATCGTACATCTTCTCTCCCAAAAACGATTTCGTCGTGGGACACGCGAGAACTACCCTCGATTCTTCGAGGAAGGCGGTCAGCCTGGCCAACCTGACGCTGGTGTCGTTGCCTTCATTCGAGAACACCTTCTAGGAGTTATTTCCGATGACCAATCTCAGCATTCCAGGGCATCTTCACCGCTTGATCATCCTCAAAGTGATTTCAGAGATCATGAAAAGTTTGGTCCTGAGGGTGTTTGGACTTCGACAGGTTACAACGGTGGAGAGGGCGGGAGCACAGAGCGCATTCCCTTGACCCCTAGAAGACTTATCATTGCGCCTTCGTGAGGTTGTGCTCTGACATCAATCACAGTTTCCGGCCTTCCAAAAGTCATGGTGAAACGAAAATAATAGTCAATCACTCATACAATTAGCGCATAACGGTAGTCAACATATAGCATGATTCCCCGATACCTAAGAATCCAATCTTTGCTGTTGGAATGCGATGATGTGACGGAGGAATAATCGGACCTCTTCAGAGACCCGAATGTTTCTCGTTGTTAGCCATTTCTTTTTTTTTCACCTTGCGCAGTTGGGACAAACCAACAGCATTGACCTTGCATTTTTGGGTAAATAAATGTACAAGTATCCGCCGTTTTTGTAGAACGTCGATATGGTACATAACAAATCCATAGTGTGTTTGTTGAAGAATAGACAGTCTAGGGAAAAAGAACAGGAAGACTTGTGACATAAATGAAGACATAGGGATACTGAGTTTAGAAGATAACTAGAAGCATCAAAAAAAAGAACCCTCCGTTATATGAAGAACTTTCAAACGCTCGAGCACCTTTCCACCTTACGTTACAATTGAGATAAAGCCATGTTAGCGAGGTAACCGGTCGCAGTTGAGATAGAGGAGTTGAATGAGAGAGGTCCTTGTCTGGAGCATTGTGCTCTCTACTGTCCGTTCTCCAAGTACGACATAGCGCGACTGGTGTAGCACCCACGTGGAAGAGTGTGGCTCTGAGGCTGGGTGGGAACGCCTGGTACGCCGCTGTTATTCGTATTCTTCGCAGAACTGCGTTGTTCATACGGAGGAGGAGGAATGGGTGACACAGAGGAAGAGGCAACGGGAGTGGCGGGAGGAGTAGTAGCGGGACTGCGTTGAAGCTGGGCTTGGTGACGCCTGGACAAACGGCTACCCAAAGCAAATCTTGCAGTCATCACATCTGATAAATGTCCAGATAAATGAGGTTGTCGGAGGTTGGAGACTTGGCTGGCTTTGTCCAGCTCGGAGGTGCTTGATCGGCATGGTAACTGCAAGTCGTGAAATGGCCAGAGTAAGGATATCCACGACAAAGGTTTTGGCCGCCCTTGTCAAGACCTATACACTTGCCACCTTGGGCATGGGCAAGGCGTTCTTCTGAGGTAACATCGGAATTGTACCAATGACTTTGGTCTGGGTGGGAGATGCAGAACTGGTCGGGGATATCTTTCTCTTCGCTGCATCTTGACCAGTCGGAGAGTACTCCACAGCATCGGTTTGAGTCGTCCAGAGTAGTGTTGCATAGTCCGCGTGGCATTTTCAACTTGAGATGTGCTCTGTTGTTGTGGAGATATCATAAATGAGAATCAAGGGGGCCAGAGCGAGAAGAAGCGTACTCGTTTCGTAGGCAATGGTGGTAGGAAAGAAAGAGGATATTCCTTTTGTACTTCGTCTTTGACGAATTTAAACGGACGCGTAAGGTCACAAAAATCACATGAATTGGCTCAGGGTGACTCGCGCATCAAAGGCAATGGGAAAGAAATGATAATGCTGGACATGCATTAATACACGAAGAACCTCGATAGTCACAAACTAGGAGGGCCGTACTGGTACATAGTCATATTTGTTTCTAGATTGCGGTTTCAATTTGAATGATTGGTGTTGGACCGCTGGAAACGAAAGGATATCGGAAATGAAGCTCTTTTCATAACTAACAGAAAAAAAACAACCCAAAAAATACTATTCAGGTCTTGCGAAGCATAGCGCCGGAGTCAATCGTGCGGAAGGAGAACAGCTGATTGCAGTCGTTCTAGCTGGACGATGGCTAAGCTCTGACAACGGCTCTTATCGGTCATAGAACCAATCGAGAAAATATCAAATGCTGCAAGGAACGCATTAATCTAAAGTCTTAGACGAAACAAGGAACATATGAAAGACCTGACTCCAGCGATGCCACTAAAAGTGCGAACCATACCCCCAGATACAAGATACGCAGACAAGGGGTGCTAAGCCCTCGAGTGATAAGAGCGCGGGATCTTTAGAATTGGTAGAATGTCTAGCCTTGATGATGACAGCCGCGGGTAGGACATGGTGGTTTGGAGAGAACCTTCAGACATTCCGCACTGGCTTTTGTTGGCTCTGCACACTCAGTTTCATACCCACCGGTCCGAGTTCTAATTCCCCCTTCTATCATCCGTGCTTGAAAAACATTTCCGAATAGTTCGCGCTGACCTATCTCATTGAGATTTGGAAGGTAGGCCGGGCGTTATGGTTTCCAATCTTCTCCTCACTAACGTGTACACGTCGTAGACCTCCAACATGGCTCTGCCGGACGCAGCTTGGACTCTTGTCAGGTCTATCGAGCTGACGCGTCGACTGCTCTGTAAATTCGATCAACAAGAAATTAAAACCCGAATTCTCAAAGCAAACTTGCAAGCCCGGCTTCTTCGCGAAGAGTCGAGTCTACGTGCCTTGCAACCCGCCGCTCAAAGACACCTCTTCGAAAACTTTGACGTAATGACCCAGATTTTTAGCTTTGCTACATACCTCGATATCCAAAGTTACCCAGTGCCAGTTCACTTACAGCTTAATACCAAGGTTCCGACACCTATGGCGATAGCAAGTGTTTGCGCATCATGGAGGTCCATTTGTCTTCGATGTCCCCGCATCTGGTCAGTCATATATATTAAGAAAGACAAAAACAAGAACAAAATTCAACTCGCTCGGAGGGTTCGCCTGTACCTCAAGCGCTCTCTTCCTTTGGACGTCGATGTTTCATTCCATTGGCTGTCCCCAGTCAGACTCGTAGATGACTGGAAGGACTTACTGTCCCCACTTTTCTCCTCTCAAGACCGTTGGAGGCGCGCCAGCTTTCAGATACCGCCGTCAGCTTATTTCGATTTGTTCCCGTTAACCGCAGCAAAACATCTCGAAGAACTACGGATGGATATCAGCTCAGCTGACGTACCTCCAAACAAAGACTTTGAGTTCATAGCGTCATCTGCTCCGAAGCTTAGATATCTGTCTGTCGGAGATGAATTCTTCGGGGAATGGGATGAGGATGGAGCTCCTTGGGAACAGTTGGTCAAACTGAACTTCACAGGCTCGACTGATATTTCGGTTGAGTTGGCGTTGTTGGTTTGTACCAACCTTCAAGTGCTCCGGTTGTTTCTGGATGACATTCCGGATTTCGATCCCTGCTCCAACATCGTCCACGAAAAAATACATACCCTCATCTTGCACGACGCGTTCATCTATCTCGATTTGGGAACAGCCACATTCCCTGCTCTTACGACTCTCATTGTACAGGTACCGTCTTCAGGAGTTCCCGGAGATGGGCTATTCGAGTTGTTGCAAAAATTCTCGTCACTTCGAAAGTTTACTATTCAGCTGATTTTTTTAACGGAACCTGAATGCCTCGAATCTTTATTACCGCTGGCTTGTTCAACCCTGACAACCCTTCGATTCGACTTTCAACCAGAGAAATATCTCCCTCCGTCGTTTCTACCGCTGATCTCGCTGGACCATCTTATGACTCACTTCCCAGCACTTGAGACTTTGTGCATGGATCTTTCTTCAGTCAAACACCCCGAAGACACTATCCAAGTGCTACTGCTTTTAGCGAACGAATTGGACACGCTCGATTGTGTATTTTCGATGTCCCAAATTCACGTGTACTGTGCCAAGAAACGAGTAGCGAAGTTGAAGGATTATTTGCACCCTCGTTTAACCATTGAGGAAGGGGGGACGAGGTATATTTACGAGGAAGAATGGTCATTTGAGGACCCTCTGAATGGTTGATTTTCTACCCATGAGAACTCTTTTATCGGCATACAACGTGTAATACCTCCTTCACATCCATTGCTCATTCAATTCATTATGAATCCTAGTATTGTTCTTACCCTTCGGACCGTCCAACCTTCCACGAGACTCAGATATTCTTTAGAGCCCGTTTGTCAAATCTAATGAAGGATAGCGTGATGAAGGAATTCTGAGCATCACACCTGGACGCAAAAGCGACGCTATTCGCAGATAAAGGGCAACCGTATCCGTAGTAGCCTAGGTTTTCCCCAAGTTTCGCCTATTAAGAACAGATTCATTTGGAGCTGCGGGCCGGAAGTGACCGCAACGAAGGTGGCTGAAGACGGAGTGGACATGAATTCTGCTGAGTTAACTTAGCGCAGAGTAATGACATATGCATCCTTTGAGAAAGCATGTAAAAAGGAGGTTGCTTGCCCTGTCATGTGGACAGACGCTGGTCATTCCAGTTTTTACTCAACGCCCATCATCAACATCAACAACATAATGTCCTCCAGGTTTTACCACGGGGTAGCCATCAATGTCGCCAAATGTACGATTTCCCTGAGTAATCGGATTAGTCAAGCGGAGGCTCTCGCACTTTCCGGTGCTTTCGTTAGCCTTCTAAATACTTCTATTAACTTCTATGTACTTCTACCTAAAATACTATATAAACCCTGTAGTAGTTAGCTAGAGAATAACGAATCTTTTACCTTAAACTTACCGGCTCGCTGCCGGATTCCACTTGGCCGCTCCAAACCGCTAACAGGTTATGGGCCCTGACTGCCAATTCTAATTCGTTACATTCCCTACGCAATCTATCTATCTACGAGAAGATCTTACCTGATTCGAAATGGCCGAAACATCGCCTAGCCACCACATCAAACACCTCACTGAGGGAGATGACAAATGGCAGCCTTGGAAGAAGCGGCTGATTGCCGTTCTGGAGGACCGAGAACTGGAAGAGTTCCTAGAAGAAGAATCGTACCGGGATAAGCCTACCATGGCTGACCCTGACAATCCGACAGCTGACGAGAAGAAAGACATTCGCGCATGGGAGCGCTGCGAGGCAAAAACGCGCAGTCAGATTATGTTATCCCTAGCCGCTGACCAAATGATACATATTGAAGGTTGCGAAACGGCATGGGAAATGTGGAAAAGTCTGTGCGATGCCAAAGAGCCAAAAGGCTTCTTAGGTGTTATGACTGCCCGATGGCAACTTTACCGGACAAATGCAGAAGAGGGGACTGACATTGAGGAACATATACAACAGTTCCGTTGAGTTGTAGCCCACCTTAATGCTATCAGATCTCCTGTTTACAACCAAGAATTCATTATCTTACTTGCTACGTCAATGCCAGAGTCTTGGGACCAATTTATCGGTTCCTATTTAGCAGCCAATAACATTATACTACAAGGCCAGAAGACTGTAACGGAGGAAACAACAGTCGTAACTACCCTGAGTACAACTGCTACGGCACCTACACAGCTGTCTACCTCAGTTTCAACAACTTCAACAGCCAGTGCTGCACCAACTGCTCCGACTCAGACCAGGACAACCAAAACCATCACGACAAAGGAGGGGCCAACCATAGGCATCACTCCAAGTGAGTTTGTTGCACTGATTCTAGAGGAGAATCGTCGTCGGAAGCGAACTGGAACCTCTGGGAATAAAGTATTCTTCAACCGATCCAATAAAGACGGAAAGAAAGGAACTCACCATAGAGGAAAAGGAAACTCCCAGAGAAATACCAACAAGGAAGGACTTCACTGTACCAACTGTGGCAAGAAGGACAGTCATACGACTGCCCAGTGCTGGTCCAAATCCAAATCCTCGAAAGGAAACCAATCGGCCAAGCAGAATAATGCCCAGCCTCCCCAATCCTCCAACTCAAACAACCGGGTGAGCCAGATTACGGAGAGGGTGAGCCGAGATGCTGTATTCATGGTCACCAGAACCCCTCATTCCAAGCCAAATGAAGATTGGATTATCGATTCCGGAGCTACAAGTCATGTTAGTAACTGTCTCGAACACTTCCAGGACTATAGACCTACCAATGAGCAAGCAAATGGCTTTGCCGGAGCAACCACCAAGGTCCTAGGAAGAGGAACGGTCACCCTAGACTGTACTGTAGACAATGAGAAGACAACTATTGACCTTGAGGATGTAATGTACATACCGGAAAGTCAAGACAACTTCTTCTCCTTGGCCAGAATTGACCATCTCGGAGGCTCATGGAGAGGAAAGGGGAAGCGACTCAAAATCCTGAACCCACAGGACAAAGTCATAATGGTTGCCGAAATGAAAAACAACCTATATTCACTTATTGGGAAGGCCAGGACCACAAACCGAGAAACTATCAACTCAGTTGTAGTTCCCAACCCAGAAAACTCCTGGGAAACCATCCACAGGAAGTTCAGACACACTACCATGTCGACAATTCAAAATATGATTGATACAGAAAGTGTTACAGGACTTACAGTTAATCCCGAGACCCTCGAAGACATTGACGAGTGCGATTTTTGCATAGAAGTGAAAATGCACCGCACTGCTCAACTGAAATTAGCCTCAACTCGAGCACAAGACCCAGGAGATGGTACTCACTCCGATCTATGGGGACCTGCTCATATTAGATCCACTGAAGGGAACCTATACTATATATCCTTCATTGATGACCATTCTCGACACCCCAGTGTTGCATTCCTAAAATCAAAATCGGATGCTAAAAACAAAGTCAAGGAATATATTGAGTGGACAGAGAGACAATTCAGCATGAAGCCGAAGTGGTTACAAGTTGATGAGGGCACGGAATATGCTAATAACGAGTTGATCTCGTGGCTCAAGGGGAAAGGAATCAAACTCCACCAGACTGCTCTGCACTCACCAGCACAAAACGGAGTGGCTGAACGATTCAATAGAACTATACCCGAGTTAGCCCGAGCAATGCTAAGGGCAAAAGACTTACCTGCATCATTGTGGGAGTGGGCAATCAAACATGCTGTATACATCCGAGCGAGATGCACCACAAGTTCCCTACCAAAGGGACTCACCCCACATGAAGTATTCACTACCGAGAAGCCAGATGTCTCACATTTTGAAGAATTCAGCTCCGATGTATGGATTTTTCGAGAAGATGTCAAATCCCTGTCGAAATTAGACCCTAGAGCTGAGAAACACAAGTTCATAGGTTGGGTTGACGGTCTGAAATCGATCCGTTACTATGACATGAAGACCCACAGGACTAAAATATCAAGAAATTTTCAATTTCCAAAGTCTACAGGCTATAGCAATGTCATTAGTATCCAGAATTGGGCGAAAGGGGGGGAGCCAACTAACCAAAGTTCACCTTCCACCCAATCTGCACAAACCAAAAGTCTCCCACCTTCAACTCCTACTCAAATTCCATCTCCCTTATCACCATTAACCCCTAGTACATCATCAGATGATACATCTATAAGGGAAGAGTCTGTCATGAACCAATTAACCGTTTTCATTTTCCTTTTCTATTCCCTTTACTTATCCCCTATCCCCGTTTCTTTATTCCTTTTCTTGTCTCTTTTCTTTATCATGCTGCTTCTCGGCGCGCAGCCACGGACCGTTTACAGCTATCTGACTAAAGCTGTACCTTGTGATCGCACCTTCTGACCTTATGACTCATACTGTATTATGATTCTGTCTGACTCCTTCGCATTCATGACTCAGTCCCCAAGTATATAAGACCCAGTACTTACAGTCCTAGTCCCCATCTTGACCTCTTGGTCATTCTGGGACTAGGTGTGCTTCCTCTACTTTAAACTAGCCTTAATCTAACTTGGTCATTCTGGGACTAGCTGCCTGAATCCTCCTTCGAATCTTAAGTCGCCTGAAGCTCTCTTCGCGACAGAGTCAGTCAAAGCACCAGAACCGGAGGAGGAACATACTTACCCACCTAGACCAAAGAGTCAGGCTCCTGTATCCTCTCCAACACTCCCCACAGAACCTGGCCGGAATACCAGAGACCAGCATTATCCTATCAGAGTGCTCACACGACCTACAAAGGCAATAGATTACAAACAATTACACAATCCTGCCTCTTGTAAGCCTGCAGAAACGCAAAAACCAAATAGAATACAAGACGAACCGGATAATGACGACCCAGAGGTCATCAATCATGTCTCAGAATATGTCTATGCAATTCTCGCTGCAGCTGAAACCTTGAAACCTAAAAAGATTCCAGCAACTCCGAAAACCTTAAAGGAAGCACGAGACTCACCGGATTGGCCAAATTGGCTAAAAGCAATCCAAGAGGAGCTCGAAACCCTAAAGAACATGGGAACATGGAAATTAGTACCACGCCCAGCAGACCGAAAAGTAATTGGCTGCAAATGGGTATTCACTCCAAAGACAGACGAACTAGGAAACCTTCAGCAATTCAAAGCTAGACTTGTCGCAAAGGGATACTCACAAATTTTCGGTATTGATTTCACTGATACCTTCTCTCCTGTTGTCTGTCTCGAGTCCCTCCGAGCCTTACTGGCCACAGCAGCAGTCCAAGACCTCGAAATGCGTCAATTGGACATAAAAGGAGCTTACCTAAATGGTCACCTAAAGGAGAAAATCATCATGGAACAGCCACCAGAGTTTGGTGACGGAACTGACTGTGTCGCAGAGTTGAATAGAACTCTGTATGGGTTAAAACAATCAGGACGGGAATGGAATCTCGATTTACACGAAAAACTCACCAAAGCAGGATTTAAAAGGCATCCCGTGGACCATGGTGTATACACACAAGCTGTAAAAACCGGAGACCACACCACAACTATTACAGTGTGGGTGGACGACCTCCTCATGTTTGCCGAAACAAAGGCAGCCCTTGATGCCGTCAAAGCTGTCTTGAGGCAAAATTTTGAAGTGAAAAATCTAGGAGAACCGAAAAAGATTATTGGGATAGAAATTCATCAAAACAGAGAGAAATGCACCATACAAATCGGCCTAGAGAATTATATAACAGAGACCCTCCACAAGTTTGGTTACGAGAAAATGACAAGTGTAACGACGCCGCTCGATCCAAACATAATATTGACGAAGAAACAAGAGAACGAGGAGGAGGAGTCAGAGAGCGAAGAGAACATGGCCGTCAAGAACAAGGTACACTCATTGCAATCATTTGCCGAGCATATCAGCGCGCTCATTTGGCTGGCAACAATCTGTCGTCCAGACATTTCATTTGCCGTCTCGAGAGTTGGTGCATTTGCCGCCAACCCGAGTCGAGTCCATTGGACTGCAGTAAAGTGAATTTTCCGCTACTTAAAAGGTACAAGTCACTTATGCTTAACCTTTGGCGGACTTCCTAAAAACCTTAACATTAATGATACTTTCGGCACATATTCCGATGCTGATTTTGCATTGAATCCTGACAATCGTAAATCGGTGTCGGGATATGTTTATATGTTAGGAGGAGGCACAATCACATGGCATTCGAAGAAACAATCTACTATGGCAACATCTATGACTGAAGCAGAATACTCCGCTCTTGCAGCAGCCACACGAGAAGCCTTATGGCTCTCATTCTTATTTGACGGACTCGAAGTTATCAACTTCGAAAGTCCTACATTAATATATTCAGACAATCAAGCCGCGCTCACCATCACACGGGACCCGCAACATCACGCTCAAACAAAGCACTTTGACGTTAGTAATCATTTCATTCGCGAAAAAGTAGAATTAGGTGCTATCAACGTAGATTACTGCCCTACCGATGAGATGGTGGCCGATATTTTCACCAAGGCATTGCCTCGAGTGAAATTCGAGAAGTTCCGATTAGAACTTGGGTTACTCCCCGCTTGAGGAGGAGTGTACGATTTCCCTGAGTAATCGGATTAGTCAAGCGGAGGCTCTTGCACTTTCCGGTGCTTTCATTAGCCTTCTAAATACTTCTATTAACCCCTATGTACTTCTACCTAAAATACTATATAAACCCTGTAGTAGTTAGCTAGAGAATAACGAATCTTTTACCTTAAACTTACCGGCTCGCTGCCGGATTCCACTTGGCCGCTCCAAACTGCTAACACCAAATTCCAGAGATTTCTTTCCCTGCACATATCCAATCCAGGGTTCCTCGCTGCACTTCAAGCGTTTTGGACTCCGATCACGGACTCTCCTCCCTGTCATTATTTTATCAAGTACCCGATCAACCCAGCCAGCAGAACGTGTTCTTTTGCAGTCACACCCTAATGTTTAATTTCTTGCTGATTCTAGTCTACCCTTATCCCTCAATGGAGATGTCACCTATCGTCTCTTAGCATGGCTTGCCTTGGTTTAGACTTTTGGAGAAACCATGATGTTTTGCTTGGAAGATCAAATCACAATCCCGAACACCTTGTCAGTAAATCACACAGAACACTATCAGCCTGCACAGCTTTGTTGCGGGAAGTCACCTCCAGTCTGCCAGCATTTAATAGAAGGTTGCCTAGCGTGTGCTTGCCTTGAGACAACCCCAGGATGTCGAGAGTGAAAGTCTTCAACCTTGGTCTTGGGTATGTGACCAGCGGATTATTCGGGTCATTTTCTAATGTCTTTTTCGTTCAGACACACAGGAACAAAATCCTTTCAGGATGCGCTCGGAATCCTTGGATTAGGCCCCTGTTATCATATGCACGAGGTCTTTGTGGGTGGCATTCCTCATATTGGCATGTGGGAGAATGTACACCAAGGTCTGCACCTTTTAAGATTGACCAGGCTTGTTCACCTAGCTGACCATAACTCTCAAGATATCAACCCAACTGAGAATCTACACAAAATTTTGAACGGTTTTAATAGTGGATGCGATTACCCATTGGTGTATTATCCCGAAGCCATGCTTACCGCATTTCCTGATGCTAAATTCGTTCTTAACATTCGTCCAGTTGCTGACTGGAAGCATTCTGTCGCAAGCACCATCCTTCTAGCTTCTTCGACTTTGCTATATCTCCCTTCTTTTATTTGGCCTATGGGATGGCGACTTTACAATTGGCTTCAAGAGATCGTCTGGGGACCTACAGGCCAATTTGAGGGCAGGTTTCATGAAGTTGCGGAGATAAAGTTTGAGGAACATATAGAGAGGGTGAAAAGGGTTATTCCCCCAGAACAGCTCCTTGTATTTGAAGTCGGCAAAGGGTGGTGATAGCTTACCAGACGCTTAATAAGCGAATACCAGACGATTTGACTAGAAAACGCGAGCACCTACCATAAATCCGATGTAAACTCCGAAAAGCAGAGAGAAGCACTCTATAGGACTCACCTCGAAAGGGCCGATCTCCGGTTCCAATCTTGAGTGACCCTGATGTCCTAAACATTCTGTTGTAGCCGCGGCAGCGTTCAGATGGAAGATCTAGATGATCAGAAGCCTTAACCGGTCCAAAAGACATATAACACGATGGAACTACTTACGGAGGGTTCAAGGAAACCACAGCTTCGATTCTGGAAAACTAAACGACAAGCCTAGAGCTTGAAGAATCGCATTAGTAAAGAAGAATCGCATGAAACACTCACCGGCCGCCTTACCTTGAGATCAGTTGAGAACAAAGGCTGATTGATGGCGCATCTTTGCCCAAAAGATCGCCCTTCTTGTGGAACAACCCCGGAGAAGACGATTCCTAACATGGAATCCGGTCCGGATAAGTAAATAACGAACCCGAATCAAAGGAAATGATGCAGAACAAAGGGTTGTAGCCCTAGGACCGCTTCTGAGATTACAACCTACCCAATCTTCCTAGTCCTTCAGCTAGGAAGCGAACGCTTAAAGTAGTCTAATGTCGACACTATCAGCTAGTTACGACTACAGTATTGAGAGGATTCAACTCCTCTAGGAACCCGAATACGAAATCTTTCGAAAAAGCGTAAATATATTCATCAGCCCAAACTGCAGTCTGTCTAGGGGCCCTGGCTGTTGATTATCGCTTAGGAACTTTCAATATAGATCCGATATACCCCATATGTGTTCCGGTTTCCCGTATTTTCCGCTTATGACTCGATTTCCTACTCATCTCAGCTTACCCTATCTCTTATCTCATTTTGTATATAAACTATGTACTCTGTTCCTTTGTACGGTACGTTACGAGCGACCACCCAACTAGTCTACAGTGCCTAGAAGTGTTAGCTAGCGTCGGAACCTAGAAATCGAATAGAGTTTTACCCAAGAATTTCGAGTTTGAACAGTGAATCGCATTTAGTTTCATTTAGATCGTCGAGATCAGCGTTTTGTTAAGAGAATTCGAAAGAGAACTTTAATCCAAACATATTTCTACGCGAATCCGTTAGCTGGTGTGCGTTCAATCTTGCTCCAGAGTGTACTCAAGGCTGCAGATCTAGATCTTTAATAGATCTTAATCCTACGCTGTTATCTCTCAATCGGGGCGACAAAGACCTTTTAATTAGTTGTAGTTTACGTGTTAGAAGCTTCGATTGACGACCTGGAGCCTTTCAAGCGCTCCCTCCCTGCAAACTCTGCCCAACTGTGTGTCTAACCCACACACAGACGCAACAGTGGGATATGTTGTGTGCATTGCTTGAAATGTAAGAGGAGGCTTTCCCATTCGTCAACTGGTTTACTGAGAAAATGTTCACAGCCCTATCCCGGAACAGCCATACCCGCACTCAAATGACTCAGGATCATTCTGGGATTCTGTTTCTAAAGCCTTCCCAGGGGCCATGGTTCAGTTGGTAACTATACCTGGTAAGGTATTCGCGTGGTTGCGAGGAAACCAAAAGCAAAAAAAGACATAGTACTCTGTTCGTATTTACCACGGCAAATGAGGACTCGTCACAATTGTCTAGAGCGCCTAATAACTCGAACTCTGCCTCTATTCAGAATGCAAACATTAGGTCTTTTTTATGGGGGAGTAAGAGTACAAGGCGGGCCCATGGTCAGCCATTGTACAAAGCTTGCTTTGCGCACCCAAAGCCCCCGTTCTGGACACTCCAGCTGTCCCATTGTTCCTGGATGCTATGAGATTAAACCAAGGCCTTCCACAACCATCTTCAAACTCTGTTCCAAGATCATCCGTTATCAACATTTCCCGGAAATCTTCTTCCCGGGCGAGAAAGGGAACCGGCCTTCTTGTGGTTTGTCCGATAAGCCTACTTTTACGTCTTCAATCCCATAGTTGCACATGTCGTAGACTGCCAACATAGATACTAACATAATACAAAGCAATCAGGTAAAAAGGAGATTTACATGTTCACAACAGCAAGAAGGGTGGGTGTGAGAACACCCAAGACAGAAACAGAAAGGAACAGATGGATGAGTGAGCATTACGCATTGACCAGGTCTGCATTGTAGATCCTCGGTTAGGCACTCGATCCTAACAAATAGCTTGTCTTTAGCCCATGGGATGACTGTAAGGGCCAGGGGATGTGATTTCAGGTGTGCACTAAGCGAGGCTCTTTCACCGAGCGAACCCCATGGAACAATGTTTAGAATACAAGTAATGTCGTTTTATCGTACTGAATAGAGATCATATATCCCTCAATCATTGCATTTGGGGAAATATTCCTTTTGTATTAATGGGAACTATGCGCCTTCTCATACAAAACTGCTTCTACAGCACTCTGCTTCAAATGCCTGTTCTCCCCAGTTATATTGAGTCAATTTCTATGTGAATCTACTCACATTCATGTCTCTTTCGAAACGCGGAGTCTCGGGCGCAGTCTGCTGCTGCGAACAACTGGAACGCGACCCAGCCCTCACATGATTCCGGTGGCCATTTCCGGTAAAATTGCTCTCTTCTCGGCACACATCTTTTGACTCGCTACTCTGGTCTAATTCCGCGTCCAATTCCCGGCACGAGTGATCCTCGTTAGTCTGAGCTTATGCCAAGGACTTGTAGCCCTGCTTCAGGTTTGTCCAACTGGCCCTCATTATAAAGTGTTCTCTTCGTCTTTCATCCCACGTCCTTGAGAAAGACCAACAGTATTGACCTTCCGTTATGGATACGTAAAATGGAGAACAAATATCTGCTTGTTTTTGATAATGTCTACTGTGTTCGGCATGGCATATAAACTAGTAAGGCGGGCTGAGGGACAAAGAACACAGAAATTCGATATATGAAGAGAGATACTAGAAAACTGAGCTGAAAAACAAAAGGATCGCCTTCTATGTACAAGACGACGTTTGAACTTCCCGAACACCCTCCCCACCTTGGGTGTCAATTGAGATAGGTCAACGTCAGCGAGGCAAAAGGAGTCAGTGAACGAGATGTCCATGAGGAAGGAGATTTTGGAGGGTCAAAGACATCTCCGGCTGGCACTCTGGTTGGCCCTGTACACTCTACTCGTTTTCCTCCAGGTCTGACCTAACGTAATGGGTGATGCTCGTGTAGGTGGGAGTGTGGCTCTGAGACTGGGCAGAAGAGTCTAGGGCACTTGTGTTCTTCACCTTCTTCAAAGAACTGCGATGTTTGTATGGAGGAGGTGAAACGGCCAGTTGAGAGGAAGAAGCAATGTGTGGTGACGCAGCAGCACGTGGAGTAGCGGCGGCGGCTCTGCGTTGGAGCTCAGCTTGGTGACGCCTGGACAAACGACTACCCAAGGCGAACCTTGCGCCCACGACATCTAGGAGCATCTGATAGACGTCCAGATAGATGAGGTTGTCTGAGGAGGGAGGCTTGGTTGGCATTTTCCAAGGGGGAGATTGGCGGACATGGCAAATGCAAATCGAGAAAAGCCCATCCGAGGGTGGTTTGTTGCAAAGACTTTGGCCGCCTTCGTCAAGTCCTATACAGTTGCCGACGTGGCCATGCGCGACGCGTTCTTCTGTGGTAATGTCTGAATTGTACCAAAGGCTTTGGTTGGCATGCGAGAAGCAGAATTGGTCAGGGATGTCCTTTTCTTCGCTGCATCGTGACCAGTCGGAGAGTACTCCACAGCATCGGATTGAGTCGTTCAGAGGAGTCGCGTCGCGTTGTTTGCGTGGCATCAAGTTAAGAAGATGATGCCTGTTGTTCTAGAAAAATCATCGGTGAGAATCAGGAAGGGAAGAGCCGGAGGAAGTGTACTCTTATGTCGGTAGTGGTGGTGGAGTAAGAAAAGGAAGGTTCCTTTTGTACTTCGTTATTGACGGATTTAAGGGACGCGAAATGTCACAAGATCACATGATTTCGCTTCCGACGATGACTCTTTCTTGCAAAAACGACGAGAAAGGAAATAATGTTATTGTGACATCAACTCCGGCGGAAGGCTTGGATCCGAGAATGAGAAACCCCAGTGGTATTGCGCACATAAAAAGAGACTGACCTTGGTGACTCCATATTCGTCAACCGGAGAATTCGACAGGCAAGGAGAAGACGTGGAAGTAATGAACCAAGGTCATGTTGGTTGCAATATGTCTGGAGCACACTTTTCTGGCGAGTGTCGGACCACTGTAGCATCAAAGGTCATTGAGAAAATGAAGCCCCCATCATAACAGACAAATAAATGCGACGCACATAATGCCATGTAACTACGCCTGAAGCACGGTGCCGGCGTCAACCGTGCTAAAGGAAAAACGGCTAGTCGTAAACGAAAGTGGCAGTGAACGGGTGACAGCTCAACCGAGGCCAGCGGATCCCTGCAGTAACCGGGATATCAAGGGATTATTCGACGTGGTGGGGAGATCGTTGCATCTTGGGAAAAGGTCGCGGGTTAGCACCGAAGACGTCAGACAAGTATAGAACATGGTGGTATGCAGGCGACCAGGATTCACCGACACTGCGACTTTTTATTCCCCCTGTTCACTCGACATGCTCGATATATTTCAACAAAAAAAGAACAAGCATAGCTAAAATCTACAGAATGTACCTACCTACAAGTAAAAATACACTAGACTCTACAATGACAATGGTACCAGTTCATACACTAGTAAAACTGTCTACCGTCCTTGACAATCGTCATAAGTACGTTCAACCTTTGGCTAACTTCAACAACCTTGAGCTTCACTGCCTCCAACTCCTTAGCCTTCCAGCGCAACTTCGTGTACACCCCCAATCCCGAGAACCTATCAGGGTGGAAGAAACGCTGAGCCTGTGTCAGCTCGTCCTTCATCGTCTCAGAAGAAACGTGATTCTTCAAGGCAACGAAGAATTCTTGAACTTTATCTGGAGTAACGTTGTCGGCAGTCTGCTCGAGGATGCGGGTCGGCCAAGGGATATCGGCGAAGGTGTAGGCTCGATATGGGTCAGGTTTCTTAAGAGAAGAGCGGAAGGCTGCAAGACCTTCCGTGTACTTGGCATGAGCGGTGTGAACTGGGGTAAGCCGCTCGGTTCGCGTGGAGTAACGGGGAGCTGATTGGAATGGACGCTGCTCCTCTCGGTGTTGCTGCTGTTGTTGACGACGACGACGTTCTTGCTCCTCCTGCCGCTGGCGCTGACGCTCCTGTTCCTCCCGCTGACGACGTCGACGGTCTTCTTCGGCCTGGCGACGCGTACGTTCCGCTTCCTCTTGTCTGCGCCTTGCATCTGCCTCATCTCGCCGCTGACGTGCTTCTTCATCCTGCCGAACTCGTTCGCTGTCCGGAGTGGTCTGAGGACGAGTCTGTTCAAAGAACCCAGTACCAGTCCCATAGGAAGACGAATGCGTCCCAGTGAACTTGAAAGACGACCCGCTGGTACGACCTTGACTATTGAAAAAATAATCGTACCAGGATTGTCCCTCCTGGTTCTGAGCACCGGAGCTATATCCTCCTCTTCCCTCACTCTGCTCGGAAGGGCGAGCAGCGCCGAGTTTTCCACAGACGAGGTCCAAGAACATACTCCTCAATTTGACATGCTGAGCGTCGTTCGAAGGTGGGAGAGAAGACGGTATCGACCAACTTGGAGGAGCGTGGTCGCCATGAATCCAACAGAACTGGAAGGGCGGTCCCGCAACGCGATTATTACAAAGACGAGAGTTGTCTTTGATGAGTCCCGAACAACGACGTTCCTTCGCATGGGCGATGCGGTGGGAAGCAGAGAGGTGTGTTGCTCTAAGCCAACGAGCTTGGCCGCTGTGAGAATAGCACGATTGGCCACCTTGAGGGTCGTTGGTACATTGGGACCAGTTCGAGAGGACTCCGCAACATCGTTGGGTGGTGACGGATCCTCCTGCATTCGAGTATCCGTAAGAGGCGTCGTAGAAATGAGACCAACGACTGTTGGGCATTGTCAAAATGACACTTTGGGCTTGCTAGGAGAATACGGTAAGCAGGACAATACGGAGAGGAGAGTTTATAACTCGCTTACGAAGCCGTAGTGGCTGCGCGAAAGAAAGATGCACGGCCAGCTTTCATTGGCCAGTGGACACAAAGACACTTTCCCATTCACGAATTCCTCGAGGCGTCACGGCGTGACCGATCGCGTCGACGCTTCTTTTTTTGGCTGACTCGACCATAATCAACGGCCGATAAGATCATCGCTGATATGTGATTCTTTGGGAGCCGTGAAATACATAGATCCCTATTGCCTCGGAGGATGCTGCAACACGCGGCCGCATGTCGTGGGTAAGGTCAAAATAGAGCATTGTTATGACTTGGTAAGAGATGCCTCCTGCAGCGTCAATAAAACGTCTAAGAATGCCATTTAGGCTGCATATTCGACGGTATCCCAACTGACGGTAGGCGAATTCAGTTCCAGCAAAACGGACCGAACAAAAAAATTGACATACACCAAAGCAGGAAGGAAGCAGGCCAGGGCAACCAAACAGGACGGCTCAGAGAGCCGAAAAGGAAAAGAACTTGGTCCTCGGCCGAACGGCACGGTCGTTGAAATGACAAGTGTTTCTGGAGTGCATTGTATAAGGGGAAGTGATGTGGAGTGAACAGCGGACAAGGACTTTACAAAGAGCATTGAAAAGGACTGCCCATAATGCTAAGCGAATTTTAACGGCCAGAAACCAACAGTGTCAGTGACCAGAGAGGAAGGACGTGAGCGTGGGAGCCAAGCTGGCATAATCAGTGCACCCTGAAATTGATGCAGACCCAACTTCCATTCGTACCTCCATCTCCCTCAGTACCCATCGAGAAACGACAACCCTAAAGTGCGGTAAACAACCATCTCAATAGTTGTCTGATATCTTGTACTTCCGGCCATCCTCGCTTCTTACAGTGAAGTCATCCTGTATAGAATTCCTCTAAATCCACAATGCCAGGAGGTGGCGAAGGGTTGCGCGTTGTTTCATTTGGTGAAGATTTAAATTATAATTATTTGATGCTCAACGTTTACCTGTTGTTTAGATGGCCCAGTATTTGATTTTACCGCGCTGTCTGAACTCTTCGTTCTAGAATCGGTTGCAGGCACTTGGGCCTGGGATAACGAGGATTTCGACACGAAAGGTGCAGATATCCGAGTTTCGGACTTCTGTGATATAGTCGGTGGTACGGGGATTGGAGGGTAAGTCTGTCGAGACTCCGTCTATGCGTCCCTCATTCTGTTGATGAAGGCTCTACGCTATTCTATTCTCTGCATTCAATATGACTATTGGTCAGGTTATGAATAGCCACAAGGTGATTCAAGATAAGTTGGTGTTGTCTGAGCAGTGGACTCGGAAGGACCGCGAAGGTTGTAAAGCAGCTTTGGACGCTGCCCTCGCCGAGATCGTTCAGCAACTTGACAACATGGTCGACCTAGACGATCCCTTCCTATCAAGAAATGCTCTTAAATGGTCAGTCTCATGTGATGCTTACTTGATTCATACTAAGACTTCTTTCTCCTAGTTTTGTCTCTGTCCTGAACGTCCACCATACTGGTGTACGTGCCCTGCGAAATTATCGTGTTCGCGCGTCCACCAGCCCCGACTGCAGTATTCGCCAGGCCATCCACGCAACTCTCTCTGATGGCATTCACCTCCCTGCAGTCTCCATTCATGACGAACAGTTTCTTAGCGCAACCACTGGGTTCGCGAACTCGTCGCACGAGCTCATGAAGGAGTTGGCTGCTGCGTTTCCCAAGACTTCTGGGCTCGCATGCTTCGTCAATCTCAGCATGGGTAGACCTACCGCAGAACCAGGGTCGATAAGCGAACCGGACAGGCTCATATGTAGCACTGATGCTGTATCTCAAGATCTCCTGGCGCTCTTCCACGATCTCGGACCGTGTTTCTTTCGATTAGCAGTCGCACCTACGCTAGATTCAGTCCCACGAAAAACCTCTCAAGACGTTAGTTTCGTGAAGGGTGCTGCTATGCAGTACCTCGAAGTACAAGACGTTCGTGAGCAGATGGTTGATATTGTCCGAAATCTCATGAGCCGTCATCCTTTGGTTCCGTTGGCGAGACTTCGTATGTCCTCCATACTTCTCCGACTGTTCGTGTATGTTCACCTGCTCCGTAGGATCCTTCGCGGCTGAAGATGGTAAAGCCAAGCTCAATGCCCAAATCGAAGCTGTGCACCACCACGTGAAGCACCTGAGAGTCGAGGCAGACAATAGCATCTTCCGGTCTATCAGAACTTGGCTTACCCCGATTGACCAGACGGCGAAACTGGACGCTAGTATTCGCACGAGGACCAAGTCAACCTGTGGTTGGCTATGGGATCACCCGAAAATTATTGAGTGGCGAAGGTTGGGGGGTCTTTGCTGGTTTCATGGAGGAAGTGAGTCTGGTTTTTTTGGTTTGTGAACCTGACATGTGCCTTATCATCATGTCTTTTAGTGGGTACCGGGAAAACAATTCTTATGTGAGACTCAGAATAGTGTTTTCTTTCACATGTATTGATGTCCACTTTCACAGGTCACACGTTATTGAGACTCTTCTCAACCTTCAGGCCGAATACGTCGTTGCCTACTACTACTTTGAATTCACAAATCCCGCAACACTGACAGAAGAAGCCCTCTTCCGCTCTCTCGTTGCTCAACTTTCGGTCACGAGCGAGAGTATAAGCCGAAAATTATATAAAAGGCACCAAGACGGCGCGAACCAGCCCCAGCTTTCCACTCTTCATGCGTCTCTTGCCGATCTCGTCAAGGCTGCCACTCTTCCCGTCTTTGTTGTTATAGACGCTCTTGACGAGTTGCCTTCATCTCAACGCAAGTACCTGCTGGCAACACTTTCCCAGCTCTCGCGTCTCACTGGGTTTTGTGTTATGACGACGAGTCGCGATGAACTAGACATTCACAAAGCCTTTTCGGGGAAGGTGGCTTTTGATTTTGCCATCGAGAGTGAAATGGTTCAACATGATATCGCCGTGTTCGTTGACCAGGCTTTAGGGGAGGAGAAATGGAGGTCCTGGCCGAATGATGAAGTTCAGAGAATTCGACATCTATTGATTGAAAAAGCAGATGGCATGTATGTTATGCTCCCCCGTTTTGCTATCGTGCGTTGCATGTTCACTGTGCCCTTAGGTTCCGCATGGTCGCATGCCTAATGGAAGTCCTGAACCAAACCCAGACAACAGAGGAGATGCATCATGCGCTCAAAACCCTACCATCTACACTCAGTGACACCTATTGCTACATCCTCGATACAATACCAGTCCATCTTCGTGCCAGAGCAGACACCTTGCTCCGTATTCTCAGTGTGGCGTTTGAACCTCTCTCCATTCCCGAGCTCTCGGCCCTTTTAGCTGTTGAGCTTGGAGATCCCACAGACCCAGTTAACCTTCCGGCCTATCGAGAAGAACTTCGATATCACGAGCCACACAATATCATCGGCCTTGGTACTGCCCTTGTTCGCCAAACTGCTGTCGTAAGGCATGAATTCCAAGATCCCCAAACTCTTTTCCCAGGGGTTGACTTCGATGATGCCGCATACAAGACAGTTGTCCTTCAACTGTCTCATGCATCAATAAAGGAGTTCCTTCTACATAATACTCGTCACCAATTACCGTTCAATGATCATCTAGCTCATGAGACTACTGCACGAGCATGTCTTGCGTTGCTGATGTATAATGAGAACTCGAAACAGCCTACGTCGCTGGTAGATACTCGATATGCGCGGTTCAACTGGTGGAGCCACGTAACTCCTGACCACTCCGCACAACTCTTGTCGCTACAGAAAGAGATGTTCAGAACATTTCCGTGGACTCTTTCTCGTGCAGCAGACGAGTTAACACTGCCATGGTTATCCTTTGTGAGGATAAGCATCGACTTTCGCCAATCACCTCTCATATTTGCTGTTGCTGCCAGTTTAGTACAGATGCTTAAGTTCTTACTTGATGCATTCCAGTGGACCGTGACCGATTTGGAGCTATCGCTTTTTACAGCCACTCTGGCTGGGTCTCACGCAGAGGTGTTTCACATTTTATTTTCCAGGAGGGCAGCTGCGAAAGCAGTTTGGCGTGGAATTGGATTGCTGTGCTATGCCGCCGATGTCGGTCCCGCTCACATTGTTGAGCTCCTCATTAACCAGGGGGCGGATGTGAACACATTAGGAGGAGAGTATGGATCGGCAGTGCAGGCTGCTGCTATCAAAGGACATTATGATATTGTTCAGCTCCTTGTTGAGAAGGGTGCAAATGTGAACATGCAGGGGGGACATTATGGATCTGCATTGGTCGCCGCTGTGTTTCATGGAAAGGATACTGTGGCACAGTACCTTATTGAGAAGGGAGCAGATGTGAATATTCAGGCGGAACTATTTGGGTCGGCATTACAGTTAGCTGCTGAGGCTGGAAATGATACCTTGGTGCGATGCCTCGTTGAGAAGGGAGCGGATGTGAACATGCAGGGAGGAATATACGAATTGCCATTGCATGCAGCTGCTCTGCTTGGAAATGATACCATAGTGCGATACCTCATTGAGAATGGAGCAGACGTGAACATGCAGGCAGGAAACAATGGGACCGCATTGCAGGCCGCCGCTTACAAAGGACATTATGCTACTGCTCATCTCCTTTTTGAAAAGGGAGCGGATATAAACATGCACGGGGGACAATATGGATCGGCATTGGTCGCTGCTGTGCTCAATGGAAATGACGCCGTGGCACAGTACCTCATTGATAATGGAGCAGATGTGAATATGCAGGAAGAACAATTCGGGTCGGCATTACAGATATCTGCTCGCCTGGGAAATGATACCATGATGCGATACCTCATTGAGAAGGGAGCAGATGTGAATTTTGCAGAGAAGGGAGCGTCCGGATCTGCATTTGTTGGGATTGGCTTAGCCAGCTTGAGTCGGCATTTACTTATACAAGGCACCTTCAAGAAGTTTCTGTAAACCTCGAAACTTCGTAGTATATTGTACCTACAAGTATATAAGAACAGAGACAGTAGGGAAGGAGTAAGGGAATCATAAAAGAGAAATCCTAACCGCATTGCAGGACTTTGCGCCGTGAGAATACAGTGCCATGGTTCAGGTCTCAGTGATGACTAGGTCGCCGGGCGGACATTCTAAGAGCTTTCGATGAGTAAGAGTAAATTGACAATGTGCAGTCAAATGATGTCGCAACTTAACCTTCTCATTCACTCGACCATTGACTACCCATTTGACCCCACTTGAAGGTGTGGGACGTTCGAGCAAGTGCATCTGATGGACTACATGTGAGCTCTCGCTTATACAAGAATGACGTTCTGAGATGAGTCTAAGACCCTTGTAGAATCAGGAGTTGAAGTCTCACCGGTTGAAGAATTCAGCGGATGGGAAGTTAATTGAGCCACTTTGGGTGCACAATTGCAAGTCTGGCATTATAAACAGGAAATGCCGCGAAGTTCACTTTGGACAAGTGGAGGATTCTAATACACGAAATTACATGCCTCAGCAGAAAGGATTGGAAAGAAAAAAAGAACAAGAGTATCTCAGGCGCGTGCATTTCTGTGGCACCAATGTAGGTGGATTGAGGTGTTCATTCGAATGAGACAACTTCCCCGCCCTTAGAAAAGGGAGGAAGGAGAGCATTGAATATAAGGGACACTTCTGGTGGGTAGTGGACCGGAGCCACGCAGTGTTCCATTAGGCATTGCAGACAATTTCTTTGTTGGGAAAACAGAACTTGATTGTCCGAAATAATTCAATACAAACAGAGCGTTACTAATTGTCCATAAATGATACACACATAAAAGTACAAATGATTGTCCAAGGCATGGGTCCCAACTCACAATACTAAGTGAACTGCCTGCCTTCTTTGACCATATCCATCAGGTCGTTCAATTTCTTGCTGACCTCCTCGACCGTGAGCTGCACAGCCTTTACCTCTTTAGCATCCCAGTACAACTTCGTGTATACACCCCATGCCACAAACCTCGAAGGATGGAAGAGTATCCGAGCGTCTTTCAATTCCTCCTTCATAGTCTGAGATGAGACTTTCTTTAGAGCCACGAAGAACTCTTGAACTCTGTCAGGGGTAACATTGTCAACGGTCGGCTTGAGGATCCGAATAGGCCATGGGATGTCGGCAAAGGTGTGTAATCGATTCGGGTTCGGGTTCTCGAGAGAAGCACGTAAAGCAGAAAGACGCTGGGCATAGTCTGCGCGTGCGATGTCGATTGGGACGGGGGGATCTGTGCGTTTGGAGCGACGGTGACCTGACTCAGAAGAGCGCTGCTCTCTCTGACGCTGCTCCCGATCTTGCTCTTCCTTCTGGCGACGTTGACGATCTTGTTCCTCCCATTGACGACGTTGCCTTTCCTGTTCCTCCCATTGCCGTTGTCGATCCTCCTGTTCCTCCCATTGACGACGTTGGCGCTCCTTCTCCTCTTTCCGATCTCGCCGTGCTCGTTCATCCTGCCGACGTTGGCGTTCCTCCTCTTCTTCTCGTCTCGCTCGTTCTCCGAAATGACTCCGCTGAGGCCCCAAAGCACCGGAGACAAAGTCTAAAATCATGTCCCTCAGCTGGACATGCTGAGGATCTCTCGAATATGGAAGGGTAGAGGGCAGCGTCCAAGTGGGTGGCCCTTGGTCTACATGGTAGTGGCAGAAGGTAAACGGCGCTTTGCGGTTGTTGCACAGACGAGAATTGTTCTTAATGAGGCCCGAACAACGACGGTTCTTCGCATGCGCGATTCGTTGCGAAGGAGAGAGATGTGAGGCTTTAAGCCAACGAGCTTGATCGACATGGTCGCAGCATACGTTCCTTCGTGTCACCTCGATAGAGCATTGAGACCAGTCAGAGAGGACTCCACAACATTGTCCACGAGACTTGCCGGAGAACTGACGATTGCTGGGCATTGATGAAAAGACGCCAGGTCTTGCTAGAAAAAAAGTGTGTTAGTGCTGTAAGGGAGAAAGGAAGGAGGTCGTCGTTTACTTTTATGGAACTATCACTCGTCATGTGCAATGGTTCTTCGATTGTTGATTCACGGGATACAAAGTGAATGTCGTTTCGCTAACTCCTATAGGCATCATTCTGTACTCAAATGTGGGCGGAAACAAAAAGGTAATGTCTCAATTCGGATGTCCGATGAGATCCTGGCGTGGATGTGGCAGAATACATTGTCTAGGAGACGTCGAAAGGTAAAAAGCATCAAGCAACCCTGAGAACATTGAAGAATATTCTCTAGGCTATACAAATTGCAAGGCCGTGTTACGGCTAAGCCTAAGGGGTTTTATGCAGGAAACAGGGGGGGTCGAAGCCTACTTTCAATGCTGGCTAGCCGAGAGGATCCAGCTGGGGGCGTAGTTAGAGTAGATGAAGGATTTATATCAACAATATACATGCAATAAGTGGCAGGGAAGGACAATGTGCGACGTGGAGGAGCTGGGCAGGCGTGAAGAATAGCCGTTGCTGGGCTCGGACTGGCGTGACCCTGTGGCATGGAATGCTTTATTAGACATTTCTCCGCGAGTTCAAAAGAAAATGGGGTAAACTAGAAATGCGATAAGAAAATGAGGAAACGAAAGAGAGACGTCAGGCGTTAGGCTAACCCACATAGTCATCGAGAGTTAGGGCGTGGTGACCTTTGTGGAGGAAAGTAAAGTGAATTTCACTTTCCGAGCTGCGCTGGAACGCAACACTAAACATTCGAGTGAGAGGGTTGTCGCATCCCCAAGAATGAGCGAGTATCAAGTACTGAAAATGTGGAATGCAGATCTGACATGGTGGTCCCTGACGAAGATGAAGACATGTACTTCACCAGGAAAAATAAGAAATTTCATTGTCCATGATAGTGATACTAGTACATCAAAGAAGAAAAGGAAAAAAAAAAAAGAAAAAAGAAAGGAACACAATTAGCTGTTACAGGAAGAAATCCGTAAATGTACAAAAATTCACTTAAGTGTCCAATGGTAAACCTAACTTACACTAAAACCGCTCACCCTTGTCAACTTTGGCCATAATTGCATCTAAGGTCCGGCCAACTACACCAACCGTGTACTTCACATCCTCCAACTCATTAGCTGCCCACCGCAACTTCGTGTACACGCCTGACTCCTCAAGCCCACCATGTTGGAAGAGAGTCTGAGCCTGCTTCAACTCCTTCATCAACTTCGGAAAGGAGATTTTGCCCCTTAAAGCAACGAAGAACGCTTTGATTTTCTCCGGTGCAACGTTCTCCACAGTTTGCTTGGAATATTGGGTAGGCCAAGGAATATCGTTGAAAGTGAAAGAACGACGTAGATTAGCCTGCTCGACGGCAGTCTCTAAGGTTCTGAGACGTTCGACACACCGCTGATACGCGGTTTTTATGTCGAGAGGGGAATCTGTACGTGCAAAGTCTTTGGAATCTGACTCAGAAGAGCACTCGTCCTGCTGCTGCTGCTGTTGACGACGATGGTGACGACCAGCTTGATCCTGCTGACAACGGCGTCGGGGTTCCTGCTCGTCCTGATACGAATGTAGGCTTTCCGTCTCGGTACATTCTTCGTCATCTTGGCCGTACCGTTCTTCTGCCGCCGCTTCATACCGACGCTGACGTGGTTCACCCTCCCGTCGTGCACGCCTGTTGGACGAGCTGCTCTGATCAGGACGAGGTTTGCCTTCCTTCCCACACACGAGGACCAAGAACTTGTCCCGAAGCTCGTTATGCAAACGGTCATTCGAATAGGGAAGAGAGGAAGGTAACGTCCATGTAGGAAGAGCCTGGTTCTGGTGGAGATGACAGAACTTGAAAGGATCTTTAGCGATGACTTTGGTGCAAAGAACATTTTTCTTCGTGACACCCGAACAACGACGTCCTTTCGCATGAGCGACGCGTTCTGAGGGAGAGACATAGGCCGCCTGAAGCCAAAGGCCTTGGCCGACATGTTCGCTGCAAACTCGTCCACCCTTCGCATCGTTGGTGCATTGGCGCCAGTCCGAGAGGACTCCGCAGCACTTTGGGATGGAAGAGGACTCCTCCGATTCCGACTCGTAGTACGAGGCGTTGGAGGAGGAGAATGGACGAGCCGTGGGCATTGATAAAGAGACTCCGGGTCTTGCTGTAAAAAAAGAGAGTTAGTGCGGTAAGTAGGAAAGCAAGGACATGCCTCCATTCACCTTTATATCCTTGGCTTCATCAGGTGAAAGGAAGCTGAGGGAGGTCCTATGATTGTTGGTTCCACGGAATACAAAGGTAAATGTCGTTTCACTTACCCCGATATGTATCATGCTGTACGCGTTTGTGGGCGCACACATCAAGTTAACGTCCAAATGCGGATGTCCGATGAGATCCTGGCGCATGTGGCAGGAATATATTGTCCAATGGAAAGACAAAAATCTAGAAGCCCTGAAGAAGGCGTTGAAGAATATTCTTCAGATGATGCCGATTGCACTGCTTTGTTACGACTGAACCAAAAAGGCCTTCGGAGGATGCGGAGGGTAGGCGAAGGATCCTGTCATGACTGGATAATCGAGGGGGTGCGGCTGGGCATAGCATGAATAAAAGATGGAATTAAAACACCGGTGAACATACCACAAAGGAACTAGGAAAGATGACATGGAAGAGGATCGGAAGGCCTGAAAAAAGGCTGCTATGTTTGTGAGCGTACGCGGCCCTTGGCAGACGCACTTTTGCCTGTGAGTTTGAAGAAAGAACATGCTATGGAGCATAAAAACGATAAGACAATGGGAAGACGGAAGAGGGACACTTGGAGAATATGGACCCTGATCGAACAGTTCGTCCAAGAACATTGCACCCAGGCATAAGCGGCGTTTTGTCGTTGTACAATAGCACCGTGAACTTTCCATCAGAATCCCAGTCTCAGCGACACAAAAAACAGGTAATTTGTGGGTTGTGGCATACGACACCGTGTAACTGAGAGAAAGGTCAAATGCGAGGGCTACAAGGGCACCAAGGTCTAAAAATGAGCTCATGAGGCATTGAAGGGAAGACTAGTGAGCCGGGAGAAGAAGTTCCAAAAATGATGGGTGACCACCGCCGGAAGTGGTGATCGCTGTTTGGAGGCAAACAGCTTAAGCCCCAAGCCGCTGTCATTAGCGAACCATGAATTCTGATGAGCTTCAGCTTTCTTTCGCTCCATCATCTTCTCTAACGCCTAACAAGAAATGACACTCGAATTGTGATAAATAATCATTATCATAGTCTTCTGAACTCATCCACTACTTGCCATCCTCGCTTCTTGCTGTGAAACTACCCGCCGTAGCACCCGGTGCCGAATTCCTCGAATTCGACGATGCCTGGAGGTGGCGAAGGGCTGCGTGTTGTATCATTTGGTAAACTTTTATTTATCATTCCTCATTCTCCGATTTAGACGGCCCTGTATTCGATGTAACTGCGCTGTCTGAACTCTTCGTTTTGGAATCACTTGCGGGTACTTGGGCATGGGATAACGAGGATTTTGATACAAAAGGTGCATATATCCGAGTTTTGGACTTCTGTGACATAGTTGGTGGCACAGGAATCGGAGGGTAAGTCTAGGAAACATCTGTCAGTGCGTCACTCACTATCGATCAAGGTTCTACGCTATCTTGTTCTCTGCGCTTAATATGACGATCGGTCAGGTTATGGCTAGCCACAAGATACTTCAAGACACGTTGTTGACGTCTGACCACTGGACTCGAAAGGACCAGGATGGTTGTATAACGGCTTTGGATATTGCCCTCGTCGAAATCGTTCAGCAACTTGATGTTAAGATCGACCTAAATGGGCCCTTCCTCTCCAGAAATGCTCTGAAGTGGTGAGTTTTACGTATTATTTATTTGATTAATTATAGGATCTCTTTTCCTAGTTTTGTCTGTGTCCAGACCGCCCGCTATGCTGTTCGCTCTCGCGCCCTACGCAACTACCGTGTTCGCACATCCACCAGCCCCGACTGCAGCATACGCCAAGCTATTCATGCAACTCTAGCAGATGATATTCATCTTCCTGCTATCTCAATCCAAGACGAACAGTTCCTGAGTGCAACCACAGGGTTCGCGAACCCATCGCATGAGCTCATGAAGGAGTTACCGGATGCATTTTCCAAAACAGCTGGGCTCGCGGGCTTCGTTAATTTTGGCATAGGTCCACACGCCACGATATCTGGTGCTACACGAGGAACTGAGAGCGATACGTACAGGCTCTTATGCGGCACTGATGCCGTCGCTCAAACTCTCCTGGCACTTTGCGGTGACCTTGGACCATGTTTCTTTCGACTCGCTGCCACCACCACACTCGATGTGGTCTTAGGCAAACCCTCCCAAAATGTTAGTTTCGTGAAGAGCGGTGCTATGGAATATCTTGGGGAAGAAGACGTTCGTGTGCAAATTGATGATGTTGTGAAGTGTCTCATAGAGCGTCACCCAGTAGTTTCTTTGGCAAGACTTCGTACGTCACCCATAATTCTTTGACTTTTCATGTTAGCTTACCTTCTAAAAAGGGTCTCTCGCGGCTGAAGATGGCAAAGCCAAGCTCACCTCACAAGTCGAAGTTGCTCATCACGACATCAAGTATCTGAGATTAGAGGCTGAAAAAAAGATCTTTCGTGCTATCCGGGCTTGGCTTACACCAATCGACCAGACGGCGAAACTGGACGCGAGTAATCGTACGAGGAGCAAGTCAACCTGTGGTTGGCTATTGGATCACCCGAAAATTACCCAGTGGCGGAAAATGGGGGGTCTTTGTTGGCTTCATGGAGGAAGTGAGTTTGAAGCATTCATTTGGATACCTAGTATGTGATTAATCACTATTTTGTCAGTGGGTACTGGGAAAACAGTCATTACGTGAGATTTTAGAATTGTGGTTTATTTTGTGTGTACTGATTTTTACCTCTGCAGGTCCCATATCATTGAAACCCTTCTCGCTCTTCCAGCCGAATGTACCGTCACATACTTCTATTTCGAATTCACAAATCCGGCCACGCTCTCTGAAGAAGCTCTTTTTCGCTCCCTCGTCGCCCAACTCTCAGTCACAAACGAAGATATTAGCGGACAATTATATGAAAGACACCAAGACGGCGCGTTTCAGCCCCAGCTTACCACCCTTTATACTTCTCTGGGCGACCTCTTCAAGTCATCCACCGTTCCCATCTACGTTGTGATAGACGCTCTCGACGAATTTCCTTTATCTCAACGCAAGTATCTTCTACCAACCCTTTCCCAGCTCTCTAGTCTCCCCGGTCTACGTGCTCTAGTGACGAGCCGAGACGAGCTTGACATCCACCAAACCTTTTCCGGGAAAGTGACATTTGACTGTGTTATTGAGAGTGGGATGGTTCGACGTGATATCGCCACATTCGTTGGCCAGGCTTTAGCGGTGGAGAAATGGAAAGCTTGGCCGAAAGCTGAAGTTCAGAGAATTCGAGACACTTTGATCCTGAAGTCAGATGGCATGTACGTGTTTCTCTTCTATCAATCCAACGGGTGGCTCGTTAACTGTATGCTAAGGTTCCGCATGGTCGCATGCGTAATGGAAGTTTTGAACCAAACCCAGACAACTGAGGAGATGCACCAAGCGCTCAAAAACATACCATCTACACTCAGTCAGATGTATTGCTACATCCTCGATACAATACCGGCCCATCTTCGTGACAGAGCAGATACCTTGCTCCGTATTCTCTGTGTGGCTTTCAGACCGCTATCGATCCCCGAGCTCTCTGCCCTTTTAGCTGTTGAGCTGGGAGATCCAGCAGATGCAGTAAATCTTCCATTATATCGAGAGGAACTTCTATATCATGAGCCACACAATATCATTGGCCTTGGTACTGCTTTTGTCCGCCAAGGTCTTGTCCACAGGGAGAGTGACATCAATGGCAGCGATGACAGCGACAGCAGCAGCAGCGACGACGATAGTGATGACTATTACATCGACAACAGCAGTTATAGCGATGGCACCCCGCAAAATACTGTTTTCCTTCAACTTTCCCATGCATCAGTGAAGGAATTCCTCCTACAGCAGCGTCATCCATTCTTGTTCAATGCTGAGCTAGCTCATGAAACTGTCGCACGAGCATGCCTTGCATTGTTGATTTATAATGAGCACCCAAAACGGTCTACAACGCCGGCAGATACTGGATATCCACGGTCTCACTGGTGGCGCCACATAACTTCCAGCCACTCGACACAGCTCTTGTCGCAACAGGAAGAGATGTTCAAAACATTTCCATGGGCACCTGCTTTTGCGGTATTCGACTTTACACCTCATAGGCTTTCTATCTTAAAGCCAACATTTAACTGTCACCAGTCCCCACTAGCATTTGCCGCCGCTGCCAATTTAGTACAGATGCTCAGGTTCTTACTTGAAGGGCCAATCCAGAGGACAGTCAGCGACTTGAACCTCGCGCTTTGCGCAGCGGTTCTGGCTAGGTCTCGAGCTGAGGTATTCTCGACTTTATTTGCCAAAGGAGCACATGCGAATATAACTTGGAATGGTATTGGATTGCTCTGCTATGCTGCTGATACTGGCTCATTTCATATTGTTCAATTCCTCATTGAGGAGGGAGCAGATGTAAACTTACAAGGAGGTGTGCATGGATTGGCATTACAGGCAGCTGCTCGGCGCGGACACTATGCCGTGGTTCGCTACCTTGTTGAAAAAGGAGCAGATCTGAACTTGCAAGGGGGAGAGTATGGATCAGCATTGCAGGCAGCAGATCAAAATGGAAATGATACTGTGGTTCGGTACCTGATTGAGAAGGGGGCAGACATAGACATGCAGAACGAAGGCAGGAGTCAGCGTTGTAAGCAATTGCGCCGTGAGGGCACCATGCTATGGTTTGGGTCTGAGTCGGAATGGGAAATTAGACCAGATAGTCCGACAGCCTTGGATTACAGAGAGTAAGGTAGTAATGTACAGCTAAATGGCACGATAGCTTGACCGTCTCCCCATTCCCAAATCGTGGATTACTACCGGCTTGCGCCAGCCCGAGACACTGTATCAAGCACCCATGACTTTTACCTCAGAAGCTCCCCAAAAAATTCTAAACGTTACCAAACACTCCTCCATCTTAGTCTTGCGTTCCTCCCTCCTCAAATCAGCCTAGTTTTCCCAGGATACTTCAAAGCACAGAATCATTGATCCTACGACTCATGCTCACATGTAGTGGACAGGTCAAGAAAGTGGATAGTATGCATCGCATTTCAACTTCTGTTCTAGGTTAGACGAAGATGAAGTTTTGGGGTAGTTTCGAGAAATTCATAAATGCGGGAATATTGGAATAATGAGCGAACGAATTCACGAATGAAATTGAGTCGCCCGTCTTTAAATGCAGACCCAGAGCTCTGTGTTTATAGCAAATAATGTCGTCACGGTCAAGTGAGAGGGAGGCCATATTAATGGACGACATTCATGTTCAAGTTGAAAAAAGAACACGAGCATCTTACCTCCGTCCATATTAATGACAATGACAACGAAAGTGGAATGAAATATTCATTCGAATGGGAGGACTTTTTCAGCATCAAGGAGCAGAGAATTGAAGAGGTAGGGTCTGGGCGGAACATTCTATTCCTAAGCCAAATAAATAGAGTTCACCGAAGCGATAATGACATGAGCATATTTTGTAACTTCACCAGGAAAATAATATTTGAATGTTCAAAATGTTTCAGCGAAAAGAAAAGAGCATAACTAACGGTTACAGAACGATACATAGAAGTGAAAGTGCATGATTGTCCATAGGTAAAAGTCCCAACTCAAACTAAGCGGGGCCCTCATTGATCATATCCATAAGTGCGTTCAATGTTCTGCTAACCTCTTCAACCTTGAGTTTCACAGCTTCCACATCCCCATCTGCCCAGCGCAACGTTGTGTACACACCTCGCGCCAAAAACCTGCGAGCGCGGAAGAATTTCTGAGCGTCTGCCAGCACCTCCTTCTTGGTCTGCAATGAAATGCCTCTTCCCAAAGATTCGAAGAAATCTCGAACTTTGTCAGGGGTGACGTTATCGACCGTCGGTTTGAGAATTCGAGTAGGCCAAGGGATGTCGGCGAAGGTGTGTAATCGATTCGGGTTCGGTCTGCTCAGGGAAGCCTTCAAGGCCGTGCGACGTTGAACATACCCCGCATGAGCGGTGTATATTGAGGCAGGAGGGTCGATGCGCATGAAGTATCGGTGACCTGACCGAGAGGAACGCTGCTCCTGCTGACGAATCTGGCGAGGCTGTTCTTCCCGATAACCCCGTTGACGATCATCCTCTTCCCGTTGATAATGTTGGCTGTTTTGTTCCTCCTGCTGACGACGTCGACGGTCCTGCTCCTTTTGCTGTCGACGCTGACGATCCTGTTCCTCCTGCTGACGACGTTGTCGGTCTTCTTCTTCTCGCCGACGGCGTTGACGGTCCTGTTCTTCTCGCTGACGACGGTGGCGGTCCTGCTCCTCCCGCAGACATCGACTTTATGTGCCTCCCAGATGTGAGAAATGAATTTCTTCTTTACTACGCGTCTCTTAGCCTCGACAACCTCGTCACAAAAGAGACAAGGGAGAGCCTCTTTCGCGTCTGGCTTTCCTTTGGATATCCTTGGGAGATACTTCTTGTGGTCAAATGAAATTGAGCCTTTGTTGTAAGTCGGATGACTGTCAAAACGTTGGGGTAGGAAATAGCCCTGGGAAATGACTGCTTTGTAGTTGTGGCACCGGGAGCCAGGGACAATAAACTTGTTACGGGACTTCGTAAGAGTGGAGCGAGACCGTTTAGGCAGGGGACTCGTAGTGACAGAGATGGGTGCCATAATGGACAATGGGCGAGTGTCACTGAGAGGCGGGTAAGAAAGTGCGCTTAAAAAAATGGGCGCGTCAAGCGCGAGCAGGCCAGAGCCTCGAAGATATGGTGACAACAGAATACTAAGAAGAAAAGCCCTGTTATATATTCTCAAGCAAAGAGACCACGTGAATCCGTCCATTTGTACTTGACCTCGATTGGAGAGTATCATAAAGTACAAATTCGGCAGCTATTCCTGTGATGGTGTACAAAGTACAACGCAGGCCTGTGTTTTTAAAAGAGAAGGATATCCGGTATCCCAATCATAAAGAAATCTGTGGTCTTCGTTCATTATATGTGCTTGAACTAGGCTTAAGGTTGAAGTCAGTACAATCCGCCCCCACATTAACAACACTGGCCGGAGTTCAAGAGGTGCATGTAGGCGCCTGGTTCAAATCATCATAATGAGGACAGGATGACACGGTGCAAAGGGCATGATGGTTGGCGCTGATCAGGTCTTCATTCCGACTTCCACCACCTAACGAGGATTGCCAACGTATCACGCCACCGCCTTGGTGGCAACCTTTTATTTGAAGACACTACACACAGATATATTACCAGGTAAGATGCCTCGTGGTCTTCAGTACTGCTTTGGTATTCACCATGCACGGCGCAAAGTTGAAGAATTCGCAGTGGGTGAATAATCTATGCTTACCAGTTTCAAAATGGGATCCTCTAACCTTCTATCATTATTCAAGTTGTTCTAAACTCTTACCGTCGATATCCAAAGACTCATGGCTACACCCTCGAACTTGGAGAACGAGCCCGCATGGCATCTAATCCAATCCATAGAACAGGAACGGGAGGATCTTTATGAGCTACTAACTGAAGAAGAACGCATACTTTCGCGCAAATCGACCTTACAAGATAGTATCCAAAGGAATGTGCGACTCCTAACGCGACTGCTCCCTGCATCAATGGATACGGTTTTCGGCATGTTCGATGTTATGAACCATATATTTCAACTTGCCGTATTTTCAGATCCTATCTCCTCCTGCATAATTCAAGAGACAGCCCTTCCGATGTCAATGTCATTGGCAGCGGTCTCCTCCCGGTGGCGACGCACTGCTATTTCCTGCCCCACATTATGGGGCATCATTTTGATCAACACAAGTCACGTCTCCAGTATCCCGCAACAAACCTTGCGGCAGAGAGTGGCCCTCTACCTCCTTCGTTCCGACCAATCGTCATTGCACCTCGACCTCGATATCTCCGACTTCCCTGATGAAGGCATACAGCCTCTGTTGCAGCTTATTTTGGCCCATAGATCCCATTTGAAGACCATGCGTGTAGCCGCTAACACTCACCAGTATCATCTGATTCTTCCCTTCGGATCCCTTCCTCAGTTAACAACACTTTCTCTTCGCCTGGCTGACCAACGGCACATTTCTGAATTGAGTGACTGGGAAGTCCCCAACGTGACTGTACTAAAAGCACCTAAATTACGCAATGTCACAATCCAACACGACATGTTCTGGAGGTTTACAGGATTACCCTGGGCGCAGCTTGACAAACTGTATGTTGGGTCACAGTGCTCCTCGATACCACACAGGTTGCTGGGAGAGAGTTCCCAGCTGTCAAAACTGGTTATTACGTCTACTAGGACTGTGGATCAGGACCACGTGGAAACACACATCCATCTCAATCAACTGCAAAAACTCATGTTGTGCGATGATATGCTCATGTTGGACTTTTCGTCATTAACAACTCCCGAATTGATTTCTCTCTCTTTCGAGGCTCCCCTTCCTGAGAGTGCTTTCCAGTTCGACGCCTTCCAAGCTTTTTTACTTCGATCACCCCATCTCAAAAAGCTTACTGTAGCGAACCGTTACTGTCACTCCAGAGAAGAAGCCATCCTGCCATTGTCACATCCGAGTGTCACCACTATCTCTTTCGTTGACCTGACGGAAGAGGACGATGTAACATTCCTGTTTGAAGTTTTTGATCCCTCCCGCTTGAAAGAAGCTTTCCCTTCTTTAATCTCGATCCATCTGGATTTCGTTGAAATAGAAGAGTGGAGTCAACTTCCTAACACACGCCTAGGTATCATTCATGCTGCCTTGATGTTCGTGGCTAGTCTCGGACCTCACAGTGATCTCCCCGATTTTAATGGAGTGCACCTTCATTTACCAAGTGGATGGATGAAAGAGCTTGAGCTTCCTAACTCACCGTACCTCTTTATTTCCACTGATTGCACTTCCTTCCTTAATGATTTGAAAGACCTTTGGGGAGAGTTGTCGAGCTCTATATACTGAGGCTTTTTTATACCTTTTCGGCCCCAGCTCCGTTCTCAAGATGCTATTCATTTTATGATACTTTTTGGTTGTCCTATCATTCAAACTTGCATCATCGCACAGCTCTGACTCGAATTCTTTCCGGGAAATTTTGACTGAGGAATGCGGATCATGAATTCTTGTGCTAACGACGCGAATCGTCGATCAGGTTCGTTGCCTTTTCATCTCACACATCCAACACGCCTTAAAAATTACTATGAGGGTGGCTTCTCTTCCACCTATTATTGATTCAGCTTCCGTAAATTTTACTTTTTAACCCTCTGAATAATATAATTCTAACGACTGACACTAGGATGACGCCGGCGTCGCTCCTCCTGCTAATGTCGAATGAATGATTGTGAGCAACATGGTTTGGCCTATGATCCAATCGATTGAGGCCCAACATCGAAAAATGCACAACGAGATTCAAGAGGAAGCGCTCATTCTGTCTCAGAAATCTGAGCTGCAAGCCAGCATCAACCGCAGCGAAACACTGCTGGCAAAGCTTCTCCCGTCATCGTACAATGCCCTATTCAATACGTCTGACATCATGGACGAAATATTCCATTTTGCGATCAGCTCGGACGATACTCGTTCATCTCTCACCAGCCGCCAGAACCCGACGTCTATGAACATCACAGCAGTCTCAGCGAGATGGAGATTCCTGGCTTTCTCAACGCCCCGCCACTGGGGCTCCATTTGTTTGAATCGTTTTCGATGCCACGTCACTAGTGGCACGCTTGAGAGAAGACTAGACCTTCTTCTTTCTAGGTCTTTTCCAAATATGCTGAACCTTACTGTTGACATTCAATCGGAATACAGAGAGGATGTTGCTCGGAGGGTCTCCAGCCGCCTTCTCTCCCACAAGTCTCGCTGGAATATCGCTCGATTGATTGTCTCTATTGAGGGTTCTTCTTCCTCTCCAGCAGCCTTGTTGCCTTTGAATAGGCTGCCTGACCTGCGGACCTTAACGCTGGGATTGACATGGAATTCTGAGCTCGCCGATATGGCACCTGACGATATCCCGCAGGAGATGCTCACAAACGCTCCGCTCTTACGCGATTTCGCAGTTCGTCATGATATATTTTGGAACGCGGGAGGCTTCCCTTGGTCACACCTGCGCGAGCTCTTTATTGGAGACTATTGTTCCACGGCCTCAGCCTCCATCCTGTCACTTTGTGTCAACCTAGAAACACACCTTATCTCTTCAGAAATCCCGGGCTTCGGAAATCAAGACCTTCGCCTGGAAACGTTACAGGATCTCGTCTTGTTTTACGAGGCATCAGAAGACTTCAATTTCTCTCATTTAACATCCACGCCTTCGACATCTCAGCTTTCCCTATCTTCCTATCGTCGATGAAGGCAATCAAGAGGAAAACGGTGTGCAAGACTCCCTGCTTCGTGCGAATGATCATCTGAGCTTCACTGTCCTCGTTTCTAGAGGAGATAGATAATGCAGCGCGGGTGAGAATTAGCGACCGGTTTATGGCTTTTCACCATCCTTCAATCCACACACTACTGTCCATCATTAGCGATGAACTTGACCAAATCCCGGGGGCTATCCTCACTTTCTTTGAGGTCGAGCATTTGGAGAATGCATTCACTCGATAGAATAGGCCAGACTTGTCCATAATATACGCCGTCATGAACCTGGCCACGCGGCTGGGCTCTAGGGTGGAAAAACATTCGCAGAGTTTAAGCGATGTCTGTCTACATCTGTCGACGGCCGGCATGGCACTTGTTCAATCACGTCTTGTGTATGCTTCACTTCGTCTTTCAATGGAACCGGTTCCAGATCTATTAGCTGGGTATTTGTGGGGGACCACTGTCATTTACTGATACTCAATTCCAAGATCAGTGAGTCATTGTGTCGACAAATAATATCTTTTGTCTAATGTACTTCAGCCATTCAGAGCTTCATTAGGAAGGACTTAAACTAAGATGGGCATGGCCCCCGATCATGGGAACTTCTGCGGTCTTGAACTCTCAGGCTGGTGTTGGCGCTGGATGGCAATTGGTTGGATGTAGTCGATGGCGGATGACATTGGAGAGTGACTTGCAGTGGTTAGTTGGGGGAACTTTCGGGATGAAGGGACCTCCGCTGGATTGTGCCGGTCCTCGCGGGGTTCCAGAGTAATTGTACGTGGTATGAACCAGAGAAGACAAAAGCAGCTTTTTTCTATTTGTTCATCTCGCACGAGCAAAAGAGTCTATTTTTGCGATGTGATGTAAGAGCAAGTCGACGTCACTGAGAGTCTTTGAGCACAGCCTGATCGGAAAGGGGTGTCTCCAAGGGCCCTATAATCAGACCCTTTATCTCTTCCTTGCTCTCAGACCACCACCATCCCTATCTCTACTAGCCATACTTCTTAACAAGAGGCTCGTATCTTGTAACTTTACTCTTTCGAGATGTCCAAGTTCATCACCAAGGTCGCTGGTCATGCCAGGAATGAGCTGATTGGTACGTCGCGAATCGCGCCCAACCAAGTTCGATGATGCTGACCTATTTCCTTCCTAAAGGGCTTTTCAATCCAAATCGTAATACATTAACATCCGTATCCAAATACGCTACTCACAGCTTATTAGGTCGTCACGATGATCCTGAGGAGAAGAAGGCAGACGAGATTCGCGAAGAGATCAGGAATGGTCATCGTTTTCGCAGTTTTGCAGAGGAACGTGAGGGGAATTTCGTCAAGTGGTTAGTTTATCTCTTTTTTGTTAAGTCCTGAGAAAGGGACTCTCATCTTGTTTCTCCAGGCATATAGACGGACATGATTATATGTGGGCTGTCTCCGAATTAATCGACAATGCCAAGGAGTGCATCTTCATTCTGGTACGTCGTATCTTTCGCCTCATTTTACTACCTCTAACTATACCTTTAGGACTGGTGGCTTACCCCTGAGCTTTACCTCCGCCGTCCCCCTGCCAAGTACCCGGAGTACCGTATCGACCGCCTTCTCAAACGCAAGGCTGAACAAGGCGTCAAGGTTCACATCATCGTTTACAAGGAGGTCTGGGCGCATCATGTTCAATTGGACTGTAGATATTGAAGTGAATTTTCAGGTTACGCAAACGATGTCCATGAGTTCTGCACACACAAAGGTATGAAGTTCCCCGTTCGATCTTCCTCCCATAGCATTGACGTTTCGTTTCAGAAAACGTTGACAGAACTTCACCCGAACATTTTGGTCCTCCGTCACCCCGATCATATCGGTGCCAAGGACAGTATTCAGTTCTGGTCTCATCACGAGAAGGTCGTCGTGGTGGATAACCACTTCGCTGCTATTGGAGGTCTCGACCTCTGCTTTGGACGTTGGGATACTCACACTCACCCTCTTGCTGACGCCCACCCGACCAACTTCGATTTGACGCTGTTCCCCGGTCAAGATTACAATAACGCGCGTGTTCTTGACTTCCAAGAAGTTTACAATTACGCTTCTAACGCCATCTCCATTCTCGAAACTGGCCGCATGCCTTGGCATGATGTTCATATGACCTTCGTTGGTCCTTCAGTTCTTGATGTCATTCAGCACTTCGTTGAGCGTTGGAACGAAGTCAAGAAGCGCAAGGTACACTTGTTCTCATCTCCTTTCCGCCATTCCTATCTCACAAGCTTTTATCTAGCACCGCGAGGAAGCAAACATCCCATGGCTTGCTCTTCCCCATGATGTCGAATCTGCTCCTAATGAGGCAGTTGCGCAGCATCCTACGCGTGAAGACTGGCATAAGGTCGGACATCAGTATAAGCAGCGATTCCACTCCCACTTGCACAGCGAATCACCTCATGATGATCCTGAGGAACACCGCTACCAGAAGATACCTGAGCCTTCCAAGTACTCGTGCAAGGTTCAGGTTTGTAGGAGTATTAGTGACTGGAGTCACGGCTATCTCACAGAAAACAGTATCCAGCAGGCTTGTATGTTCACTTCCTCATTCTTCCTGGAGCATCCCTGAATATTTTTATAGACATTGAGCTTATTACCAATGCTGAACACTATATTTATATTGAGAACCAATTCTTGTCAGTTAACTCCTCTCTTTCTCTGGATCAAGTTCAGCTGACTCGAATTTTAGCGTAACCAACACTGTCGAAGGCCAGTCCATTACCAATCAGATCGGTCGCGCCCTTGTGGACCGCATTATCAAAGCTGCAAAGGCTGGGGAAAAGTTCAAGGTCGTCGTCACAATTCCCGAAGTGCCAGGGTTTGCTGGAGACATTAAGGCCGCTTCGGCTGTCCAAACCATCCTCGCTGCTCAGTGGCGAGGTATCAATCGCGGTGGAAACAGCATCTACGAGAAGATTAGAGAGGCTGGTTACGAGCCGTGAGCACACGAACTTCTCTTAATGTTCTTCCCCTAACTTGGCCTAGGATGGACTATATTCGCTTCTTCCATCTCCGTTCTTACGACCGTATCAATGCACCCTATGGTACGTTAAGATTTGTGTTTTCGCTGCCTCCACTCGACTGATACTCTCATTTTTGAACAGAATCTTTTATCAAGAAGATGGAAGACGCATCTGGTGTCAAATTCAGCGAAGCGCAGGTTGCATTGGCCCGCGAATGGATCGGAGACCCGAGCCTCCTTGCGGATAATTATCAAAAGGAAGTGGCC
This sequence comes from Flagelloscypha sp. PMI_526, assembly GCA_021399455.1. NCBI lineage: Eukaryota > Fungi > Basidiomycota > Agaricomycetes > Agaricales > Niaceae > Flagelloscypha > Flagelloscypha sp. PMI_526. The sequence goes on from JAJTUO010000072.1 coordinate 46,687, forward strand.
ATCAAGTTTACTACTCCCAATAAGGAGGGACTGGTTGAAGGCAAGGACACCGGGAAGATTGAGAAAATCCCTATTCCAGAATCCAAGGAGGCAGCTAGGGACACAATCCGGAAGTTTGAGAGGGGCGCAGACTCGATTAGAGGCGATGAAGATGTGTCGGACTCCGTGGCGCAGCATATGTTGAGGGATAGGACTGGGTTGCAGGACGAGAAGTGGCTGGGTACTGAGGAGGAAGAATTGAACGCGTGAGTTGTTTCGACGCCCAAAAAACTTTTTCCCTCAAGCTAAAGCTGATTCAGATACGTTTCTGAGCTCCTCTATATCCACTCCAAGGTCATGATTGTAGATGATAGGAAGGTCATTGTGAGTTTCTCCCCAAATTTACCATGAACTTCTCCTTGACTTGTTTCAAGATGGGATCCGCCAATATCAATGACCGCAGCCAAAAGGGTGACGGTGACTCTGAAATTGCCCTGGTTGTGGAAGATCATGATATGGTTGACTCCACCATGGACGGCAAGCCCTACCAGGTCGCCCGTTTTGCCGCCTCCCTCAGGCGTAAGCTCTACCGCGGTACGTTTTCCACCTAACCAGTATGGCTATGCACATCTGAGACTTGCTCCCTGCCAATAGAGCATCTGGGACTTATTTCTCCTCAAATCTGCGATGGCAATGATCATTCGCACAACGACTTTATCCGTCCGGCTCCTCATGCCAACCCCAATGAGATGGACAAGGACCTCGATCATAAAGTCGCTGATCCCATTTCCGACGCAACTTGGGAATTATGGACGACTACGGCTAGCACGAACAGGCAGATCTTCCAGGAGTGTTTCAAGCCCGTACCGAGCAACTTGGTCAGGAATTGGAAGGCTTATGACGTTCGTTTCGCTCCCTTTCATTGGGGATTAATCCCCGATATAACAAAACTGATTTTCTTTTGGTAGAACTACGTTCCAAAAGTTAAGGTTGGACATGTTGCACCTGATATTACTCTCAGCCATCTGAAGGAGAGGCTATCCCTTGTGAAGGGCGCACTGGTTGAAGCTCCTCTTGTACGTCGATAAGGGCACTACATTGGTTCCTCTTTAATCTGACCATCTTAATTTCTTTAGGATTTCCTCATTGAGGAAAATGACATGGTCACTGGCGCTGAATGGACAGCGCTCAACCCAACATTACCCATTTACATCTAAATGACGGAAGACGGTGGAAGTCGGATATCTAAAATGATTGTACATTGAACTGCTGAATCTATCTCTCCCTGTAACGACTGCTGAATAGTGTCACTTAGTATAAAATCTGTACCCCTTGAATGGAAAAGCGAAACCAATGTTTATGTTACATTTCTCAGCAACAAGCGACCAAGCTTGTTTACCCTAATTACAAGGTCCGTACAATAACTTTTCAATAAGTTTACTCATAGAGTCCTTGATTACGTTCATAAACTTCTCGACAATTCGACCAGAATGCCAGCTGGCCGAATGTACTCCGCTCTGACCTTTAGGACCGTTTCCTGTGCCTATTGAGGTCGTGACTTTTACTCAATCTGTGAGTTCCAAATGATTTATGCTAATTTTCAGAGACCGCAAGATATTACCACATTTGAATCGCCCTCGGAACATGCTTCGAGTTGTAGAACAGCATTTGTGTGCGGTGCTTTGTGTGTCGTGCGGAGAATTCATGAATGCAAAGACTTGACATGTAAAGCTTGGTCCACCTTGTACTTTAACGGTCAAGATGTCTTCTATGAGCAAAGGCTTTCCCAGGAACGCAGTACGAAACATGAGAGTCAGTCCGAAATTTGCACTATCTAGCTCGAATATTCCAGCGTAAAGAGTAAACAGTTCGCACAACTCTTGGGCATGCATTCACAGCGAGGTAGTGCGTACCATAAAGACCTGACCTTCTTTGGAGTCTTTTGTGGGATCTGATTCCGGCTGTCTCTTTGTATTTCAGTGATGGAGGCACAGTGTAAATTGGACTTGCAGACGACAACACTTACATTTTCGGAACTCCAGAATTCAAAAATTTGGAGGTTGGGGTAGTCGCATCCTAGTTCAAGACATCGAGCGTGAGACAATCTATCACAATGCACTATCTCATTGGGGGTGTTAACAATGAGCGCAACAACCTCAATTATTTTCTTTTTTGCAAACTCACTTTCTCCGTTTACAAAATCTATAGTGTTTCTCAGACTAGTACAGATGTTCTAAATAGTTTATTACAGCATTCAGAGTCAGAAACCTCTTTGAGGAACAGAGGAAGATCATCCCACTGTGCCAGCTTAGGTCAGGAAAGTAAGAATGCTTCTGTATCTGAGGATTATCTTTTGTTTTATTTCCTTCAACGCTTTTCCGCGTAATCTGTTGATATATGCAACTCATGAGGTATGCCTCATTGGCTCCAGAGGTATGCGTTCCATCGTCTCCTCCTCACTTCTCTCAAGACGAGAGAGTAAAGTAAGCTCTGAGCCCAGTGCCTGACGGGAACCAGTGTTGGCCATCGTCGGGTTGAGCGCTGTGGGGGAATTGGAGGATGTATGTGATTGTATGGGCAGATCATCAGAGATAACGCCTAGCAGGTGCTCTCGAATGAAAGCAATAACACCAGCATCCTGTTGTCCAGGCTGGCCTCCTTCTTCGAAAAATCGGGGATAGTTTTCGCGGGTCCCACGGCGTAGTCGCTCGCGGAAAATAAAATGGACTATTCCAAATCTCGATAAAGGTTTAATACCTATACCAAGCGTGTGAGTATACAGAGGACCATTGGAGCATTTGGCCATACATACCAAAGAGAAAATATAAGAGGCTCCCGCCAAAAATGAGAGCAAACATCCCGTTAACAAATGTCCAGATACCGCCGAGATCCGCGAAAATATCAAGGATTGAGTGATCATTGTACTCTCTCACAATTTTCAATGTCAGCTTACCGGACTCCTCAAATGTAGGAGCAACTGTGAAAAAACGGAGAGAAGAAATGCTGCCTTTTATATATAGCTCATCGACTCGAAGTTGGGGGAACTCAGCTGCATTAATTCGCTTATAAGACTAGGCGCAAGCTTGAGTAAGTGATCCAGGGGTAAATGAGAAGAAACGGACTCCACCATAACCAAATGCATTTAGTCCGGTCGTGCTCTTAAAGTTCTCCCTGATAATTACCCCTGCATCCCCAACAAAGTTGTCATGTTTGCGGAGAGTGACGTGCGGCAGGCTTGAAATCTCCGCACGCGTTGTATTCACTCCAACAACATGGATAGTCACAACTCTAAATATTTCTTGAACAAGTGGAAGACTATCGAAGACGGTGAAGTCAAATTCCACTCGAGTTTCGCAGGGTAATCTGCTGGATTCAGCTTTCAATGAGTGAGTTTTATGGGCGATGAAGTGGGTCGATAGTTTTACTTGCGATAGAGGGAGAAGTATCTCCAGATAGGACAGCCGAGCACAAAACACTCCCAATGTATTCTGGGTTCGGATCAACTTCGCACTTGGCTGTGAGCTATTCATTTGCAGTTGAGGAACGCTTGCAGCTGATAGGATGAACCAATACCTCCGGACCACCGACTCCTTCCCAGCACCTGTGAGTGATATTGGCCCTGCTTGCAACGATAGAGGGATAACGGTTTAACGTGGTTGAATGAAGCTATTAATTTAGATAAGAGAATGAAATAAGGGATAAGGATGATGTACCAAGTATATCCTCGGGGTGTCCAAAACTTGCGAGTAATCGTAAAGCTCGGTAAAGTCATTGAAAGCACTTTCGTGGGCTCTAGTATCAATGGCACGCTGAATGAGAAGACTAGCAAAAATAACAAGAGTTCCCATAACCGCAATGGCAAGGACGGCTCTTGTGTATTTCACGGCTCGATGCTCTCCTCTGGAGGAGGTTTAGCCTTCCTTTTAGTGTAGATCACGAGTGCGTACTTTAAAGAGAGTTTAGTCCATGCATTTCGCCCAAGAATCAGAGAAACACGAGGTGCATGTTTCGTATTCTCCTTCGAGTTCATCAAGTCGAATCTCTGCCAACAAGAGGTGGGAGGCTTCATGATAAAATTCCATATCCTGGTAATAAAGATGAACCAGTGAATGACAATGATGCAAGGTCCAACGCCGTAGCCCCAAATAGAAGAGCCAGTCAGGGGAAGAACAACTAATACCGTCAGCATTCTTTGAGGGACGACGAATAAAAAACATGATTACACAGGGGAGCAGCTTCTCCGGTACATAGGAATAAATCTGAGGGGAAGTGAAGGATGGGTGTCATGAAGAAACTGGAGAATTGTGGAGCACGTTAACACGAAGCGTGCTCAGTCGTTCGAGTGTCCATGGCTTACCTCAGAAGATGGTGAATTAACACAATTCCGAGAAGAATTAGGGGGAAAAGAGAGAGATCGTTTGAGGTCGCTAATCCGATCATGTCCAAAGCAACCAATGCAATGATCGTCTTGCTTGCATAAATTCGTAGCTGGGTGTTGCTGCCAAATCTTCTATATAAGAGTTAAGATATGGGGAATTATGTCGTATGGACTCTGTACTGCAGCACAAGCTCCCGGGGGGGCTCATCATAATTTGAGGTTTGATGAAAGAGTGTGAACTGTTCACGCAAGATGGCTGAATGAGGTGAAGTAGATAACGCGTCGCCAAACTTGACCGCGAAGAGAATGGCCGAAAGGAGGATTCCAGTGACAGCAATTGGCCAGAATTCTGAAAAAGCCGCTATAAACGATACTATGGCAGATAGTTAGTAAAGTTCTGAGATGAAAGCCACCCGAATTGACGTACAAATTGCTATTTCTACAGCATGAAAAATGAGATGAACTCGAAGGGAGTGGTTGAAAAGCCCTGTAATCCTAGTGAAGATGGTTACCGCTTCCTAGGTAGCTCTGCTGTATATCGAACATACCAGACAATGTTCCAGAAGGCTACCAATGCTGAAAGGATAGTCGTCACGACTCGAATACTGCGGACAAAAGTAAGGTCGCTGGGACGAGCAGCTTGAAACAGGGTGACATAGGCCACGAGATACAGCTTGGTAGACAGCAAAAAGATGCGGAGAGAAATGCTTCGCCAGCAGCTCGTGAGTGCATCCACTGTCATGGTTGGCAAAAGTGAGAAAGAGGGCGCACAGCAGGCTAATCATTACTGGCGTGTTCGTAATTAGTAAAATAGCAGACAGATGGCTGTGAAGTGGTTGTGAGGTGGAGGAGATTTTCGCTGCGCCGATCGTGATAGCGGGAAAGAGGTGGCCGAAACGTATGGCGTCTCCCGTGTGTCATAAGTCAGACTGTCAAAAATCGACACAATACTCTTGTGGAAGAAAGTTTCGACACCATACTTCCGCAACATTCTTTAACTTACACACTACATTCTCTAGTAATACAGCACGGAATTCAGAGTTATTAAATGCCGGGGCAAAAATAGAGTAGAAAATTCGATCAAAATATGCCGGGATCCCATTAAGTACATATGATTCTCTATCTAGGGATTACATATGAGCTTTATAAGTGTTCTTTAATGTATTTAGATGCAATCAATAGGTGGCAAGCGGTATAGAAAGAGCTTCCTAAATGTTTCCCATGGGGTTTCGGCCGCTGCAGCTTAGTGACCAGACGAAATGTAGAATCTATGAAAAATATGGAGCGATATCCCTTGTTGAAAGCTTGCAATGCGACCTTATAGATAGACTTTACATGTTACATAAACAATGGCTCACAGAAATTCAGACGACAGCTGAGAATTGAGTGACCGCGGGTGTAAAACACAATATGAATGAAACCCTTTGGAGCGCTCGTCTTATGCCACTTCCTACTGAGGAATCGCCTCTATATACATTCAGAAACACTTCAGAGCGTCATATGTGATCCTCAGATAGAGAATCATAGGTATTTCGTGGGACCCCGTAATATTTTCATTCAATTTTCGAATATATTTTCTCCCTGGCCCATGTTATTTAGGCCTTTATATTAAGGACTCTGAATTCCAGTGTGTGTAAATTTTATACCTTGTGAAAGTATGGTGTGTGTTTTTGCTGAAAAAGAGCACTGTCGACTTTGACTTATGACACACGGGAGACGCCATAGAAACGCCTTCAAAAATGATGCCCATGACAGCATCATAAGAATTAAGACTCTCACCATATCAGGAGAGGATTTTCATGGATGCAGTTTGGTATGAGGGGAAATACAAGAAAATTTATGATGTCCACACAAGTTTTTACTCTATGTTCTCATGAAGCTGCGCCGTGCCAAGAAAACCTGCATGATGTTCACCTCCAAGAAAGCCGCTTTCGGGTAGTACGTATGTGGAGGTTCAAAATTTCTGGTGCTCGGATGAGCGTTAAGCGCGGTGCACAGTCTGTTGCCTCAGGATTTAGTACTCACGGAACCCAAAGTACGACGAAGATCCAGGGAACCCACATTTACATAAGAGCATGAGGGACTCCCGCTTGCAGTTCGAAAATGTACAGCCATAGATAGAGTTGAGGCGGATACCGCGATTCTAAGCACGCCACCACTGCTGCGGGGTTCAAGGTCGACTGCAGCACACTGAGGTCATTGGCAGTAGGCCAGATATCTTCGTTGTGTCTTCGCTGGCTTGAGACTTCATTTATGACTGGGCTCCTTTCATAGTGTTGGGTTTGGCATCCTAGAGTCACCTCTCGTGGCAATTGTTCTCCTTTCATTTTTTTCGAGTGAAAGTCTGAGACTCCTTACCAGCACAGCTTTCCTGCAGGAGCTCGGAATCTACAAGAACTGGAAGCTTTCCCAACTCGTTGACAAAGAATTCCATAGCCCACCGGCACGATGCAATTGCACTAAGTAGTACACATTCCCTCTTTAGTTTTTGCTTGAACACAAAAGGGGTGGGAGAAAGAATTTTTTTATCGCAAAATTGAAAGGTGCAGATCAGCAGATCTCTCCTCGTGATGAACTGTCTTGAGCTTTCGCGAATACATTAGTGTCCTTGAACGAATGAACATGCCATTTCATTTCATTATTTAATTATGCCACAATCGCATCCACAGGCTTCCAGCAAAAAGAGTCATTGGATCGCGCAGGTCATGAACAAAGCGTTTACTGGAAAGACCAAACCTTGATAAAACTGGCCTTCCATGGGGCCCTAAATATATTCTGGCCATAGTGTGATGCTCGTGCAAGCAAGAATTGGATATCGGCTTCCTGCAGGGCACACATTTCTTCGGAATAGTACCATTCCGTTTGTCATAGCAGAAAGTTCGCGTGGTAGGCCAAGACGAGCAATTTGCACCAGTCCATCTGTCGTCGTTAGGAAATCTTTTATATAGGTGATATTGTGGTAAGGCTTTTCTCGGTTTTGAGAGCAGCTAATTGAGTGAAGCAAAGGATGCGATTTATATGAAGTATAAGGGGAATCCAGAAGGGGCTATGGCTCAATATATTACATACTATACGGCGTGATGAGATGGCTACATTATTGTCATGGAGATTGTAGGTAGAAAAAGAACAAACTATCGTGGTCGAAGATGTGACTGAAGTGTGACCCAACTACCTTATTCCGTCTCCCTCTCATTCCGAATCTTCTCGACGTACGCGAAAGTCATCAAAATAAAGTCAACAACTTTCCTCTGTTCTCTCGTAAAAATCCCTTCCTGATACTCCATTCGCGTTTCATCGTCACCTTCACTGTCAACTCCACTGAAAACAACACCAAGAGCTTCTGGAAATATCTCCAACGATGGCGGTCGTTCAGGGTACGAAGAGCCCTTCCGATGAAATAGAGCCAGGAGTTGTTTTGAAGAGTCGTTGGAAAATAGCTAGGGAAGAAGAAAATTTCCGGTGAGAAGCTAAAAATCAAAACATCCGACCTTGACTTACATGGCAAACCCGCGGGCCGAGGGACCACTTTGCTTCCTGACCGTTCGGCAGCTTCACTATTCTGTCTCTACCATATGCGGACCAGAATCCAGTTTCATATGTTCGAGCTTTGAGAATAAACGCTTTCCGAGAGACGCGCAAGGTGTCATTACGACTGCGAGGGCTGTGTAACTTAAAGACGGTTGGGCGAAGATATTTATGGTGAATCTGAGCGACGGTTTCGAATTCGTCCACGGGGTTAGAGGCTATGTCCGTGTGAGCGGGAATGGTCCGTTCTAGGGAAAGAAAAGAACTAACTGGGTACAACCTTACGAATTCTGGTTACCTTTCCCCGAGAAAATAGACGAGATGAAGTTTCCATTCTATAGATAACTTGACCGGAGGGCAACGCGTACATTGCATTCAACGAGGAGGTGCCCTTGCACGTCGAAGTCACTTCATACACGAGACTCGCAGGCTTGGGAGAAGAAAGTGAAATGGAAATATCAGGTTTATCATCGCTCGTCTTGGAGACAGCGGGGGATCGCCTGCCTGATGTTTGAGGCGTGGTCGTAAGGCACAAATCGTAAGACATGAGGGAGGGAGAGTGAAGGGGAGAGGGTATGCAAGCTGTTGTGGGTTCCTGTCGTGCTTTTATACCAGAAGGTGGCCACCTGAGTCAGAAGATCGCCATCGACACATTTTCCTATTGTGTGAAATTTGAGTGACGGATTGGATTGGCGCTTTCCGGATGAGCCGGACTTAAAATGTAGTCTCCTCTATTGTGACGAGCTGTTGTGATCAAAAGCAAGAGTGAAGAGAATGGGCTCACAAGACCCGTGAAACGAAGGAAGAGCTATGCAGACCGGCAAGATGTTTTGGTATATAACACCTTGGGGTTACTGGCAAGGAAATGTTGGATTCGGTTGCCTGACCACACCTGGGTAGTGTAAGTTTACACAGCTGGTAGCTGATGCTAGGTTCGATCTACCACAAGGCCAAACCTCGGAAAATGTACAGCCTTCCCTACCTTGGTGTATTGACGAGCTCTAGCGTCGTGCTCAACGCAGTGGTCCAGGCTCAGGCTCGTCTCAGACGATTATGGAATTGTCGCGTCCTCATGCCCGCCGGCTGTACGCGGAGCAAGATCAAAAAGGACGAAACGGCAAGTGATACGCGAGTGCCGAAACAATTATTTTTGCAAGGAAATTTAAGAATTGTGAAGATGATGGTTTCGCAGGAGAGAGTGCTGGCTAGCGCTACCTGCCTCTCGACCGCCATGTTCTTGATCCATCAAAGCACGCCCACTCGCAACATCTTCTTCTTCGAACCGCTGATTGTTCTCCGGGCGATTCTCTATTTGTGCCTTTTATGCATTCTTACGTCTCTCAACCCCTTGTTTTCGCGCCTCGTGTCCTGCACTCGCAACGTACCAAGATTCTTACGCGATCGTACGGCTCTAGATCTCGCCAGGACCAACATGGCTGCCCTTGCTTTGCATTCACAAAAGGAACTTCTTCATTTAACGTCGCTCCTGCGTATGCAAAACGCTGCATACCGTCAACTCAAGAAATCACGCAACCATTTATGCATCGACAACGCCACACTCCGAAGAACGGTCAATGACCTGCACTGTGAACTTGATAAGAAACGACGTGAGGTGATTGGCGGCCTCATGGAGAACATCAAGGTCGGGAATGAGCTTCTTCAAGCACGTGGAAGGGTGAGAGAACTTGAAGGGCGCGTGAATGCATTGAGAGTTGGAAAGGAAATGCTTGAGGTTTTTTTATTGGACATGGTTAAAGAACACAAAAGCGTCCTTGAAAATCTTCGCATGGTACACTGCCATTTTTATGAAATTTTTCAAGTTAACTTTCCCCCAATAGGCTGCATCGACTTCGCAACCACCGTCGTTTAGAGACTCGACTACCCTTGTTGATGACTCGTCTTATGGACATTCCTTCGACTTTGACAGGACTATCGGATTTGTGCATTCGACACCAAAACTTCATCAAAATCTTTCAGATAGCCGTTGTACCTGCAGCCTCCAACCCCAATTCTTCAGCTCAGCAACCAGCTTCGATTCTCTTGGACCCTTTCATGTGCCAGGATATAACCGAGTCGCAAATTAGTTATCAGCTCCCTATATAAGTACATGCTATTTTTCCTGCTGGACTTGTTTGTTTATGTACCTCTCATTCGTTTTGTACCTGTCGTTCATTTGTCATCATAAAAACCCACCCGAATGCCCTGACGTCCTCTCCCTTTTCTCCAAAGTAAAGCTCAGTCTCATAAGCCCAATTAATTACTCCAATAATGAAATCCTTAAGTCCCTGGCCGCAACAACGGAGGTCTCGAGTTTGACTGGGCATGACATCTTGCTGCGGACTTGAAGGTGTTTTTTGCGGTCGCCAAATTCGGGAGACGAAAGAATGGGAAGATTTGGGCGGCGGAGATGAAGGAGGTGTTGGCGCACTGAGCCGGCCCTCCAGTGAGATGAATTCTTCGAAGCTCGACCGGATACGTGTTTCGGTCAAGGATATCGCATGCTGAAGTGGAACATTCTGTATTTGCATTACTATTCGAACGATATTATGAATATCGTCGTCCTGCAGTTGGCTTCTGTTATAGGCAAAGGTGTCCTGAATTTAGGACGAGTCAAGAGAGGACAAAAATGGAGCGGCGCCCAGACTTACCACGGCTAGAATCAAAAACGTAGAGACCTGTTCAAACATTTTCTCGATATCTGGCTCTTTTGCTTCAGGGATATGAAGACCTTCTACAACTTCAGCCATATCAAACAAGACCATAAACCCAGACGCGTGGATCTTAAGACGAATATATTCATCCTCATCCTGAAAAATTTCCGTAGAGGAAAATAAATTAGCTTGTGAATATCTCCATCGAGCCAAGTGTCGTGAGAATCGACTCTTCCAGTTGGTGGGCATTTTTGATGTATGTTGGCGCAGGGAAGGAATGAGACTGCCCTTGCTTTCAGCTAAGATGTTTATTACGACGGAAGGGGAACTTACTGTTGTAAAATATTGTGGTCCTCAAGCAACGGAAGATCACCATTATTTTGAACGTGTTTGACGTCTATGGCCAAAACCTGTCCTGGGGTGGTTTTCCACCTCCAGTTTTGGTGACCGGAAGATAAAAATACAGCAGACAAAACATCCATTCCAATCCTCAATTGGGAATAGTCGCATGTGGGATAACACAACGTTGCCAACAATCCTAGTTTCATCTTTCCCAGATCATCTAGGGCCAAGTTTATTGTGGGTAAGGCGGCAAGCCATGCTGTTGAAGCTTCCGAGATTGGTCGACAGTGGATATTAGTTCGAAGGGGAATTTCACGAGTGAGAGTTAGAAGATCCGGTAGGTGGTAGGAGTTGGGTGCGGCGTTGGACATGTGAGAAAGGCTAGGGATGCACGTGGGAGCGGAAGTCAAGTCCGCACAGGTGTTATTCCGATGTTCATGTTTCCTTTAATCTGGAGAAAAAAAATGGCGATAAGGATACAAGTACAAGTACACGGCATACATTCACATGGGAACAGGTAGTAGAGACAGGACTTCCCAGGTGGTGTAGGTTGATCGCTGTGAAGACAAAATATCGCAGGCAATATCAAACGTGGATAACACTTGCTGAGCCGCCAGCGTAGATACTGCTATAACTCTTCCTCCTCCCCAACCCCAATCCGCCTAAACTGAATCTGCTCCGACTACGACTCCGGCTTCTCCTCCTTCGGCTCTTACTCCTCCCTGGAACCTCGATAATTACAGGCGCTCTGCCTTTACGCCCGTAGTACGCATCCGAACCATACGTCATAAGTTGGTCTGCACACTGAGGTACAATCGTTTCAGGATAGTAGTGTCGCTTGGGAGCATAGCTGTATCTGTCACCATAATGGTGAGAAGACGACCGAGAACGATAGAGTGAACGGCCACGATGAGGTTCAGGATAGTATACCTGTGGCTGGATGACCTGAGGTTGGAGTGGGAGATATCCAGGTGAAGAGTTGTAGACGGTCAACGGTTGCTGTGGTGAAGCATAAATGGGACCTTGTGCATAACCTGGTGTGTAGGTTGATGGCTGTAGCTGCATTGGCATTACCTGAGTTGCTGGAGTGTACGCAGAGCGCATGACAGGTGTGTATTGAGGCTGAGCATAGTAGGACATGGTTGCCTTGACGTCTCAGGGATCTTTAGCTCAAGAACATCGAGGAAAAACAAACAACATTCGAACTAACTTGATGGGAGGGTGCCTCACAGCACTAAAGCAGGATGGACAAGCAGATTGGACGCAGCTTATGTATCTTCATTTCATACAGGGGCCAGCTCCACACCCAAACCTGCAAGTACATGTGATCGAACTCGAGGGTGTCTCGATACGACTCGTGGGCTACGCCCTTCCTCGTATAGGCAAAACGGAGTTATTAACGGCGTTATACCTTCACATCATCTCTCGAAACGGAAAGGGAAGCGCTCAAGCTCTTAAATTGGGAAGAAATTGCGCGGAAGGTTCGAGGACCCACTTCAAGGTTTCCACGTTCCGTAACTGTTCCGGTGTCACAATCTTGATAGTGCATGTGAGGATTGGAGAAACAATGACAAAATTGTCTAAAGTGAAAGTTTGATAGGAAGTTGTCGTTGATTGGACGATGGGTACCTCGTAGACATTTGTACACCTATATGATTTGGAGTCTCGCTGGGTTATTGATCGATGCTGACCCATGTATTCGGACTGCAGGGACAGCTAGAAAATTTGTCACGGATATTGCAAGAAAGATGAGAGGAACGTAGTTCACCGTCAGACTTTTGAGTTATGACGTTCAAGGTGGATCCATTACTCGTTAAACGAGCGCAAGAGCTTGTCCTACAACAAGCTAGTAGTGCCAAAATCTGACAGCTTTTGTGGCCGGAGATGGAGATTGAGGAAAACGAGGGTGATGACCGTTTTGGTCAACGTGTGTTTTCGGCGTGACCGCGTACGCCCCACTTGCTTCCTTACACTCATGACCTCATCCCGTTCATTCCAGGTGCCGCAAAGTTCATTTCATTGGCACACCCATGAGCCGCTTTCATTTAAATGCTGTTCTTGTATGCTTAACATGAATCTCGTGATTCTTTTGAGTTATGGGATTGCCCTTCAAGATTGATATCCAGGACATTCTCTCGTTGGATCACCCTGCTGAGGATTTCAAAATTTTATGTAAGAGATAACACGTTCCTTCCATCTTCACTCGCCAGAAGCGCATCCTTGCGGAACATACGATGAAACCTTCAAAGCGTAAAGTGTATCAGGCACTACACCTCTCAGTTTCATCCACTGTCATAGGCTGGCCGGGGTGAGTTTACTCCCGAGTCAAAGATGGCTTCTTTGCACTAAATTATTGTTCTTAATAGATTCATTCCTCCCACGTTCCCTTCTTTTCGACTGGAATGAAGAAAAACTTCTTGGCCTTAAGCCGGATTTCAAGAGCTACCAGGAACCATGCCTGGACCCCGAAGTGTTGTGGCATTTCCAATCTAACGTTCAAGAGCTTGCTTCCCTGATAACCGCCAGTTCACACGGTTCTGCTGTAATTGATTCATATTTTTGGGTGTGACTTCAAATTAACGTGCAAATCAGTTCTATGGAATCTTTCGTATCCAGTTAGCGACACCTTGACTATACATGCGACGATCCTCAAAACGATATAAAGCAGATGGTAGAAAACTCTCGTAGGCTGCCGACATTGAGAAGGTTGGAGTGCTCGTTTTCTTAGTTCACTGTCTCAAAAGTCCATCAACCTGGCTTGCACTCTTCCCATGCCGTTAGAAGCCATGTTCGAACAGCTGCCACCCATAACTGGCATTCGCTGGTTCAATCTTGTGGCTTTGATTATAACACCAGCATTTGTTATCTATGGAACATTCATTGGAGTACCTTGTAACCCGAAGACGGCAATGTTTAGCGTCTTTTATTTTATGTTTACGATGATAGGTGAAGTGACTCCGTTTTGAGCTCCAGAATATCTCTCATTCAAGTTGTAGGTATTACCGCGGGTCAGAAACGCTCCCTTTTCACAAATAGAATATCCGAACAGATGTTTCAGGTTATCATCGACTCTGGTCTCATCGCTCGTACAACGCTTCTCTTCCACTCCGATTGTTCCTAATTCTTGGAGGCTCGAGTGCCGTACAGGGATCTTGCCACTGGTGGGCTCGAAGTCATCGTTTGCACCATCGGTATACTGATACCAACTTCGATCCCTATAACTCTAAACGCGGATTGTTCTGGACTCATGTTGGATGGATCATATTCAGGACAAGCACCTCTCCTAGCACTGTTGACGTCTCGGATTTGCGCAATAGCAAGCTTGTCATGTGGCAACATCGATATTACTTCATTTTAGCTCTGATTCTTGGTGTAATATTGCCATCCGCCGTTCCCGGCTTGTTTTGGGATGATTGGATGGGAGGATTCACGTATGCGGCCATGATGCGGTTAACGGTTGCTCACCATGTATGATTTCCGTCTTATTATTTTCTCCGCTATTGATGGCGCAACAGAGTGTCTTTTCTGTCAACTCGATCGCACATTGGCTTGGAGAAACCCCTTATGATGATCGCCATACTCCAAGGGATCATCTTCTCACTGCCATTGTAACTCTGGGAGAAGGTTATCATAACTTTCACCACCAGTTCCCCATGGTTTGTACTCCATTCATCTCAAGATCCATTCCAACCTTCATCAATTGTTAGGATTATAGAAATGCGTTCCGTTGGTACCAATTCGATCCTACCAAATGGTTCATTGCTCTGTGTAGCTCTTTTGGGCTTGCAAGCAATCTTCGCGTATTCCCGAGTAACGAAGTGGAGAAAAGTGCGCTGACGATGAAATTGAGAGGCTTGAAGGGTCTTCAAGATTCACTTGAGTGGCCGAAGAAACAGGAGGAGTTGCCTGTGGTGACCTGGGAAACATGTACGTGTAGCATCTCAACCATTTTGAAACTCAACTCATATAATGTTTGAGTTCAAAAAGAGTCAAATGAAAGGAATCTCATTCTTGTATCGGGTTTTATCCACGATGTGACAGGTTTCCTAACTTCACATCCGGGAGGAGCTAAAGTGTTAGAAAAAGCTCGTGGTAAAGACAGTACCAGTGCTTTCTTCGGAGGTATCTACCCTCACTCCAATGCTGCCCACAATGTAAGGATTTTCCTCGCTTATTGGCCAATGCCTAACGAGTTAACTATTCTCTCCAGCTTCTGGCAATGAAGCGCGTGGGGATATTGAATGGTGGCGTCGAGGTAGTTTCCGAAGAGCATATATCACCATCTGAGAGGTTGCGGATTATAAAATAGCAACTGGTTTGTCGGGAGGGTGCCCTTCGCTGCCCACCTTGATGTTATGGTGACCGTTTACCTAGACCTGAGTCTACGTATGACTGAAATACAAGGATACACGTTTCTGCTACTGATACAACAATATATATAAATAAGTACTGAAACCATAATCTGTCTAGCAGACGGTGGACCAACTCAACACTCAGATTGTCATGTTAGCATTGACTGCTTGCAGTGGAAGAAAATGTCTGAGTGCCTTTCTCTTTCCTCCAAAACATCCAAACACTTATGATATCCTACAATTGAATGAGCACATATGATATGACGTGCGGAGAACTTCTAACCGTCTGGGTACCGAATGTAAGCGCTGCCCAAAGAGGATCTACGAACGAATATATATTTACACCAAAGCCTATAGAGGGCAGACCGCTGAATGCCACTTACAAGACGCCTCTACGAAAGCACCTGTTAAACTGTCCTTAGGTCTGGGACCCATTCTTGAAGTGGTAACACTACCAAATAAGTGCTTAGCGCAAAAGAGGATAAATCAAGCCATACTTACAAAACACCCGTGGCTGGTCCGATTGTGAATAAGCCAAACCGAATGAGGGTGGTGAGAGACACAGCACTGCGGACTGAGGTTTTCATGTTTTTGATTAGTTGCCAACGCCGGCATAAAATACAGCATGCCAAGGCTGGAATAATTTAGTGAGATTTGTTTGGGAGATCCACTCGATCGAGACAAAGAAGTAGTAGAACCTTCAAAGATGATCATCGCAAGCACTGCAAAACAACCGATGGAAGAGGCAAAATTGGGTCTATGGAGAGTATTAAATACCAAAAAAAAAGGTCGAAATCAAGCTAAATTTTTACAGGAAGGGATCCATAACATGGCAATAAAGCTGGACTGGACCACGTGCAACGAGCTTGGGATGGCGAAGACCAATCTATATTCTAGGTTAATGTGTGCGCTCAAACAAGGAAGCTCCACTGACTATAAGTGATGAGATAAACACTCCGATGAAGACCAACGGAGGGAAGAACAGAAGCTGAATAAACTATAAATGATTCTGGACGGATTAGATGCTGAACGACGTACAATCTGAGAGACCAGCTTCTCCAAACCTCGCCGCTGAAGGAGCACTTCAAGAAGTGTCACATAAAACTAAAGAAACTGGGTGAATGGCCGCTGGCGGTAAAAGTAACTCTGTACCTGGAGAATCAGGCAAGCCATGGCGATAGCGGACCTTGAAGAGTATTTGATTACCACACAGGTCACGCCTAAGGTAAAAAAGAATCATACGTAGCAGGTGCCGCATAAACAAATCCCGCTTGAATCAAACAAAGTGTATGAGGAGGTTGAGGCCCACTCTGTCGAGTGAGGAGGAGTAGATGTTCCACGCAGAATAAATTCCAAAAAATCATGGCCATATACCAATTCCAGGACCGTTGGACTCGAGAGGAAAAGGCTGCAGTCAAAACGAGAATCCCCGTAGCATAAAATCCGACGACGAGAAGTGCGTCATATGCAACGATGATTTTCTCGTCTACCAGTTTAGCTGATAGCTCTTTCACTATCCTGCGCGAGGGATACAGAAGATGGAACTCACCAGAAAACAGTTGAAATTCAGTCATCCGGAAGAAGTAGGACAATATAAGCAAAATAACCAGCGGCCAGCCGAGAAAACTTGACAGGAAAAGGTGGGTGGAAGGAAATACCAAGCTCAAACTGTCCTCAGCCAGCTTCCTTAAGTAGGAATTGTACTGATACTGATCAAGATTGGCTAGACACAGCTAGCTCGACGAGTGCGGAGTAAGAAGCACCGGCAGCATTCTGTGAATAGCGGCAATGGTCATCAAGCTTCGAAAGTATCCCAAGCATAGGAGTTTTATCATTGGACATGAAAATATACAGGGAACAGCAACATAGCTAGACAAGAAACCCTCGCGGAGAGGCCAGGATGTCCACTTAATTTGTAGACTATGAGACTTAGGTCTTTATGAAAAATAATTGACCAAAAAATCTGTTCTCGCTGGAACAGGCAAGTAAAAATTGAAGGGTTTGATCAGAACAATAGCTTTAGAAAGCTAGAATAGAGTACCACAGTAAACGAAGATGTAGACACCCTAGAGCCGAGAGATGGGTGTGCAAAGGGAACCAGGACGCCTTATGTCATCGGTTTCACCTTCCGTTGGCCACTCTAAGGTCGTGTTCGCCTCGGGCTCAAACAACTTTTAATTCATTCTTTTAGCATGTTGAGGAGTTAGGAATACATCATCTACCCATGCGCTGGTCTTTCGAGTGGATGCGAAGCACTTTAGGGTTAACATGAACATACCTTGCCTGCTGTACCTCATTGCTCATTATTCACGCTCTGGTTTCTCCTGTACCGCATCATTCCCATGTTCTTTATAGTGGATAATTCTATTTCTGCCGGTTTTTGGTGATCTGTAACTCCTATTTGCTCGTTATGAAACTTGTGCTGATATTGGGAAGGGCTATGGGTTGACGAGTATGGATCTCCTGCAAAAATTTTCCGCATTGCGACATCGAATCGTTGTTTTTTCTAGTCGAAACAGGGCTCCTTCAGCGGCATTTAAGCCCGAATGCCAATGCAAGGCCAATCGTAATGCAGCTGCTATCCAAGCATAACTTGCCTATCACTTTAAAATTAATAGTGAACAATAGAGCACGTTTCATCAGTTATGGCAGTCATGCGGAACGCAGGCCTCCTTCCGAGGCTTCAATCGGATCGCTTTGCAGTCACATACTTTAGCTTCTAAGCTGTCTTCCGGTATGCACATCTCATTATTCTCTTGACCCAAATTCTGCCTCCAAAAGGCTCACACTCTTGCCGGAGTCTTTGACTACTTTTGGAAAAGTGATCCGCGTTGAGAGTGTAAAGTAGTGTTACAATTGACAAGTATAAGAGTGAAAATGCTGCTGAGTGTGTAATGGATAAATGCTTGCGAATGATGTGCGACATGAATAGATGCGGATGTGTGGGATGAGTATTTGTACAGGTGTGACGTGAGTATTCTGAAATGAGGCGCTGGGCATGGAACGAAGAAACAGCGGGAGAAATATTTTCCCAGCGGTTGGGACACGAAACCTGTCCCCATGACGAGCAAAGGTGAAGGGCTTCGCAAAATATGGCAGAGATTGAATTGGCTCTAGGCCAGGAATTTGATAATTAGACGTCGGATATTCGCTGACGCTGTATTTGCAGTGCCTAGCATAGGGGAGTGAGTTGAATGGAATACCTCTAATGCACACTTGAAGAGCTACCTTCTCGGAATTGTAGAACTCGGTAATCCGACGAAGCCAATCAATGGCACACCATACATAGTGGACTTGTTCCCAGTACGTGTACTGGCCACATTGGATGAGGTCGGACCGCTTCTTCAGCTTATCATATTCTGCTTTCAACCTGCCAAAGATGTAAAATAAGAACGGGAACAATGCACATTACATAACAGCCTTACTCTTTGAAACGATCGAGGAAGGTGTACGAATCGTCAAGTCTAGTGAAATTCCGAACGAAGAATTCCTCCAAGATCACGATCGCTTCCTCAGTGCGCTTGGGAAGAAAGTTGATCCATCGATAGGCATAAACAAGCAATGCAACGAGAACGAGTCCGCCCAGATAACCCCACGGGCTGTTTGTGAGGCTTGCAACTTCAGCACCTGAAGCTAGGGTCACCTCGCCTGCAGCTTTCAAGGTCATGGTGAAAAGCAAAGTTGCGGGCTTCATAAGCTGTAGTACTCTTATATCCACCTCGAACATAACGTCTTTCTTTTCCGAATTCCGGTCCCTGGAATGCTGTGGTACTCAGATCCCGCCCATTGGTGGAAAGAATTTCGATAGACGTCATGGCGGTGTACAATGGCCAATCAAGAGGGTTGTGAGAATAGGAACAAGAGGATATGGTACCGCTCCTTTGATCGTCTCCATGTTACTTCGGTAACTAGGCTCGAGCTGTACACATATGGATACATATTTCTGCTAGCGATACATAGATGTCATAAATTAAGTATCCTGCCTTCGCGGAGGGTTGATTGATTTTCACCTCAGCACTGCCTTTGCGCTGTAAAAGAGCTGGAAGAAGTTATCTGGGTTTTCTGTGTCTTTCTCCAAAACATCCAAACACTCATGATATCCTACACCAAACCAATATAAGCATGGAATTAGTGGGTATTAGATAAAGAAATACTCACCCTCTGAGTACCAAAGATGAGCGCTGCCCATAGAGGATCTGAAGAAGATTAGACATCTCACTTGAGTGTACGTAGCGGGATACTACTCACAAGAGGCCTCCGTAAAGGCTGCGGTCAGAGTATCTTTAGGTGTGGGACCCATTCGTGAAATACTCACACTAAAAATTCCCAGGTTAACCTTGGAACAGAAAGGATATTAAATCATACTAACCCCACGCCAATGACAGGACCGACTGTAAACAAGGAAAACCGGATGAGAGTAGTAACAGATATGGTGTTGCGTACAGACGCCTTCAAGTCTTTGATTCGTTGCCAACGTCTGCACAAAATATGACAGGCTAAGACTGGAAAGGCTTTAGGCTAAGTTCATAGGGAAAACAAGAATTTGGAAAACCTTCAAAGATAATCATTACACCAGCTGCAAAGCAGACAATAGAAGATGCAAGATTAGGCCGGAAAATATGAAGTGAGATAAGAAAAGTGACCACATTGAGCAATGTATCTCACAGGAAAGGATCTAAAACATGGCAATACACCTGCACTGGACCACGCATGACGCGGTTGGGATTTTCAAGACCGATCTATGTTCCGTCTTGAGCTGAGGTTAATAGAAGTATATGACTGGCCTACCACAAGAGATGAGGTGAAAACACCAAGGAAGACCAGTGGAGGGAAGAATAAGAGCTGAAGAAAACATGAGGCTTAACAAACGGATCAATGTTTCAAGGACTTACGGTTCGAGAGACTAGCTTCTCCAATCCCCGACGCGGAATTAGAACTTCAAGAAGCGTTGCATAGAACTGAGAAAAAAATCAGATCAACACCCGGCGAAGTTAAGAACGGATTTCCGTACCTGAAGAACGAGGCACGCCATCGCAAGTGCTGACCTGAATAATCATTGAGTACCATACCTGCTACTCTTGAGTATGAAACAGAACGTACGCAGCGGGTGCAGCATACACGAACCCAGCCTCAATCAAACAAAGGGCATGCGGAGGTTGAGGTCCACTCTGGCGAGTCAGAAGAAGCAGATGTTCCACGCAGGACAAGTTCCAAAATATCATCGCCATGTACCAATTCCAGGATCGTTGGACTCGAGAGGAGAAAGCTGCGGTACATATCACTATCCCTGTGGCATAGAATCCTACGACTAGGAGTGTGTCGTATAAGAAGATGATTTTCCCGTCTACGGGCTCAGCTGATTGGATTTTGTAAGATCGTGCATAAGCGATATGGAAATGAGAGGCTCACCGGTAAAAGCTTGAGGTTCAGCCATTCGGGAGAAATTGAAGGGAAGGCGGGACGAAAAACAACCAGCGGCCAGCCGAAGAACTTGAAAGGAGGATATGGGTAGGAAGGAAATACCAAAGGTATCATAGTTCTTACCTAGCTTCATTAAGTAGGCAGTGTGTTGACGTTGATAATGATTGGCATGACACAGATAGCCCAGCGAGTGCGGGGTAAAGAAGCGCCGTCAAGGTGCTGTGAATAGCTTCAGTCGACAGGTCAAAGCTCAAAAGCGCTCACAAGCGCTACTGGACCCTTCATGGTCCTCTTATGGAACCCTTTGCTGGTACGGAAGAAAGATAAACCTAGAAAGGTTGAAAAAAATATCCCTAAGGGGCTAACATGGCTTGTGAAGTTGGAGACCATAATAAGGCGGCGATTGAAATAATCGCCCGAGAATTCTCTTCTTATTGGAAAAGGAGAATTAGAACGGTCTAAGGAGATCCGAGCAATACCCTCGGAGGATCAGAAAGGGGCACAAGAGTGTCAAACGAGTTTGTTTAAGTCCCAGCAAAGGGCTAAAGATGGGTGCATGAATGGAACTGGTGGCTGCTTATGTCATCGGCTTCATCCTTTTTCAGAACCACTTTGTCTTCGCCTCAGGACTTTGGAATGGTCGCGCCGTTTTACACTCCAATTGTTTGCCGTTCATTGTTTGTACCTCTTGGGGCACTTCAGCACGTCCACCGCATCCCAAGGATATTCTTTCAAGTTGCATGAATCCCACTTTGACGTGAAATTTCCTTGACTATCTAATACGCGTCGCAATTCACATTTTTTTATATTCATTCTAGTTTCTCCAATGCCATGCGCACAATCCATTCATGTGACCTTCCAGTTAGCCTTCGAAGTGGTTCCCCGGGAATTCCTGATCTTCAGCGGCCGCATTTCAAGCCGAACATAGGGGGATTAAGGATTTCCAATTGTGGAGTTCTTTGAGCCCCTTGGCATGGTCTTTGTCTTTTGCTCCCTAAAGGCTAGAACGTCGCGTCCCCTAATAAGCTGGCTCTCAACCCGCTATCCCATGTTGTCCTCTTCCTCCCTCCTTGGACTATGACTTCCTCTACCGCTTTACGCCCCCACGAAAAACGAACCTCGTCCATAATCGATTCCCTCCAATCTGACGATGCATTCTTCCTCGGACCACAGACTCCCACGACACCCACGAGTTTCACCCATTCTTCGACGTCCCAGTCTACCTCCCAGTTTTCTGCATCCTATGGTAACAAACATCGAGCATCTTACCCTATGGGCTTCTCAACCACGTACAAAGGACTGGAGAAGTATGAAGACCACGACCGTGTCCCATACTCTCATCCTTACGTCGTCACACATCCCTATCGAACAGCTACCGTCCCATTCTCCTTCCAAAATCAGGACACTGACGACGACGACGACGACATCCGCTATCACAGAGATTTTATGAATACAGAAGAAGAACGACATCGTACCTCAATGCTTTTGGGAGATGCGAAACGGCCGCATTCCATGATACAAATCCCTACTCCCTCCCTCGAACCGATATCAGCAAGGCATGCATACGGTCATTGTTACGCTGAGTCAGAAATCCAAAACCCATCGTATACAACCGTCGCTTCTACGATTGAAACTGAGCCAGTAAAGCACAGTCATGATGTTCGTACCCATGACATAGTCATTGAACAGACTGGTTCAAGAAAACCTCAGGCTTATTTGGGGACAGGCCAGCCCCAGGGATTGAGCCCAGTGGTGTATCAGCCGTCGGTAGTCCCATCTCCTCGATTTGACGAACCAAGACAGTTTCCATTGAAATTTGGAGCCAATTCCACTCGTTCGGCGAGGCATCGCTTTCTCACCCTTTCGTTGAAATGTCTCATTGTTATTCCACTCGCTGCACTTTTGGCGATGCTGCAGCTGGTGACCGGGCATAGCATCCTTCTCAAAGCTCACCATGGTGGAATCCAAGTTGGACCGTGGAAGGAGGAACCCATATGGCATTCTGTAGTTGTTGGTGTATTGGGAGGGGCTATCCTTTCCCCGCTCGTTTACGTGATCGTCCTCCTGCTCCTCTATACTCGACGGCCAGATGATACACCCCAAGAAGGATTCGGCCATGGAACCGGAGACGGTGCTATCATGGTCAATGGGAGACTTATTCATCGGCCAACCACGCATGTACCCGAAGACTTCTTCGACGATGAGTCTCGCTACAAACATGGTGGTCTCACTCTCGTCCGCTCTCAAAGCACTCTTACCTTCGGAGCAAGGACACTATTGGTCCTCATTGTCACCGGACTACTGCTTGGTGTTTTGTCGGGTGCTTTGGGTGGAGTTATTGCCCTTCGGGCGTTGGGTGCGGAATTTGGAGTCGGGATTGTGGACGTTACAGATTGGGTGTTGACAGGTAGTGTCGGTGGAGTGGTTGTGACACTTGGTGGTGGAGCCCTTATTGTCACCGTGCGGATTTTAGTTGCTTGGTGTTTTGGTGGTGCCATCTAATTTTGGTTTGGACATTTGTAACAAAAAAATTTCTCTTCGCTGTTCTCTTACTTCCTCATGGACATTTTACTTCGATATTACATTTCGGACGTTCAAACTTTACACGACCTTTCGCAGCCTCTTACTCATATTATACCCCACATGTTGATAATTTTCGTAACAATGTACATTCTTGCCTCATGCCGCGTACCTACCTCATTTATCTTTTCCTTACTTCTCAAATACCACACTGTCCGCGGTGATTCATTCGTTAAACCCTATCGCATTATTCGGACTAATGATATGATTCACAAATCTCCTGACTCACCTTAAGCGCAGACGTTGATCAGGGGTAAGGAGGGAATAATCAAATAACTAACGGGAATACATTTCCACGAGCTAGTAATCGCTAGTTGTTAGGTATTTTGAAATAACGAGTTATGACTGACTGAGATTGGGGATATGATAAGATGGCCCGCTAGAAGATCATTCACTCCA
The DNA here is from genome assembly GCA_021399455.1 of Flagelloscypha sp. PMI_526. Taxonomy (NCBI): domain Eukaryota; kingdom Fungi; phylum Basidiomycota; class Agaricomycetes; order Agaricales; family Niaceae; genus Flagelloscypha; species Flagelloscypha sp. PMI_526. Next base: position 70,314 of record JAJTUO010000072.1, read on the forward strand.
CTCCGAATCGAATCTTTGTTCTTCACTCCCACTAGAACAAAGATTTTTTTTCCAACGGCGTCTCTGCAAGTCTCAAATCCTCTTGACTCTTCTGGAATGAGACCCAGGGCTGAACCAAGCACTGAGATCCATGGCTGAACGAGAAATGACTCTCCGCCAAGCCTGTCTCGTAGACTGGACATATATCGGATCAACATAAAAGACCAAGTCCAACGAGTGTCGAAAGAAAAGTTAGAATAGCCGTTCATGAGGATGTGCCCCAAAATGCAACTCTAAGACGAAACGAAACTTATTGCGAGATGACCTGCAACACTGCAAGCCTCACTGGGTCTATTTGCGAGGCGGTGACCGATCATATTCATTGTTCAAGTAGATGAACCGAGACTTAAGGGCTGCGTCATTTCAAGTGAGTGGTCCCTAATTTTTACCGTGGATTATATTCCCATCGGATCTCCTTTTCGCCGAACCTGTTCCAAGTGTCACACCATAGGTAAATAGGCTGTGAAAATGACAACCTGCATATTTCAGATTTCAGACGTGCTTAGAGCAAGATGATCCCTAGATTTTTTATGCATTCTGCGTCCGGAGTATGATGAGACAGTCCCTCATTTTTTCATCCTCCGGAGAACCTTACCCGTTGCCACTAAGGCTCTCAAGTCGCATTCCCACAAAAATATAGCTTTCTACGATTTTCGGGAGCTTGGTCACTCCTGTCTTCAGTTTTATATGTTATTTTAGCCCTTGGTGTGCTATAAAGATCGCTTGCCTCGGGTTTATATCGAAGGGAACTGAGACAGTGGAATAGAGGATGTGCTACATACGGTACAAAATTTATACCGAAAATCAAACAATGCGCGGAACGCGCGACAATGAGTTACTGAGAAATAGCTCCTGAAACTTCACTTGTGAGCTCGCATTGCTCGAAATTCTAACAGCATGGTGAAATCTCCAGTTGAGCTCAGCAGAGCTCTCAAAAGAAGGCAATTCATCCAGAAAGCCTTGCCAAACGTTCCTTGGTTCTTCCGCTGCTCTCATTTTGCGCCCGATTTACTCGAGCTCAGCATGCCACGGAGATGGACAGAAGGTGGAGGATCCGTTGCAAGAATGTCCCCGTATTCTCTTTGCCTAACTGTTGTAGTGGAGTAAACTTCAGCTTTGGTATCGTCCCCAACATTAGGGCTGCCTAAGCAGCACCCTACTTGTCCTCACCCATACGACCGAACAATTTCTCTACTGGGAAGGACAACATTAGGGTTGGAAGCATTTTAGGTGAACATGGGGGCTCAGAAGTTACCAGGAGGTGATTTTAATTTTTTATCTCTGACGGTTTAAGCATTAGCGACATGCGGGTGTTACAAGGGTTGAACGTCATACAAAGTGCAGCTCCTCGATTCACTCTGAGAAAACATTGTGATTTAATGTTATTCAGATGGCAGTCTCCTCACCACACATTGAATGTTAATATCTTGGGTTTACTATACCACATTGACCTCAACATTTCTCCTGGCTTCTTTCTCAAAAAAATTGAGTCGAGTTCATCACAAAGGACATATTGTTACATGAGCCAGGCTTGTAGATAGTACTTAGCGGTCATCGTACATAACATGACAGTGAGGCTGTATGTTCACTTGAAGTCCCATAAAACCCCAAGCTAGGCATTATACGCGATCTACACTATATGAATGAAAGCAATAAAATATAAATGTAAGGAAAACTGACCATTTTGTGGGCATTAAAGAGGGAGTGCATGTGTTCTTTCAATTGGACATCCGACATGAGATTAAGAGCCTTGTCATGTGGAATACTCTCAGAAAGCTGCGTGGCTTTTGACTTGTAAAATTGCGCTTTTGCAGCAACTAGCCTAACCGCTGCAGTATCGCCAGGACAGAACGAGGACAAATGCGCGATGCAGAGGATCCCTAAGTATTACTAGTGAGATCAATCAAATAGGATGAAAAGTGAACTAGCTGATGGCATGGTCAATCCTACCGCGTTTTGATAAGGACTGAAAATAATGAATATTGTTTGAGATCGGTCAGATAAACGCAGACATACGTCATCGCGTGATTCGGAAAGTGTCGGTAACTAAAGAAATTTATTGTTAGTAGCTGATGGATTATTTTTTAAGTCATATGCTGTAAAATTGGAACTAGTATGAGTAGATGGTTCGCTATCAAAAGGATGAGACATGACCGACATAGAGTGATTGTGCGATGAACAGATAAAAACACGATCCGGAAATGAGGCGACTCACCCCCTGAAATTAAGTGAGGGTATGCAGGTAAGCGCACCAAATGTAAAATATAAAAATAAAAATGGATAGACTTACGTCCTGAGAATGGGCAAGGATGAGCGGAGGAGTCAACACCAAGAAGAACGATGGGACTTACATGCTGAGAAAGGGGAATGAGGGGCTGAGAAAAGGGCATCAGGAAGAGTCGACGGGACTTACAACCTAAGCATGAGCAAGGATCAGCAGAGAAGAGAGTATCAAGAAATCAGGGGACATACATGCTAAGAATGGGCACGTGTGAGCGAAGGCGAGAGCCGAGAAGAAACGATACGACATACATGCTGAGAATGAGCAAGCATAAGTAGAGATGAGATCATCGAAAAGAAATGATGTGTCTTACAAACTGAGAATAGACAATCATGAGCAAAGAAGGGAGTACAAAGAAGAAGGGACTTACTTCCTTAGAGTGGGCACTCGTGAGCAGGGAAAAAAGAGCGTGAAGGAGAAACAATGGACTTACATCCTGAGAATGAACGCGCATAAGCAGAGAGAGAAGAGCATTGAGAAGAAAGACGAGGCTTACAAACTAAGAATGGACGAGCATGAGTAGACCGGAAAGCACCAACAATAAAAGATGGGACTGACAACCTGAAGATGGGCAAGTATGTGTAAACCCGCGAGCACCAAAATAGCAATCAGGACTTACAACCTGAAAATGGGCAAGCGTGGATAGAACGTGAACACCAAGAATGAAAGACGGACTCACAAGCTGAGAAGAGACAAATGTGAGTTTACCTATGACTGCTAAGAGTGAAAGGCTGAACTTACAAGCTGAGAATGAGCAACCCTGATCAGAGAAGTGGGCATGGGGAAGAAACCAAGGCACTTACAAGCTGACAAATAGGCAAGCACGAGTCACCCTATAAGTACCGAGAATAAAGAACAAGGCTTACATCCTGAGAATAGACAAACATGAGTAGACCGGTGGGAATTGGGAAGAAAGGACGTGACTTACACGCTAAAAATGGATAAGCATAAGCAGAAAGGTGACCACTGAGATGAAACGACGAGACTGACATCCTAAGAACGGTAAGCATGAGTAGACCCAAGAACGCAACGAAGAAATGGCAGGATTTACAACCTGAAATGAGCAAATATGAGTAGACTCATGAGCATCGAGAACGACAGATGGGACTTACAAGCTGGAGATGGACAAGAATAAGCTGGGAAGTGAGCATCAAGAAGATATGATGGGACTTGCATGCTGAGAATGGGCCATGGTGAGCATAAGTGAGCAAAGGAGAGAGCATTACGATCAAGCAACGGGACTTACATCCTAAGAATAGGCAAATATGAGCAGAAAGGTGAACAACAAGAAGAAATGATAGGACTAACAAGCTGAGAACAAGCAAGGATAAGCAGAGAAGAGAGCATCGAGAGCGAACAAGGGGACTCACATCCTGATTATGAGCAGAAATGAGCAGAAAATGGAGCACTAAGAAACAATGGGACTTACAAGCTAAGAATTGGCCTGCATGAGCAGAGAAGAGCACCACCTAGAAATGAAATAATGTACCTCCTATAAAATGAAACGTGCATGAACAAATATTTCAGCGTAAATCAAGAATAATGTTATTCACTTCCTGTACATAGTCCGGAGTGAGCGGGCACTCTGGCATATGGATAAGAACACTCGACGCACATGCTGAGATTACGCAAGCCCGAGAAAAGAACTTGAGTTACAGTGATTCCCTGGGATTAGCACTTACTCGATGAAGGGGATACCATCTTAGAAACAACTGCTCTCGTTTCAACACCGAACTTGTATCCCGATGCATCCCTAAATAAGTCAGCATCGTCATGGTAAACAGATTCAAATATGTACCAGTTTTAATAAAATCTCGTATTGCATACTTTGCGCAAAGTTCAAGACTGTTGCTCTGAACAGACATAAAGAGCATGCGAAGTACGGTTACATCCATGCACTCAGCGGTTTGGTCCACCAGGACTGTGGCACCCGTGCATGGCTGATCATTACCTTCAGGCTGGTGCATATCTTCACGATTTTATCGTTGTAAAACGCTGGAAAATGAGGGAGATGGCATACCATAGAGCTCGACAACAGCATTGGGAGGTTCTGAGCTAGCCATGACTATCTTTTTCAATCTTTGCAACTCCTCTGCACCCTGCTGGCGAGCGAGGTTCATTTGCACCTCAATGTCTGTCTCGCCATACCATTCAAAATATTTTGTTTCAAGGGCATCGCATTTGGTGAATATGAGTATCACCGGGACTACGACTCATCAAAGTGAGGACCGCAGTTTTAGCTAAATTGCACTCACCTTGGGGTCTCTCTTCCATAAAAAATGACTTTTCGCTCTCCAGCAAGGGTCGGTTATCGTCCATCGGGATACAAAACCTACCACCTGTAAGGACTTTAGTCGGATGCGACTGAATAGGTACGTTACCAGATCGCATGAAGCTGACTTTGAAGATCCGTCGTTTTACCACGAGCATTAATAAAGCGCACGACCGTATCCCTCTCGATAACTGACCCGGATTCCATCCCGCACGAGTCATGGAAAACAAATCCGGGATTGCTACGAAATGTGATTTCTGCGTTGATATCATGCACCCCCCGCTTCAGCAAATGGTAAGGCCGTGGTACCTGTGCACGAAGAAGAGCGTACCTTAGTGGTTGGAGATACATGAATCTAGTCCTCATCAATGGCAAGTGGCTGACTGGATACTCGGAATGCTTACCACGTTTCCTCTACGGTCATGAATGATCGGCGGGTCTGCCGTATTGCACATCTTTTGGCAGATCGTCGTTTTCCCCGCATTGGCCCTTCCGATAATAAGAATACGAAATCTTTCGCATTTTGCCCGAAGTTTTAGTAGCTCTTCGATTTCAGCGTCCTTGTTAGACATACTGTGCGGAATCAGGTTCATTTGCTTCCGAAGGTGGCGCTTAATAACTCATGCTACTACCCTTTTATTGGAAACGTGCCCTGGCATGTCAAAATTAGGTTCAGGAAATACATTCTGGGCATGCCGACGTCTATGGGAAGAACCCTCCCAATCGCTTGCATGGTTGGGTGACCCCCATTGTCATCCAACGCCCAACATGTGCGAATGAAACGACAAACACCCGATCTACATCAATAGTCAAAGGAAGCAGGGGAAGGTGGAAGAGGGGGGGAGGACTTTGCCAGAAGGTGGTGGGTGAAAAAAGGTGCGTTATAACTGGCTGTCCAAGCCTTTGTGTCTGCGCAAACTTGCTGGGTCAATGGCGCGTTCTCGAGATGCGCTTCAAAGATAAACAAATGTATCTACTGAAGTGTCTGGAATTCATGTCCCACTGAGCTCTCATTGCGACTTGAGGATCCTGTCATGCTGACGAATTCTTCCTCCAGTGGTGACCCACCACATTCTGAAACGTGCCTTTTGCTGTGATTGGCTTTTCTTTGAATCCTAGTTCTAGGCACGCAATGCAACCCCTTGTTTTTCTCCCAGGTGCGTCTCTGCAACCCTCATTTCCCACCTGTGTCTTATCGAACGAGACCCATGGTCCACGCCAACAACCTCTTGTCATCCATCGTAAAACTGGAAACGATGTCTCCCGATGACTCAATCGGGACGTGTCCTGGAGACTCAACAAATCGATATACGCAACATCGAAAAACTGGCCACACCTTTTTTCCAAAGAAAAGTAGGAATTTGGCCTTGCGAGAAAACCCGACAGGGATGGCTGTCGAAAATCCTTCAAGACGGTCTAGATTCAACGGCCATATCACAAATGCAATCTGACCCTCAAAACGCTGCAAGCCGTATTGAATCTGTATTCTCCACTAGAAGAAGGCGAATCCTCGTGCCCTTGGGAACGAGGATAAATGAAAAGCTCCCCGGGTATTTCAGTAAGACATTTCAATTTCCACTCCACATTGTGTATTAATTTTCTTCCGTTTATTCTTCTATCAAGGCCGAGCCGTACATCAGTGCTTCACGTCCCGACGGTGACACTGCGTTTAGTATAGGCTAGCCCTTCACTAGATGCGATGGCTTTCCACCTCTACTCAGATAGACCCTGTCGGGAGGGTCGTTACCAGTGGCGGAATGTTTGATATTAGTTCAACAGGATCCTTCTTATTTCATTAGGAATTGGAAGGCCATGGCGTGCCACCCGTCTTTTTGTAGTACATTTCCATTTTGGAGCGGCTGATTCTGTTTAGTCGAACTATGTACGTTTCGAAGGCCAAGGTCGGACATGCCGAACCTGATATCATTCTCCGTCATCTAACAGAGAATTCGTCCCTTGAGACTGATTCACTGGTTCAAGCTCCTTTGGTATGTCGACAACGGCTCTGCATTTGGCCCGTTTGACTTGACGCTTTCAACTCCTTCAAGACCTCATTTTTTTAGGGAAATGACATGGTCACAGGTGCTTAGTATACACAGTACTCGACCCAGCGCTGTTTATTTTGCATCTTCACGACGGGTGTCCTACGGTCAGGGAAAATCGGATTTCCAAAGTGGGATGTTCTTCTCCAGCTCATCGATAGTGGCTTATAAAGTCAATTTGAAAACTCTCTAGCCGCATCGTATTGGAGCAAACCAAAAATTCCAATCAGAAGGGGCCCAACTTACCTCCACTCTTGACGTTCCGACTGTACTCCAACATGCTAGATTGATCCTCTTCTCGAACTGCTTTAGGTGAAATTTGCTGAGCATCCTGGTTGCGTATTTCCATGTATGGTTACAGTCTTCGAACACCGCACGCCGTTGAACTCCATGAGACTACCACGAGAAGCTCCTCTCCGCTGCTAATTCTTTCCCTATTGTTTCCGCAACTTGTATTAAAGGGTTTCGCATCTGGGGGGCGTACCTCCTTGTCAAACTCACCCTCGAAGACCGTTGCAATATGACCAAGCTCTTCTTCATCGTTCTCCTCGCTGCCCTTGCTTTGGTCAATTCTTCCCCTGTGACAAGTGAACAGCAAGTTGACCAGGTAAGGGAGAGATAGGATTCTTGGTTTAGAGCTAAACGTCCTTTATAGAGTGTTGACCTGTTAGCGAGAGACTCGGAAGTTGACGCTGCGGTAAGCGATTCATTCATTCTCTAGACTCGACATATTTAACTATCGTTGTAGAAAAGTCCTATGTAACTTATCGTCGTTTTTGACATTTTTGATTCTGCCTAAAACTTTTTCAGGGCTAAGCGCTGCCATGCGGCATGTAAGGCTTTTCGAGGCCGAGAGTACACAACTTGCTATAAAGCGTAAATATACCAATTCATTATCGAAAGGACTCCCACTAAATTCTATCGCTTAGTTGCTCAGATACATATGGTAAAGGGATAGGCCGCCGTCCCTCTGCAGATTGAGGTGACTATATTTACTCATCCCATGATTTTCAGGCATTTATCATATTTTCTAGGGAGCTCATTGAGGTAGCTGAATGGCAACCGACCCACAAATCACGCGTCAGAATTTCAGCTTGGAAGTTATATTTTGTGTCATATATCAAGTGTACCGCATGAATTCAAAGATTTTGATCCAAAACCTGAGAGTTGTGAATGTCTCACCTGAAATCTGTAGTGGTAAAAATCTCGTTCATAAGAAAGATTTTGTTGGTAAATATGCAGGCATGGAGTGACGGTCGGGTTGGGTTCTTGCTATGTTTTGGATCGACCGAGCGACCGAGCATGAAGACCGGATGCGTGAAGGGCACCAATCACCCAACACGTTTGCGCAAGCCCGACTCAAATGCTCAGCAGTAAATTAAAACGCGGCTACTTGCAGTAATGAAAAAAATCCAGTTTGTATCAGTTGCTTCACATCATTTTTAAGGCAAGGTCTTCATTGCGTCCAAATGAGCGCCTTGGGCAGGACATTCAGAGGGCAAAATTGGTTTATTTAGGATTCCCAGCAACCTAATTGCACAGGTAATAATAATGCACTCACATACCGCCATTTCTTACCCGTCAAGATATCAGTGAGGAAGGAAGAGGTAAGCGGGGAGTCTGGATGGTGAAATGGACACTTGGAAGTAGCTGAGGTAATGTCTACAATAAAGTCAAAGGCAGTCCCGGTCCGTTCGAAATGGATACAGCGCCATGCAACTTGAGGAAGAGGATCTTAGGGGAACGACATGTACAGCTTGGTATGCAATTTTTTGTTATTCGTCTACATTCTGCTCCTAAGTACTAACGAGTAGCCCATAGGTTACACCTCACATACATCTTTATATTCCGCTTCTGGCCCTGAGTTCGGTGAGTACACTGACATCTCACCTCGCATTTTGAAGCCACTCATGCTTCGTAGAATCTGATTCAGAGAAACAAACCCTGTGGTACGATATGGGTCTCAGCCCTGCCAACATCGCCCAGCTTTTTAGCCTAGAAAGTTGATCTCCCCGCCGACTCTGCCCGAGACATTCTTCACACTGTAACCTGTTAACAAAGCTGGTTTATTTGACATATGAATTCTCTTCATTTCCCGCCTTTTTACTACTATATCGTGCAGGTACTTTGTAACAGACAGATTTGCAGTTATTCGCACGCTCATTTTCCCAGTTGAATCACTGGACAATCCATGTTTCTTTCTCATATCTTTTTCGCGATCAATAATGTTTAATCACAACATACGGTTCAATGGTTTTGATATTAGAAGTTTGCTCGACTAGTTGACGGCATAGATATGGGACTGGGACGTGACCAGTTGATCGCATGGGCGTGGTGGAAGAACCTTTTGCTCCCGTCACCCATTATCCCGAACCACCATGACCCAACTATATGCCTCTCAGGCTGACTTCTGAATTCATCTTATTCAACCTTGTCTCATTTAACGTCTCCCACCTTCCCTGCCCTCGAATCCAGACCATTCTCTTGGTGCCACGTATTTGAGTATCCGTGCTGTAATCAACATGTTCAGCACAATGACCAGATGTCTTTCTCCTGTAGTGTGTTGCTCTGAGCTCTTTGTTGATTTCCGCTAACCTAATCTTTCAGACAATATTAGAATATGACGGGTTTCATAATTTTGACCAACCGATCAGACTCAATATCACCTATCTTCCTCCCAACATCCATGTCACAGCGACCACCATTCAGCCCATTCATTCCTGCTTTACCTGCTCCCCCTTTACCTGATGACCTAGTCTTCAACTCGAGTGCCCCCATTTCGGCGAAAAATGAGCTTGCCCTGAGAGCGATGTTGCAAGTCGTTGACAGTAACATTAGCGACCTAGATATGCTCGTCAACCAGCTTGGAAAGGCCCTCCGAGCTGCAACCCTATCTCGTACTCAGCACCTAGAATTTTCTCAAAGATATAGAGAGGCTGTATCTCCCGTCCGTCAGGTCCCCGACGACATCCTCGCTCACGTCTTCAAAAGTTTCGTGGATTCTCAAAACGGGACCTTGGACGAGGGGTCATTCAGCAACGTGAGACCGTCTATGATGCTCTCCCATGTCAACCGCCGATGGAGGAACATTGCTCTTCACACCCCGTCCATATGGGCTGTTATCAGCATCTGCGTTGGAGATTCATTCAAGGGTAGCCTCTTCATTCTTCTACAAACATGGGTAACACGGTCTGGCGCTTACCCGCTCTTTATTGATCTATCCATATCCGCCGTGCATCACACAGCCCAGCACCGAACACTCCTGGATATGCTTATACAACAATCTCACCGCTGGAAGGAAGTTTTGCTCGAACTTCCACACGGCCTCTACCAGAGCTCCTCATTTCCCATTACTCGCCCCACAGCTCAACTGGCATCCATTCATTTGAATGTACCAGTCTCATCCCAGAGTTCGGTCATCCACACCGATGGCCTTTTCAGTGCGACACCAAGTCTCCGTCACGTAAATATTAGAAATTTTTCCTTCTCTTCCAACACCTTTCAGTGGAGTACTATCAAGTACCTTCAAATCGAGCAGTCATGGCATATGACGCAGGCAACTCTTCTTGAAGCTCTCCAGTTGTCCGTCTCTCTCGAAACTTTTATTCTAGTTGCCCCACTCTTTCATCATTCACCTACGACTGACATTTCGGTCACCGTTCACAACCTTCGAACCCTCCAAATACACGGTAATTGGGCTATCTTAGATAGCTTGACAACGCCTCTCCTGGAGACTCTACATCTCCATCGGGGCTCTTCAGGATCCCACCATTCGATCATCTCCTTCCTTGGACGAACACCTGTTCTGGAGACGGTCCACGTCGGATCCGGCGTCAACGTCTCATTCCTCAACGACGTAGTCGAGCCCTCTCCCATTCGGCGACTTCTCATCGAGGTTCATAGACGCGGACAAGAGCAGCCTCTTCTCCGTCTGTTCACCTCTCGATTCCTCGATGAACTATCCCATGGAGAGAAGGGTTTTCCTTTGTTGGAAGAGCTAGCTTTTACAGTTTCGGATGGAGATACAAGACCAGAGCATTTAGAATTTCTTGCAGACTTGCGGGATATTGTCATGAGGTTGGTCTGGGAGATTCGGAGAGGTAGTGCTGGGGGGAGCAGGTTTGGCAGGTTAAAGAAGGTTAGGGTGTGTGTTGAAGGTGTTGAGGGAAGCGTGGGTTTTGAAATGTTTGCTGCTCTGAAAGAGTTGGGGATTGAGGGACTAGAAATTGTTCTCGAGAAAGACTGACTCCTTTGCCTGGCAATCTATTTTACGGAGTTGATATGGGACATTGTTCTTAATATATTCCCCTTTGCATGAATCTGTAGTTCGCCTATAGTCTTTCGGAGTTTATAAAATAAGCGTGTCAGTGGGTTTAGCGGGCCATGCACGCGGCGCGCCGGAGGTGAGGCCCAGTTCTCGTGACGTCCGTTCGTCAGGAACTGTTTTGACAGCGGGCGGAGGCATTGTGCTGGAGGCATAAGGATATATGTGAGCATCTGCGCTAGAAACTCTGCATGCTCTTTTCTAAGGAGTTCCACATTATCAGTGAATGTCTGTTCAATGCAGGTAACATGCGGTTGTCAAGAATGTTACACGGGCACACTGATAGAACTGAGCACCTCATACAGAAGCGCTGGCACGCTTTCGCTCTCCCCATCATCTCTCGAAAGTCTCTTGAAGCTGACGCCCGTTGTTCTGAAGTCGGCTGATTATAACAATAATCTTTTTGCGTCCACCGAAGCAGAAGACATATGCCTTAGGAGCCAATCTTTTCTGAACAGAACGCAAGTTTACTCTGAGTTTCACCATTTCTTCCCTTTCGCATGTAGTTTTCAATTTAATACCTCATATTGGGTCCAACTCTTATTATATCATCAACAGAAAATATCTTGCTCATCTGACCATCCTTGGACGGCCCTTGAACGGTTACTGCGACGTCCCCACTAAGCTCAACTTCCAAATTTCATTCCTCAACTCTTCCCCACATTCCCGTTCTCAGGTACACCGTCGCCTAATGATGGCCCTGGCCTCCCCTGCCTGCACTCTCTCGGTCTCGCAAACCCAATAGCCATAGAAACCGACAATCAACCGCCCGGAGCCGCCCCCCACATGTCCCAGCGGCGGTCCGGAGAAGCATATAAGAAAACGTGGGATACCCCGCATTTTAACTTTGGACTTTCTCAGACCCCGCCACGGATATGAAAGCCTTCTTCCAGTTCCTTGCTCTTGCAGCAAGCGTCGTTGCGTTGTCGAAACCGCCTCGGGGCTCCATTACTGTGGGCGATGGCGGCCAGTATCCGAACTTGAGTGTCGCACTGTTAGATACCTCTTCTTCGGTGCGCTTGCTTCTTCGCTTTTTCCTGCTTCTTCGATCGAATGACGACGCGTCTTTTAGGTTTATTTTGTATGCCCTTGCTCCCTACTTTCTGCATGACTGAGCTAACGGTCGCTTTGAGGTTAGATATTCAAAGGAAATTACACTGGCCAGACAATTGTCACGACTCCCAACATTACTATTATTGGTCAAACGACGACCAAAGATGGGTGGAAGTATACTGAGAATGAGGCTACTTTGACTGATTCAAAAAAAGGTACTTCTTCCAGTTCCCTTCTCCAAGCGCAGTCACATGCTCACGTGGTCCTGGTGGTAGCTGCTGATACCGGCTCAAACGATTCCTCTGGAACACTTCAGATTCATGCTACCAATGTCAGCGTTTATAACGTGAATATTGTCAATACATACGGAACCCCGGAAGTCCACTCACAGGCTATTGCTTTGTCTGTTCAAGGTTTGCTCTTTTGCAAAGTTTTTTTTTTTTTGAAGTTTTGCTGAATGAGTTGAATGATAGCGAGTCTGTTCGGATGTTACTCGTGTCAAATTAGAGGATATCAAGACTCTTTGTTAGCCAATAAAGGATTTGAATACTTCAAGAATTGCTACATTGAGGGCGCTGGTAGGACTTTCATTGTGTCTTTCCTAAGCATTTTAAATTTATTTACATGCCGTCGCAGTGGACTTCATATTTGGTAGAACGTCGTCTATCTGGATTGCGGACTCTGTCATCGGCGTGAGCTTCCTTGACCCCCTCGCTTCTAGAATTCTTGCTCATTCTTTAAAGACTTTGGGTGACGGATATGTTACTGCATCTGGGCGTCTTACGAATGATACCCTTTGGTATGTAATTGACAATACGAAAATTACTGGCACCGGCATCCAATATCTTGGGCGGCCTTGGGGAGCTTATGCACGGGTTGTTGTACAAAATTCGTGGCTAGATTCTAATATGTGAGCAATATTCCTGTCCTCTTGATCATCCCTACAATTGACTGACTACATATGCTTTTTTTTTCTTTCAGTCAACCTGCTGGTTGGTCCATCTGGAACGTCGGTGACGAGAGATTGGACAACATTACATTTGGGTGAGTCATTTCCCACAGGAACCTTACTTTTGAGTCTTAAATTATGCTCTCAGAGAATATAGAAATTCGGGACCGGGCTCGCATGGGGTTCGCGCCAACTTCTCTACGGAACTGAGGCACCCCATTAGCATTAAGACAGTTCTAGATTGGAACTATACCGTCTGGGCGAATGTCGATTATCCTAAGACGAAGAGAGGATGGCACGTCAATTTGTAGCTCTTTCAGGAGTGACCTGAGAGTTTAATATACCAATATCCTGTCTTGTAATCCCATTTTCGAATGTACTTATCTTCACTTGCGCTTACTATCGACTTTACGATGGGGAGAGAGCTGCCTCTGCATTACAAGGTGTCCAGTCAAACCAGAAAGCCTGATATTATGAGTGTGAAAGATCACCCCAAAGGTGCTGGGCGTGATTAGGCTGCAAAAATGCACTTGACGCCTAGTATTCAAAAGTAAGATCTACCTTGTCAAAAGGCGTCATTGCTGTATCTCTTTCTGCTTATCACATCACGGGTAACATCTGTTTCCATGTTTAATCAATGCTGTTAATGAGACAAGGATGCGAAAGCAGGTATGATGAAAATACATGCCTAAGGTTGTGCCTGTCAAAAGAGAGATGTTTGACTGGTGTAACTTGTGTTATGTTGGACTGAAACCAAAGCTATGATGCCTAATCGGAGAGCAACCGCACCGTGGTCTGTTTAGATATTCATCAGGGAACATTCTTTTGACCGATTTGCCCTTGGAGTTTGAATACGCATAAGACTCGTATTTCTATTCTACCTTTTTCTTATAATTCCAAGGATTTGGGTGAGTGCGAGATAGCGAGGGCCTCGTACCACCTATTCTTGCTACAACACTGATGATGCCTGTTTCTCTCTCTCGCCGATCTCATCCGGCATCGAATTAGGCTGTCTGGTATCCGACATTCCCCTCTTTTGGAGCGTAGGTCTCGGTCGTCCCCGCTTGTCATGGATGTTTTAGGCCTTTGGTTCTTATCCTTGACGGAACGTTGACAGGGTGACCAGAGTGCAGCGCTCAATGTTTCGCGTCTGTGCCCGATCTATATCATAATAAGATTACTTTCTTTTCCATTCCATGGATTGCTATCGACGAGGTTTTTATCTCTTATCCGTTGGAATGCCGGCAATTCCACAAGGTCTAAGCAAAGACAGATACACCCGCCGGAATGGGCTGATCCTTTGCAACCAAAATTCAAATGTCGACGTGGTGCTCGGTCTATCACTACTTTTGGATATCGCTGTTGCGGCCAGATTTTTTTCTATTTTAGCCAATCTGGTTGGGATCTTAAGCTGGTTGACCGATGGGTATAAGAGATACGAGGCCGAAGGACAGGTCGCAAAGTATCGCCCAGGTTGCGACACTTTTACTTCACCACCGTGAGTGCTCCTCGTCCACTCGTATTCGGCAGTTTGCTGATTTTTGATCCTTGTAGAACACACTCACTCCTTCACATTTCTTCTTGAATCTCTTCACAATGCCTTTCACAAATCTCAGGCCCAATCGTAGAACAACCACCACTTCCCTTCCTGATTCTCTGTCTTACTTGATGTCAATTCTCCTCACTCCGTTGTCGACATGCCCTTCATTGTCTTCGACACAAATCACGCTGCTCAAGACGTCTTTATCTCATGCCTTCCTTCACGCCTCCCGATCTGTACCTCGCAACCAATGGAGCGTCTCTTTGACGGTCTCTGCCTCTTCGAGCATCCCACCTCCTCTTCTCTTAACTCCATGCATCAGTGCTGGTGTAAAATGGACGACATGGTGTGAAGCGTTAAAGCTTCCTCGAGGGGATGTTGCTACATTTGTTGCAACCAGCCAAAGAGTGGTAGTATTGCTTCATAGCTCAAGGTGTGAGATGGTACTTTGGGCAAAGAAACCATCACCTTCAAAGTCATCATCATCTTCTCTTCTCAATATTATGGAAGAAGAAGAGGATGAAGAGGGCTCCCCTACGTCTTCTGAGGAAGAGGAAGATTTGAAGACTCCCACTCAAAATTCTTTCGACTCGTACTCTACGACTCGAGGAACTAGGAAACACGACTATTCCATGCACAAACCAGAACCATTACCTGCACCACTGAGTGGTGGGGTCGTTCTAAGTGCAAATCGGAAGAATGGATATCCCAGGAGAGTGCGGGATTAGACTGGTATTTTCTATTTTTATTTTTGACTTTTCTTGTCATTTGGGATTTGGACTGGACTTTTCTTCTTTTAGGACTGGGACTATACCTAAGTAGTATTAGTAGTAGTGGTAAAAACTATCTACATAACAAACTAAGTATCTTACTTAGATGAGGATACACACTAATCCTAGAAATGTAACACTCTTGCTGATATTATCTGCTCCGCAGCCTAGGAACTGACGTGCTACATTATTTATTCCCAAAATGCCGTCAGCGCCCAGAAGAGAGGTACTAGTTTGAGAGCCCAAACATAGCGCCAAGGATCGGCAAAGGACGTCACTAGCGGCAAATGAGATAGATTGCTCAGTGGGCATTGAAAATGGACAGACCGAATGGACGGGATGTGGACGTGTACATTTTCAACTTTGGTAAGTTGTAATCACAACAGTGTTTCAACGGAAACATCGGGGCTGTCCTTCACGTCTTTAACCGTGCTCTGACTGCCTGTTTGGTGTCTTGGGTTCGGGATCCTGCTGCGGTGTTATGATTCAGTAAAGAGTGCGACTACCTCATGTACGACATTTTACTCACTAGCTCTGGGATCCCGATGCCTTGCCTTCTGATCTTCCTGATAATCCAGATTGCTCCAGCTGAAATTATGGAAGACACCATTTGTCCAATGAGTATGCCGAGGTTGGCGTACAGCATCCTCCTTCCCAAGGAATGTGGTGTTGGATCTCGTTGAGAAAGAGGTTGCTGGTCTGTCACGTTAATAACGAGGGATGCAATGGTCCATGACGCAAGAAAAGCGTGGAAGAGGAATGTGTTCCGTGAATGTAAGCGACCTTGTAGAGTGCGACCGTAGCTTTGTTCGCGCTGTTTGGAAATGAAGTATGCGTGGATGAAGGTGAGCAGGTAGAAGACGAAGACGGTAAGGAATGTCGCAATGTTCCATTTCAAGGAAACGAATTCTGAATGGGAGATGCCTGCCGCGAAGAACTCAAGGTAGCAGGAGAGGGATGCGCTAGCCGTTGTGACGAGGAACGTAGTGAGCAGTGATATGGGCACTACATCCACCGCCATGGAATGACCTGAGAGAGAGAGAGATTGGGGGTAAGCAAACAGTGTAACCAGGAACAACTGAGTCGCCGCTTTTGTAGCTGCCTGGGCCCTCCGAGATGCGAACGCAGGCTTAGGTCCGGATGTTTCGTCATATAATGGCAATGTGAAGATGACTCTGCCGAAACACTTAAGACTACGCAGTCGTGCAGTGTGAGAATGTGCTTTAAGTGCGCTGATGTTGATGTGAATTCCCGAGTAGTACAACAAGGACACTATGGTCTCGACACTGCTTTTGTCATCCTGAGTCGAACAAGGTTGATTGCGATGCAGGTCCTCCTCCATGGAAGGTGAGGTTTACATGGTTTTTTTACTGAACCAAGGTTTGAGAATATGTGATTGGCCTGCGCGAAGTCCGTTTTGAATCACAGGTGAGTTGGTGGCTGTTCTCAGGAAAAAGGGTAGCTCGGAAGCAAATCAACCTAAGTTTGCCTGCAACTGTGATCACCACCTCCGGAGGAGGCCGTCTAGCTTATTGAAAGCTTCTTCTCCCGGCTTACTAGCCTTCCCTTCCATGCCTCATGAATTCATTTTTAGATATTGGTCCCCCTCGAACACCACCATGTCTGGCGTTGGCCTGTTGTCGTGGTTGCACGGTGCCGCATACCACAACCACAAATCACTCCTTGTATTTGTGCCACCATGGAGACTGAAATTCTGACGGATGTTTCACAACGCTATTGTACAACGACAAAAGCCACATATGGCTTAGTGTGACGTTTTTGTAGGAACTGCTTCAGCATGGTCCGTTTTCTCCACCGGTTCCCTTTCCATTTCTTATTATTTTTCCAGTCTATGGCATATTCTTTCCTCGAACTCACGCATATTATTCGGAGCACAGTCCAGCCAAGGGCCGCACGATTCAGCAAACATCACCACCATTTTTCATGTCTTCCAGTTATCGTACATGACCTTCGTTGTGGCTTTGTTGTATGTTCATTGGTTATTTTGTTCTACATTTTATTCAGACGATGCCCAGGTGCATCCTTTCGATAAGCCAACCCTGACAGGAATCTTCCCCTACATTCTGCATCTTGCAAACAGCCTTTTTGGGTTGATTGTAACAGAGCAGTACGATTAGCATCGCCTGAAGAATATTCTTCGATCTTCTCAGGCTTCTAGATGCTTTTTTTTTGTTTCCAAGTTTCACTCGACAATATGTTCTGTCACATATGCGCCAGGATCTCATCGGACATCCGCATTAGGACGTTTACTTCATCTATCCGCCCACAATCGGGTACAGCATGATACCCGTAGGAGCTACTTAGTGAATCGACGTTCACTTTGTATTCCGTAAAACCAACAATCGAAGGACCCTTCAACTTCCTTCCACGTGATGAGCACAAGCCTATAAAGGTGAATGGCGACCTTTTCTTCCTTTCTTACCGAAACGTACTCACCCTTTTTTTTACAGCAAGACCCGGAGTCTCTTCATCAATGCCCAATCCTCGTTCATTCTCCTCTAGCGCCTCTTACAGCGACCTGGAATCAGAGCGCTCGCCTCCCCTCCCACAGTGTTGCGGAGTCCTCCAGGACTGGCGTCAATGTACCAATGGCGCGAAGGCGGGACGAGTTTGCAGTAACCATGTCAGCCAAGATCGTTGGGTTATAGCCGCTCATATCTCCCCCGAGAAACGCGTCGCTCATGCGAACAACCGTCTTTGTCCAGGTCTCATCAAAGACAATTCTCGTCTATGCACCAAAGTCGTTGCCAAAGACATTTTCTGTCATCTCCATAGGGACCAGTCTCCTCCGACTTTGACGCTACCTTCGTCTCTTCCCTATTCGAACGACCTTTGGCACAAGGAGCTGCGCAACAAGTTTTTGGTCTTTGTGTGTGGGAAGGAAGGCAAATCTCTTCCTCCGAGCTCTCCATCCAGCAGACGTGCACGACGGGAACCCGAAACGCGTCAACGACGGGATGAATCAGAGGCGGAGGAATGGCATACCGCAGATGACGAGGAATATACGGAGACCGAGAGCCACCATTGGTATCCGGAGGAACAGAAACCTCAGCCCCAACCTCAACAGAGTCGAGCTGGCCGCCGCCAATATCGTCAACAGCAACAAGAGCAGCGGTGCCCTTCTCAGTCCGTTCGCCGAAACTTCATGCACGCAGACGACTCCGTCTCCATCGAAACTGCTTATGAGAGATGTGCCGAACGCCTCAGAACTTTCGAAGCCTCCCTCGCAAGCCTTGATCCTCGTCGTGTCTACACCTTTGCCGACATCCCTTGGCCTACTCAGGATCTCAAGCCGACTGCCGACAACGTTACGTCTGAGAAAGTCGAACAGTTCTACGTTGCTTTGAGCAAGCATTTCTCCGAACACAGAATGAAGGTTGAACTAGAATCGGCCCAGAACTTCTTCCAGCCTGATAGGTTCAAGAAATCAGGCATGTATGCGCAGCTACAGTGGGGAGCTAATGAGTTGGGGGATGTGAAGTATAAGGCTGGTAAAGTTGCCCAGATGTTGGATACACTGGTGGCGCAGGTCAACAAGCGTGAGAAGTTCTAGTTTAAGCTGGCACAATTGCCATTGGACAGCCCAAGCGGACTTTTGTACATCTATGGACCTCTTCCTGTAACAGTTAAATGTGTTCATTCTTTTTCCTTTCTTTCTCTTTGACGTATCAGTGCCACTATCACGGACAATCAATTTTTATTTTTCCTGGTGAAGTAAATGTGCCCGCCTTGGTTAGATCCCGACCACCATGTCACATTTTCCTCCCACATTTTCAGTGCTCCTTGCTCTCCCACTTTTGAGGATACGACATTCTTCTCACTCGAATGTTCGCCGTTACGGTCCAACGTAGCTCGGAAGGTGAATACACTCTATCTTGCCCCTCCTACAAAGGTCACCAGAACCCTGTTGCTCGATAACCATGCCAGTCGACCGAGCATCTGTCATCTCTCCTTGGTTTCCATATGTTCTTATCACGTTTATAGTCCATCCCATTTTCTTTCTCCGAACTCGTGGAGAACATCTGGCTCATTTCTTGCCAAGGGTCGCGCTAGTGCAAGTCCACCAACAGCCAACTTCTTAGCTCCTCCACGTCGCCCCTTGCCCTTCGCTGTCACTTATTGTATGTCTATTGTTGATATCACTTCTTCATCTACTCTAACCCCACCCCCAGATGGATCCCCTCGGTTGGCGAGCCTTGAAAGTAGCCTTCGACGACTCCCTGTTCCTGCATAAAGCCCTTGAGGCTTAGCCGTAACACGGCCTTGCAATTTGTACAGCCCATAGAATATTCTTCAATGTTCTCAGGGTTGCTTGATGTTTTTTGCCTTTCCACGTCTCCCTAGACAACGTATTCCGCCATCATCCGCGCCAGGATCTCATCGGACATCCGAATTGGGACATTACCTTTTTGTTTCCACCCACAATCGAGTACAGCATAATGCCTATAGGAGCTAGTGAAATGACATTCACTTTGTATCCCGTGAATCAACAATCAAAGGGACTTTGCACATGACGAGTGCTCGTCCATAAAGGTAGAACACGACCTCCTCCTTTTCTTACCTATCCTACTAACCCTCTTTTTTTTTCTAGCGAGACCCGGTGTCTCTCCCTCCATGCCCAACAATCGTCAGTTCTCCAACGGGTCTCGCAGGTACTCACGATGTTGCGGAGTCCTTGAGGACTGGTCTCAATGTGATATTGAAGTGATGTACGGGATCGCGTGCTACGACCATGCTGAGCAAGCTCGCTGGCTTCAAGGACCAGATATCTCTTCCTCGGAGCGCGTGGATCATGCAAAGTCACGTCGTTGCCCAGGGCTCATCGACAAGAATGTGCGCCTTTGCCGTAATCGCAAAAGAGTGGCCTTCGACTTTTGTCGCTGGCATGAAGACCAGGGCCCTCCAACTTGGGCGCTTCCTTCCTCCCTTCCCCGTTCGAAGGATTCCCAGCACATCCGTTTGAGACGCATGTTCTTAGACCTCGTCTTTGGTGCTTGTGGGCGTCGGAATCCTTTCAGGAAGCGGGCGCGACGATATGAAGACATGGAGTGTCAGTGCCGGAGCGAGGCAAGGGGACGGGGTCAGCGGGAAGAAGAAAATCGTCGACGTCATGATTGGGAAGAATATGAATCTCAACGTCGTGGTGCAAGACAATTATCTATGGGTGTAAGTGAGTACAATTAGGTAAGAAAAGAGGAAATGCAGGCGGACAAGCGATCCAGGGTTCCCAGACCTAGCCTCTCCAATGGTACTTTGTGTTGGAATAGCGAGCGAAACGAGCTCACAAACGGAGTTTCGGGAGCTATTGCTCAATAGCTTATTGTCGCGCGTTCCGCGCATTGTATTGATTTTTAGTATAAATATCGTAGTCTACGTAGATTATTCTCTATTCGATTGACTCGGTTCCCTTGCGATAAGCCCGAGACAAGCGATTTCATAAGCGCACGAGCGGCTATTTCAACACTTTGCAGCAGCTCAAGTCAAGCTCAAGAGATTGAAATAATTGACGTGTGAAGATAACGCGTCAAGGCCAGTGTCCAAGAGAGAGGGTGATAAAAACGAGCGTGGTATGCATAAACCACGTTCACCAAAGGCCATTGGAGTCAAGCACTTTGGATGACCGCCATCATATAACGGCTGACGTAAGCTAACGCAACAACGGGCTGCAGATCTACATCAGTAGAGAAAGGAAGAAGGGAAAGGTGGAAGGGAGGTGTGGTCAAACCAAGTCGCGTTACAGCTGGCTGTCAAAGCTCGCGTGTCTGCGCAAACCTGCTGGATCAATTGCGAGATGCACAATAAAGACAAATGCATGTTATCCGCTCAGGTGACCAGAATTCATGTTCCACTGAACTCTCATGGCGGCTTGAAGATCAACTCGTACCGACGAATTCTTCCTCCGTGTGCTCAGACCAGTGGCGACCCACTATATTCCGAAGCTTGCCTTTCGCTGTGATTGGCTTTTCTCCGAATCCTCGTTCTGCGCGCGCAATGTGACTCTTTCAGTTTCCTCAAGAGCGTTTCTGCGACCCTTAAACCTCATCTGTCTCTCCTCGACCGAGACCCGTAGTCCACGCCAACCTTTTGTCATCCATCGCGAAACAGGAAACGACGTCTCCGGATGACTCAACCAGGATGTGTCTCGTAGACTCGACAAATCGATACGTGCAACATTGAAAAACCGGCCACACCTTTTTTCCAAACAAAAGTAGAAATTTGGTCTTGTGAGGAAACCTGACAGTGATGGTTGTCGGATATCCCTCAAGATGGTCTAGCTTCAACGGCCATATCACAAATGTAATCTGACCTTCAAAACCCTGCAAGTTATATTGACCCCACTTGAAGAAGGCGAATCCTCGTGCCCTTGGGAACGAGGATGAATGAACAGCCGCCTGGGTATTTCGGTAAGACATTTCAAATTTCATTTTGCATTGTGTATCAACTGTTTTCTGTTTAGTTTTCTCTCCTTCTATCAAGGCCGAGCTGTACACGTGCTCCACATTCTGGGGCTGACACCGCGTTTAGTATGGGCTAGCCTTTCACCAGATGCGATGGCCATCCAGCTCTATTCAGACAAGCGCTGCTAGGAGGGCCGTTACCGGCGGAGTGTTCGATGTAGGTCTAAGAGGGTTCTTCTTATTTGATGGGGAATTGGAAGGCGCCATGGCGTACGGCTCGTTTTCTTGTAGTGCGTCTCTGTTTCGAAGTGACTAATTCTGTTTGGTCGAACTACTTTTCGAAAGCCAAGGTCGAACCTGCCAAACCTGGTATCACTCTCAGTTATCTTAAAGTGAATTCGTCCCCTCGAGACTGATTCACTAGTTTAAGCTCCTTTTGTACGTCAACAACAACTCTACGTTGGGTCTCTCTTTGAATTAACGATTTTAACTCCTCCAGAACTCCATTTTTTGGGGGGAAATGACATGGTTACCGGTACTCAGTAGACAGCACTACGCCCAACATTGTTCATTTGTATGTACACGACAAGCTTCCTGCGCTCAGGAAACATCAGTTTTCCAATTTGAGTGTGTAACGAAATATTGAATCTTTCTCTTATTGTATTTGCACTGATCAATGATATCAATTAGTATGAACTCACTACTCTTCTAAGGAACAAATAAATGAATTCCGTTCTGTTCCTTGTCTTGACAAGATCAGCTTAGGACGGATATGTGGAGGTCTTTGCCTCATGTTTCTCTCCGCCGTGAGTATGGGGAGATATTCCAACCATTTTGCTCGTAAGTCATTTTGATTTCGCTCATAAGATTGACGAAACTTTGACCAGAATAGCAGTTAGTCGTAGGGTACACTGGAGAATTTTTAGTCAGTTGGAGCAACTCCATTTGTAAGGATTTGGTTTAGATACATCACGTCGTGGGATCTTACGTTACACCAGCTTCATTACTTCATCTTACCGTCACTACATCTGCGTACCGTTAAGTTTCTCCCTTAAACAACGGGTATAACGCACTTGTGACTAACGAGCAAAGTCACCTCACGCCTTTCCCTTTCCCGTAACAAATCCTTACACCATTTGTTTAATCAGCTCACTGAGATCACCGGAAGCTAGCTCCAAATTCGGCCTTGTTCTAGCCACCGTACCGTACACGGAACGGTCGAAAAACGGCCATATCTGTGTCAGTCATTATACGGTACGGACGGACGGTGGGAAGCCCTGACTCTCAGCTATGGTTCTAGGAGGCATAAGATACGTCACCTCATGATGAAAGTACATAATTTTGATCCTGGATCTAGAAGAACCAATGAAACACCATCTCTTTAGAGTGATTTGCAGAATCTGCGCAAATGCAATGAGGAGTAAGTACACCCTCCCTTTCTTTGAATTTGATCATACAACTCGTTGGAGAGTGACGTTTACTTTTGTACAAGCACACCTGGAAAAATGAATTATCCCTCTTCAATTCACCAGTAGTGGCTCATACATTTGATTGAAAAATCGGAGAGACATTCCTCTAGCCACATCTTGTTGGAGCAAGCCAAAAGTTCCAGTCGAAAGCGGCCCAACTACCTCCACCCTTGACGTCCCAATCGTACTCCAACATACTAGTTTAATCCTCTTCTGGAACTGCTTTAATTTAAATGTGCGGAGCATTCTGGTGGCGCATTTCTATGTATGGTAAGAGTCTTCATACACCACAACGCTGTTGAACTCCATGAGACTGCCTTGTAAGCTCCTCTCCGTTGCTGACTTTTTTCGCTATTGCCCCCGCGATTGTTTTTAAAGGACTTGCATCTGGAGCTGAATCCTCCACCAACCTAAGCCACACAGACTGTTGCACCATGACCAAGCTTTACTTTGTCGTTCTCCTTGCTGCCCTTGCTTTCGTCAACTCTTCTCCCGTGAAAAGTGATCAGCAAGTCGGACAGGTAAGAGAGACATAGGAGTCATTGGTTTAACGCTCACGGTCCTTCTTTATAGAGTGCCGACATGTTAACCAGAGACTCGGAAGTTAGCATTGCCGTAAGAGATTTGCTCATTCTCTGGATTTAACATTTAACTATCGCCGTAGGAAGCTGCTGAGTAACCTAATATCGATTCTGATATTTCCGATTCTGGCTGAACTTTTTTTAGGAATCGTGAACAGTGCGTGAAGAGGAAGTGTGAGGGGGATACGGAACCATTGTGCGAAAAAGCGTAAATATGCCAATGCATTATCAGGAGGACACTCACTAACTTTCATTGCCTAGCTGTGCCATAAGACACCCTTTCGAGCGTTGAGGTTATCATTTTTCCTCATCCTGTGCATTTCAGGTGACTTACCACAATTTTCAGAGACCTCCATGAGGTAGCCACATGGGAAATGCTTCATGTTTCAGATTTCGAATCTAACACTTCTATTTTGTGATATATATCTAGTTTACCACATGATGAATTCGAAGACTCCGATTCAAAGCTTTAGGGATGTTAATATCAGACTCGTTCTCCAATGGTAAAAGACTACCCTCTGGGTACATAAAATTTGACTGGTGAAAATTATACGCAATGAATGAAAGTTAGTTCAATGTCTAGTCTATCATTTGGACTGAGCTGGCAACTGAGGGTGAAGACGGGATGGGCAAAAGGCCCCGTTCACCCAACAGGTTTGTGCAACCTGGGGACAAACGCTAAACTGCATATGAAAACGAGGAAGCTCGTAGTGGCAAGAAGTTTTTTTTTTTTTTTTTTTTTTTTTTTCAGTCCCTGTGTAGCCTTTCATTTAACTTGGACGAGCAACCTGGGCAGGATGTCTAGCAGATCAAAAATCATTATATATGCAATAACAAGCGGCAATCTAAGTGGACAGGTAATAATAATGTATTTACATGCTGCCATTCCCTGTGAAGACACCGGTGAGGACCGACGAAGTAATTGGTGAGGGTCTTGATGGTGAAGTGGACATCTGGAAGTAGCAGGAAATTAAGTGAGTAAAATTCAGTAACGAAAGAGGAAATGGAGACGCACAAGCGAGCCAGGAGTCCCGGAACAAACTTCTCCAGTGGTGTTGTGAGAGGTCAGTCAAGCTAAATGGGAATGACGTGAATGACGCCCGAAAATAACGCGCTAAGATCAGTATCCAAGAAAGGTGGTGACAACGAGTGTGGGATGGGAACGGCGAGGCAATCTGAGGGTCAGCATTTTTTCAAGACGGATAAGCCAAGTTCACCAAATGCCATTTGCAGTCAAGAATTTCACATAACGGCCGACGTATGTGAATGAAACAATTGATAGCCGGTCTACTGCAGTAGGGAACGGAAGCAGGGAAGGGAGGAAAAGAGGAGGAGACTTGCTAGAAGGTCATAGTTGAAACCAACTCGCGTTTACGGCCGGCCGTCTAAACTCACGTACTACGTTTTCCTTCCATTGCCCCAGTCTCTGCGCACGCCATGACCTTTTTCCTCACCAAAGGCGTTGCCTTCGCATTCCTTCTCCACTGAGAGCTATGACCTCCACCAAGGTCTTGACATCCATCGCCAAACAGGAAACCACTCCTTCAGCTACTCAACCAAGGATGTCTCTTCGACTGGATGCATCCGTAGACGCACCATTGAAGAGCAACTCACACGATTTTCAAAGGAAGAGCTGGAATTCGTCCGTGGATGAAGGCCCGAAAGGACGAGTGAAAAAATTGAACGGGACGAAATGATAGTCCTATTCCGACTCCGACTCCGGCTACCACCTCTGCAAGCTTTGAGGATCCAATATGAACGGCACTATCTGCAACCTTCACTGATTACATACCTTCCGGTGGAAGAAGGTAGAGACTCATGCTCTCGAGGACTAGAATGAATGAAAACTTGCCATGGCGTCTTGGTAAAGCGGTTCGAGCTTTTTTTCTTTTTTTCCCCGAGCACAATTTATCAACTTTCCTTTTTCTAGGCTTCTCTTCTTCTTAGTATGGGCGAACTATACGCCAGTGGACCACGACGCCGTTGTAATGACAATGATCGGTTTAGCAAACCCCTTTGCCAAATGACATGCCGTTGTCACGACAGGTATGGCTGGTGGAAATGCCTCAAGATGGTCCCATTTCGACCTCCATATTACAAGCTGTTAGAATGCAATCTGGCATTCAAAATGCTGCAAGCCATACTGAATCTTTATCCTCTGCTAGAAGAAGGAGAATCCTCATGCCATTGAGAACAAAGATGAATTACAAGTTGCCCCGGTATTTTAGTAAGACGTTTCAATTTTCATTTTGCATCGTGTATTAATTTTCTGCTGTTTTAGTCTTCTCTCCTTCTATCAGGGACGTATCGTACACTAGTGCTTCACATTCTGAGAGTGACGCTGTGTTTAGTACAGTCAATTTAGAAATCTTCTAGCCGCATCGTATTGGAGCAAGCCAAAAAAATGTGCAGTCAGAAGGGGCCCAACTACCTCCACTCTTGATGTCCCCACCGTACTCCAGCATGCTAGTTTAATCCCGTCCTTGAACAACTTTAGGTAAAATGTGCGGAGCATCCTGGTGGCACATTTTCATATATGGTCAGAGTCTTCGAACACCACACGTCGTCGAACTTCATGAGGCGCCCTTGGAAGCTCCTCTCCGCTGCTGACTCTTTCTCTATTGTTTCCGCGATTATTATTAAAGGTTGTGAATCTGGGTGCATCACCTAAGCCTCGAAGATCTTGCACTATGGCCAAGCTCTATTTTGTTGTCCTCCTCACTGCCCTTGCTCTTGTAAATTCTTCCCCCGTGACAAGTGGTCAGCAAGTTGGAGGGGTAAGTGAGACGTAAATTTTCCATGGATTAGCACTCAATGTCCTTCTCTATAGACGGTTGCCACATTGGACAAAGGCCCAGGGGTTGACGTAAGCGATTTGTTCATTTCTCAAATTGAACATATGTGACCATGATTGCAGGAAAAGCTTTGGTGATTTATCCTCGGTTACATATTCTAAATTCCCTCTGAACCCGTTTTAGGGCTCTTATAGAATGCGACCGTCAATGCGTGCAAGGTCCTGGTGATGATTATGTCCGTTGCGCCACGCGGTCAGTACATTAATTCATTATTGGGAGAATCCTCACTAAATTCTATTCCATAGTTGCAGTCTACCTTAGGAAGATCCTCAGGTCACCACTTTTTACTCATCCCTTGCATTCCGGGTTATTTACCATGATTTTCTAGAGACCTCAGTGAGGCTTCCGAAACGCAGCTACCCCCACGGATCCAAGCTTCAGATTCTGCCTTAGCGCTTCTACGCTGTGTTGTGTCTTAAATTTTGTACATTGTGAATATGAAGAGTTTGATTCAATGGCTTAAAGACTGAATTCCCCACTCGATCTCCAATAGTAAAGGTATAGTCTCTGTGGGGAAAACTTTGGTGATAAATATGGTATGCTGGGAATCGGTGTGAGTTCAATGTCTGCTATGTTTTAGGTCAAGCATTAGTATTTACACGACTGTCAGCACACAACGCTCCACATATGTAAAAGAAACCAGGGACAGCGGATCTACGGCAGCAGAGAAACGAAGGAGGGAAAGGAGGGAGGGAGGGGAAGGATTTGCTGGAGGGTTGCCTGTTAAAACTCACATGTCTGAGCATACCCGCCGGGGCCAATTGCGCGTTTTCGAGGTGCACCCTGAAGATCATCACATGTATCCGCTGAAGCAGCCGGAATACATGTTCCATTTATCTCTTATCGCGACTTGAGGATCCCGTCATACCGACGAATTCCTCCTCAGTTCTTAGACCCACCACATTCCGAAACTTGCCTTTTTACAGTGATGCCGTTCTCCTTACATTCCCAGTCTATATGCGCGCGACGACCTTTTTCCTCACCGAATGCACTGCTTTCGCATCTCTTCTCGACCGAGAACCATGCCCTCCACTAAAAGTCTTGACATCCATCGTCAAACACTAAACGACGTCTCTCGACTGCTCGATTAGGGATATCTGTTCGACTGGATACATTCGTATTTGGCACATTGAAGAACAATTCACGCAAGTTTCGAAGGAAGGGCCCTTAATTCGTCTGTAGGAGAAAGTCTGAAAGGACGAGCGAGAAAAAATGGACAGGACGCGATGACTGTTCAACTGCAATTCTGAATTCGCTCGCCGTATTCGCAAGCTTTTGAGTCCAACCTGAGCGGAAATCCATGGAACCCTCACTGATTACATACTTTCCGATGGAAGAAGGTCGTGGTTTAGGCTCGCGAAGACCAGGATGAATGGAAAGTCGCTGCGGCATCTTGGTAAGGACGGTTCCATTTTTTTTTCTTTTGCTAGCCATTCTTTATTAAATTTAAGTCGTCTGGGATTCTTTCCTTCTAATAAGCCCGACCTACGCGCCAGGAGTCCATGACACGGTGGGAACGACGACGGTGGTCTTACAAACCCCTTCACCAAACGACATGTTGCCCTCCCACCTGTGGTCAAAAATATTGTCATGAGGGTGGCGATCAGTAGAATATTGGGCATTGGTCCAGGAGGACCAGGGAAGGAGGATCTTTCTTCCCTCATTGGTCAGGAATTGGAAAGCTTATGCCATACATTTCCTTTTCTCGTAGGATCACCCATTACGAAGCGACTAATTGTTTTGGTAGACACTCAAGGAGAGACCATTCCTTGTGAAGGATAAGGTTCTGGAAGCTTCTCATCTCCGTCAATAACGACTTAACGTTAGCCTTCTTTGTTTTTGACTTGGCCTGTTTGATTTCTTCAGGACTCCTTTTTTTTCTTGAGGAGACCTACGTGGCAATTCGCGCTAACTGGACTTGGCACGCTCCTTCCTATTTTCAATTGATAATGGACAAAATTTCGATCGGCACCATCAAATTTCTAAAGCATTTATTTAACGACCTGCTGGATCTACACTCGGTACGGCACTTCCCTCTTGCTTCTTAACATCACCTAGTGCGGAGGAGATCCCGGAAAAATATTATTTGGGAGCCACTTGAATTTATTTCGTCAGCTTGTCGGTGATTCAACTAAGCTTCCACTCTGCGGCGCCTCTGGATACCCTGAGATTTCTCGGTCAGTTTGATGTTTGCGTAATCAGCCTAGGCTCTTCCCAAATTTGTGGTACGCTAGAGCTTTTGTTGTGTTTTTGTGATCCAATTTTTACTTTCTGGCTCACCTTTCAGCCTTTCTCAGCGTCTTGTTAGGGTGTCTCAAGAGTCACTCACCCTTCTATGCCCCCAATCCGCACCACTTCAGCGGGGAACATATGGATGTCCAACCTCCGAATCCGGAATTATACGTACAACCTCCAAACTTTTAAGTTAATTGGAATGAAATACAAGTCGGCACATAACGTCATCACACATGAGCCGTCCATAGTCACTTTCATGCTTCTCGACCGGAACGCTTTTTGGAAAGTGCTGTTTGCTTTTGCAAAAACAACATCGGCAGACTGGGATGCCTGATCTCGGTTAAAAACAGGCAGTTTGCGCGTGGGGCTATTTTCACAACTGCAGAGAGAATCGGATGGCCGCATCACAGTGGAGCAGGCAAAAATCCAAGTCAAGAGCGGCACCACTACGGCCTCCTTCAAAGGTCCCCATACTCCAACATTTCCAGCCTAGTACGAGCCCTTCCTAGGGTTGTTGTCAGGATTTGTGCCCACCCTGAGTGGCTAATCTCCTTTGTCGTTGGAATCTTAAAAGACCACCCCCCCAAGAGGCGATATTGGAACCTTCATTCCGTTGCCTGTTGATAACTGTTATAAGAGCATTCGCCTTTCAGTTATACAATTCATCGTTCTCAGCTTCGAAGATCGTTGCAACATGTCCCCCAAACTCCTTTTCGTCACTCTTCTTGCTGCTCTTGCCCTGGTGAAGGCTATTCCCGTGATAAGTGATCAGCAAGTCGGGCGGGTAAGGGAATCATGATTATCTTTTCATTGGCACTAAACGCCCTTGTCTTCAGAGGGGAGACAC
Organism: Flagelloscypha sp. PMI_526; assembly: GCA_021399455.1. Taxonomy (NCBI): domain Eukaryota; kingdom Fungi; phylum Basidiomycota; class Agaricomycetes; order Agaricales; family Niaceae; genus Flagelloscypha; species Flagelloscypha sp. PMI_526. The sequence goes on from JAJTUO010000072.1 coordinate 99,990, forward strand.
GATACATAAGGAGTCTGGGGTCGATATTATCGTAAGTGAAGTGCCCATTTCATGGAGTCACCAAGTTTGACAATCCTTGTAGCCACATCTTCCGTAACTTGACATTTACTTTTGTTATCTTCGTCGCACCTTAAACACTTTCAGAACCAAGCAAGTATGCCACGAGGTGGAATGCATTGCACCACGTTGCGTTCCCGTGTAAGAACCCCCTTTCAATGTCGGCAGGATCTTTTCACTCATTTCCATTGCCTAGATGTGACACTGTTGAAGTGCGTCCTGATGGAACCACCGTTATTCATGTCGGGAAATTTAATTGATTGACGACAATTTCTAGCGGCCTCTATGAGGTCGCCAAATCGGAGTCGCGTCGCACATCATGATCCAGGATCTTACCGACGTTTTTTTAGTGCAGTACGTACAAAGCATTGTAGAATATGTGTGGAATAGAATAAAATTGGGAGTTACGCAAGCATATTGACCGATGGGATATTCAGCAAAATTTCCTTCGCACTTTTTCAGTAGCGCTCCTGTGAATTCTAAAATATAACCTTCTGTCATGAAAAAAGATTGCTAACTCGACACTGTATGGTTTATTTTGATCTCTTTGAATGATCGTAGATTCTCAGGGCAGCCCTTTAGCTACCTGCAAATTTTCTGCACTTTGCCTCCACCATCCTATCGATTTAAAAGATTTTGCACCCTTCCTTTAAGGCATATATTCGGAATTCTTACCAGTCTATTCACAATACGTATGTGTCTTGATACTGAAGTGATTCTGGGTGTATGGCTGGCGCTTCCTACAGAGCCACCTGTAGCTTAAATACGGCCATTGTATCAGTGAACACAAGCTTCACTGGTATGATCCTTTTATGGTGTAATGGTTAACGCATGGCCGTGTGGCCATCTTACACGGGGCTTAGGACCATTCCCTCTTGCTTCATAACACCACCAAGTGCGGGGGAGGACGCTCAAAATCCTACATGTGCAGATTGCAGCTTAACTAAGATTATTGGAATAACTGGAATACTTGACAGAGAGTATCGCTTCCTTTTATGAAAACACGATTGGCACCAAGGTATGCTCGTTTTCGGTCATAAAAGTGGCTTTCTGGTTGAGTCATAATTGCAGAGATAATCGGACGGCGGCGTTATACTGGCGTACGGTAATCAAGGTCGGAAGCGGCACCACCACCCCCTACTCTTGTATGATCTACTCCTGGCGGTGTTTTGTGGAATCATGCGCACCCTAAGTGGTCAACTTTCTTTATCATCAGAATCATAGGGGACAATACCCAAAGAGGCGATATTAGAGTCACATATTCGTAAGAGCTATAAGAGGATGTGCATCGAGGGCGTACTCGCCGTTCTCAGCCTTGAATATAGTCGCGTCATGGCCATCGAGTTCTTCTGTGTCGTTCTCCTCGCTGCTCTTGCTTTGGTGAATGCAACTCCTGTGGCTCGTGATAAGGAAGTCAGGCAGGTAAGGGTAACGTGATTCTCTATGCACTATCACCAAACGACCATTTCTATAGATCAGACTCACATGAGACGTAGACCTTGAGGATAGAAATGCGAAGGCTGTAAGCAAATTGCCCTTCCTCTCAAGTCATTATCACTAATTGAAAGTGCTTAGATGCGTTAAGGTCACTAAGGTCGCTCCTTCTCTTTACTCTTTTCCCGAATTTCCAATAATTCACGATGATTTCCAGTAAACCGAATGACAGTTGTCGAATCAAAACCATCTCACGGACCATGCTTTAGATTTAACCCAACGTTATTAGGTACTGTTTATGTTAATTAAAGAGTGTACTAAATATGAAGACCTTGATTATAAGGCTCGGAGATATGCCGTCGATCTCGATTCCCAAACGTGAAGATGGCTTGTGTGGGGGAAAGTCTTCCTGGAGAATTGTGTTTGCAGAAAACCGACAGTTGAACGCCTCTACGATGCTATGGAACCGGAAAAAAAAAGAGGGAGGGCTAGAACGACAAATAAAATATAAACGATGACCGTTGTGAACACCTACTTTGAGAAATTCGTCCTCAAATCTCCATCCCATATACACAATACTGTGAGGTGACCAAACGCGCAAATAGGCCAATCGTATCGAGCTTGAATGGAAAAGGCGGGTACTACACTCAAAATTTCGATGTAAAAGCGGAGTGAAGCATAACTTTGCCTTTACCATCCCATATTGACTTAAAAGGTTTTTGCACCGGTCTTTTCCCGTCACAGTGTAGCATGTTGATAGAAGGTCAAGATGCTTGGGATTCTAACCAGTCTTATCACAATACGTAGTATAACCTTGAGCTTCAATATTTCTGCGCTCTAAATACAGGTCATGCCAGGTCCCACAAACATGTGTCATAGTATAAGACACCGAAATAACGCCGTGCGTAAGCATCAGAAGCACTCAGTCGTGGGAACCACTGGAAATAAAGACATATCCCCAGAAATTATGAGGCCCAACTGCTTCTACTTACTCAACCTTCCGAATCCTCAGAGAAACATTCGCTTCTTTACTTCCCTTCATCTTCGGTCGAGGTGTCAACCCCATATGAACCTCTAACTCCGTCTTCGTGGGGTCCTCGAATTCAAGCGTGAAGTTTTTCAACACTGTTACGACCAACGCTTTCATTTGAGCCTACGGAACGTCATTGAGCCGTCAAAAGGGAATGAAAATAACCACTCACACGAGCCAAATGCCTTCCTAAACAAATTCTTGGGCCATCCGAGAATGTTAATATGTGCTTAAAACCTTGCAGCTCTTTTGCTCTCAAACTATCGCCAATCCCGCCATTCAGCCATCGGTCAGGATTGAACTGGCCGGCGTCTGGACCCCAAAGTTCTGGTAAACGGTTCAAAGCACCTATCGGAACAGTGACATAACTTCCTTTTGGAATCGTCAAAACATCCACCAGAGTTCCCTGAGATGTTTTAAGAGGTTTGGAAAGGGGAATGACGTCATCTTCAGCTGCCTTTGAACATATCATCAGACATATTGATCAAGTTTTGTCGGACAAGGTAAGACAAACCATACGAGGGATTTCGTGAACGAGAGGATGAAGGCGGAGAACCTCCATGAGGACAGCATCCAAGTACGGCGTTTCATACCAAAGCTCGTCCCCCGTCGGGTCCTTGATCGGGTATTTGCCTTTGAGTTCTTTTCGGAGACGATATTGGACGCCAGGGTGTCGGGCAAGCTCGATCATCAGCCACTAGACGTACTAAGTTACGCTCGACTTGAGAAGAAGGGAGACTTACGGTCATTGTTACTGGCCAATGCACATATGAAGAACATTTTAGTAAATAGTAGACAATCTCTTACCACTCGTTGTTTCATATCCGGCAACTAGAAGCGTCGTAACCTAGCTCCCCAGAATAAACAACTTCGATAGTTGACTGACGGAGCCACAAACCTGAGTCGTGACCTCTTCCAGCGAGGCAGCGTCGGACTTTTGCGCCTTCACTACAAAAGAGGGGGGGAGTGAGTATCACTAAGTAAAGAACAGAGACTCGTTAGGACTGACACAGTAACGCGGCCGCCAGGTTCTCATCCTCGCCCTGGATCACACTATCAGCCTTTTCTATCAGCGCCTTCGCAATCCTCCCGCCTTCCTTTGTAAAAGATCCCCGTTTCCGCTTCCCCTTTGTAGGAAGATGCCATAAGATTGGGAATACTTGGGCTGCTATCATTATCACCCGATCAAAATGGCCAATGCTGTCTTTCCCAAAATTTTCGAATACTCTGGCAATGGGGGCTGATGAAGACGTGATAGAGGTGGGAGTAGAAAGGCAATTGAAGTCGTGTGCGAAGATCCCGTTACCCATTGTATCAAGGGAAACTTTGTTTAACCTAGAGACAGACGGTAAAAACATTGGGTAGAAGGAGGAGGAGTTGGAGAAAAACAAACCATTCTTGGATGTTTACGACTGTCTGAATACCGTCATTTTGAGCAATAAGAGTTTCCCAATGTTCCTTGACCTTGAAAAAGAAATTTATTCTAGCCTGACCAAAATGCTAAGAAGTGATAACCACTCACTTTATATGCGCTCTCATAGAAGATAGCAGTTAGCTTTCTGATTTCTGTATTCGCAAACGCCGGACTGAGATATTTGCGTTGACGGCGATGGCTCTCCCCCTCAGAAGAAACCAAGCCACTTCCCACCTGGAATCATCCAAAGAGGTGTCAGCATCGGACTACAACTGGCGTGAATATTGGAAAAATATACAAGTTGCATCAAAAAGGCAGATCTGAACGGTGTATACACATAAATGCTCGTATCCCTCGTCAATACATGCTGAGCCGCTTTTGGATCACACAGGACAGTCGAATTTGCTCCCATGCCACGAGGAAGTTTAAATGCGTGCCCGTATTGTTGAGCCCAGGTTACATAAACACTAGGAGGGTCATCGTGAAGGAAGACATCCATCAGAGCACCAGTGACCAAGCTTTTTGAAGGGGGACCATGGAGAGGGATATTCGACAGGGTTCTCGTGAGCGCGCGCCTGAGGAAAAGAACAACGGCAAGGGAGCATGCCGCAATAGTGACTTCAATCGAGGTCCAGGGCATGTCGTTTGCGAAGATGTTCTGAGGCTTAGGATCAATTCTACCAAGCTCTTATATTCCTTTGGTATTTGACGTCAGCATAACCATCATCTCATCCAGTGACAACGAGCGATAAACATCACATTTGGACATTGGTCCTCTCTAGGTGAAAAGAACGTAAGTAAAACTAATAGAAGCAAAGCGATACGTTCCCATGCAAAGTGACACCGGCGGCAATTGTGTGCTGTTCCAAAAAAACTCCCAACTGTTCACAGAAGATTGACCACAATTAACGTACCTGACATGTCAATAACGGCCATTAATGAAATACCGGAGGATCAAACCCTCCCATAGTTCTCGTCGTGAAGTGGAAGTGTGAAAATTCTATTATAAGAGGTTCAAAGGCCCTCTGGACTATTCATCACAGGATTAAGAAATCTTCAGAGACGACATAAACTAACTAGTACGAGCGATCTATGATATACGAATGGATAAGGAGAAACATCCACGTAATAAGTCAAGGGATTAAACTCGCCATTTTCATCTCACAAAATAAGGAGAACATCCATTTCTCCAATTGCTCGTCGGACATGTGATCCAAGGTTTCTTCCTTTTGGATAATCTCCTCTAGTTCTTTCGCCTTTGAATCGCGAATCTGTGCATTTGCAGCCTTCAATCTGTCTGCCCGGTTAGATCCAGGACAAAAACAGGATAAATGTGGAACAATAATGATACCTGAGAGACAATAGTGAGGTAAAGAAAGGAGTTCCAGGTAAACTCACAGAGTGCGTGGCTAATGCGATCACGTTTTGATGAGGACTGGAAAGCGACCAAAGTTCATTTCGAATTTTTTTAGGCCAAAAATGAACGTACAAGATCCAATGATTCCGATAGTGAAGGCAACTATGGCTAGTTAGAACGTCTGGAAACCATATTGGTTGGTAATTGACATCCTTGGTAGGTACGACTTACAGTCTGAGGATGAGCAAGCATGGACAGTCAATTAACACTATTTGCCAGGGAAAGATACCGCTCACAATCTGTAAAGAAGTCAATGGCGATCAGACGAGGCACCGGAACAATGGAGGAATGCGTGACTGACCTGCTAAAGATGGGGAGGTGATCAGAGAAGTTTTCATGAACATTGGATAATGCAATATACGAGCTTCAAGTGCAGAAGGATGAGCATACTAACTGGTATCACGATTTGGCAATTGGGACTCACAGGCTGGAAGGGAGCGGAAGTGAGCAGCCAACAAGCAAATTGAGGAAGAAGTGGCTTACATGCTAAGAATAATCAAGAATGAACTGAGGAGTTAAAATAATAATCTGGGAAGCCGTGACTGACTTGCTAAGGATGTAAGGACAAAATCAGCCGGGTCAGAACCAATAGCCCAGCGAGAGGAGACTGACCCACTAAGAATGAACAGACGTGAGCAGCCAGAGAATCACCAACTATCTAGAAGGTGCGACTCGCCTTCTGAGAAATATCGGACGTGAACGAACGAATTCACGCGAACGACCGGAGAAAGCTTACAATCTACGAATACACATCAGCACAGGGATAACTGATACTAATAACCAGGGGATGATCTTTGATGCAACTCACATAGTGAAAATCAGGAACTGTGAGGATGTACCCGGGCAAAACAACGTGGTAAAATGCTACGTACAAACTGGACATGCACAGCAGTGAGGGGACAAGGTAACATGCCTAATTGGATAAGATGCGGCTTACATTCTGGGATCGAAAATCGTGAGTGGATGACTTATACTCAACCTTACTAGAAGAATTCGACTTACGGCTTGTGATAAGAAGGCGTAAGTAAATGAGTAAACCAAGAATCTAGGAAGAAGTGGCTAACCCGCTAAGGGAGAACGGACGTCAGCAGATGAGTGAGGGCCGATAATCAAGGAAGAGATGACTTACAGACTGAGAATGAGGAATCATGAGCAGAGGAGTCATTACTGACACTCTAAGAAGGTGTGACGTACGGGCTGAGAAGAAATACGTGTGAGGAGGCGACTAACAATGTGGGAGGGCATGACTCACGTGCTGAGGATACGCAAGCTTGAGCAGAAGACTTGATATCAACAAGACCTAAAAGAAGTGACTGACCCGCTGGTAATTAGCAACTGCGAACAAACGACATGAAATAGCAATATATGATGTGACGTACGTGCTAATATATGGAGGCTTGAGGAAGTGGGTTAGCGATAATGATCTGAAGGGGCGTTGCTAACTTGCTAAGAATTAAGGGATAAGTGGCGGTGTCAAAAACGGCAATTAAGGAAGAGGTGACTTACTTCCTGGTAACTTTAAAGAATGACCAGCCGGCTTAATGTCAGCAGACACAGGCTCAACGGACCCACTGATGAGGAAAGAGCGTAAGCAAAACAGACTTCCATTACACTAGTATCATATTGATTCTCACCTGAACTTTGGGACACCAGCTGAGCAGATACTTTTCTCTTTTTGAAGCCGAACTTGTATCCAGAATCCGATGCATCCCTAAGAGCGTAAGCACTGTTAAAAGACAGCGAATCAAAGCCGATACTGTTGCCCACAAAACCTCTTATAGCATACTTGGCGCAGAGCTCTATATTGTTGCTTTGCACGGACATAAAGAGCATGCGCAGTGCATCTACATGAAGACATTCAGCGGTCTTATCGATAAGAGCTTTGGTATGTATGAAGAGATTGTCTTCGTCCGTGGGTTTGTGCATGTCTTAACGGGTTCATCATGGAGCACCAACAAACTGGTAATAAGGGCGTACCATATAGCTCGACAATATCATTTGGAGGATTGGAGCTTGATTGTATGATTCCCGCCAATCTTTGAAGCTCCTCCATACTCTGTTGGCGAGCACGAATCATTTGCGTTTCGATGTCAGTTTCACCATCCCATTCTATCTTGTTTCAAGGGCATCGCATTTGGTGAAGACGAGAATGACTGGGGCTGTGGACCTTTCAGTTCAAGTTCCTCAAATATCACCGGAATTCACTCACCCTGTGACCTCTCCTCCATAAAAAAAAGCTTCTCACTCTCAAGTAGGGGTCTAGTATCGTCCATGGGAATACAAAACCCAGCCACTGTCAGAGCGTGGGCGAACATTTCCGCTGTAAACACTACCAAATCGCATAAAGCTGATCCCCAAGGTCCATCGTTTTACCACGAGCTCTGATAAAGTTCATGACTATATCCTTCTCAACAACTGATCCGGATTCGATCCCGCACGAGTCATGAAAAATAAATCCGGGACTTTTAGGGTAGAGAATTTCGGCGTTGATATCATGAACGCCATGCTTCGGCGAATGGTAAGGATTTGAAAACTTTGGGTGAATAAGAACGTGCATTGGTACTTGGCGTCACGTTAATCTGGTGCCCATTAATACGAGATAACTGAATTGGAATTTAGCAGGCTTACCCTATTTCCTTTGATATCCTGGACAATCGGCGGGTCTGTTGTATTGCACATCCTCTGGCATATCGTGGTTTTTCCTGCATTAGCTCTCCCAATGACAAGAATACGAAATCTTTTGCACTTTGTTCGGAGCTCAAGCAGTTCGTCGATTTCAGCGTCCTTGCTGGACATCCTGTGTGGAGTCAAGTTCTTTTGCTCCCGAAAAGCCACGATGAATTCGCGTTGCCTCTGTTTCGTTTCAATCAAATATATTCCCGTTTCCCAGTGGGTCATGTCGAGTTCCAACAGAGCTGCTAAGCAGCGAGGGGCAAATTTTATAAGGGAAGAGGACTCAACAACCGTAGTTCACATATCAACATTTTCCAGTCATTCCAAGGAATTCATACCCTCTTGAACCAAAACTCTGACCTTCCTCCACCGGGTCACCGGCCAAGGAAACAGCAGGTTCCCGATACCTAACATTCCAGTTCCGGTCGCGGAGTGCTGTGAGATGAGTTAAGTGAGCTTAAGGCAATGTAAGCAGAAGCGCAGGGAGGACAAACAGTGGGAAAATCTGGAGTATTCCACGTTTCTACTAGGCGCACTACGGTCTCTGTGGATAATCCTGAGGAAAAGAACCGTTTTCGGTTACCAGGCCCAGGGCAAGAGGTGATCCACAGACTTCCGAAACTTGCCTTTCACCGTGATCACGCTTTCCTCGCATTCCCCTTTACCCGTACACCGCGACCATTATCCTTTACCCACCACGTCTTTAAGCCCTCAATTCCTAGTCGCCTCTTCTTGACCGAGACTCGTCGACCTCAACCTCTTGGCATCTATTATCAAACAAGAAACGGCTGTTCTCGATTTCTTAACCAGGGCTGTTCATCGACTAGATGCACCCATCTATGCATCATAGGGCAACAGCTCATATGCTCGTCGAAATAAAGAGCCGGGATTCGGCAGCGCATCCATAGCCGAAAGATGTAGGACAGGAATGGACGACGTGAAAGGATGGTCCGACTCTGACTGCGACACTTACAAGCTTTTAGGATGCACTTGAAGACGCTCCAAAACTTACTGAACCTGCATCTCCCGGTGGGAGAAAGCGAACGTTCAGGCTTAAAAGTTACCATGTCATCTAGGTTCAACGTTTCGATTTTTTAATACGTATTGTGTATTAATTTTCCTCAGTCCAGGCTTCTCTTCTTCTATCAAGGCCAAGGCACATATCAATACCCCATAGCCTGGTGATGATGACGACTATTCCTTTGGTCAAGTCCTTCACAAAATGTCAGGCTGTTACCCACTACCATGAAGACCGCCACCCGTCGGGGGACATCCAACAATTCTCAAGGACGATTGGAGAAGAGAGATCTTCCTCCCTTATCGGGTCAAAATCGAGAGGCTTATGGCGTTCGTTCTTTTTCTTGCAGTGCTCCTCTCCTACGGCAAGACTGATTGTCGTTGGTAGACCTCGGTTCTGAAAGTGAAGGCTGGACACGTTCCACCCGATACAATAATCAATCAACCCCAGGAAAGGCTATCACTTCTGAGAGGTACTCTTACTGAGGCTCCGCTTGTATGTCCACAAAGGCTCTGTGTTGACTCCTCTTTGACTTAACCCTGTTTATTCCTTGAAGACTTACGTTGTGGGTAAAATTACGTAGCATTAGACCTTCAACCCCATCACAGTTCATTTACATCGTAACGATTATGGACAGACGAATTTGTCGTATTTTATGATCGCTGCACGGCAAGCAGCTGGATACATCGTTACAAAGTCTACCCAATAGTATCACTTAATAAATAAATTGCACTTTCTGAATAAAAAGGGAAAGAAATGTTCTCTGTTACCTATTTGGAGAAGATGAGCATGATACTAAATGGTATGTGGGTAGAAAACCATTACCGCTTGCTTAACTCCACCAAGTAGGGACCGGTCATGACATGCCAACTATCGTACTCATTAGTACCTCGATTTCGTTCAGAATGCTCTCCATAATTTGACAGAGTAGCGGCTTCTTGTCGCGCAGCTCCACACACTCCTGAGAGTGTTGGTTGGCTTCGGGTTGCTACTTCATGTAGCCCACCTAGATTTTTTGCAATTCGTAGCAGCTAAGATGTTTTTGTTGTACCTTCGCTGTCTAAATTTCGTTCATGACCTACGCTCTAGCTTTCCTTATTGTTCTCGTGAGCGTCCCAAGCATCACCATCCCTTGCCATCGTCCCTCCACCTCATGACGTGAGCGCATCAGGCTCCTAACCAGTACCAATTCAAAGTGGGCATATACGTACCCAACTTCCCAAATATGGTCTAATCCGAATGAATGCAGATTCAGCCAACCATACAATCATCCTGAGATGGACATACTCCTCTTCTTGCGTGAATTCCATCGTAAAAATAATGGATAGCACTGTTTATCTTCTTATACACACCATTGGCAAACTGGTACGCTCGTTTTTGATCTCCGATATCCGTTCCACGGTCAATTTCAAAACTGGACGGACCTTCGCATTGGACCTGGCGAAAATCCAAGTTGGAAACGGCACAATTACAGCCACCCTCTTCCAACCCTACTCCAACAAATCAATATGATCTGCTCATCAAACTGTTCTAAGAGAAAATTATGGAGCATCTTGAGTGGCTCATTCACTTTCACGGCCAAAATATTCAAACACCTCAATCGTTGATCTCCATGAGGCGACATTCAAAGCTCCTTTCCGTCGCGCCCTTGTGCCCTATTGTTTCCGCGGTTGTTATTAAAGGATTCGCATCCGAATGAACACCCCTCACTAGCCTCAGTCTTGAAGATCGTCGCATTATGACAACCAAACTCTTCCTTGTCTTTCTTCTCGCTACTCTTACTTTGGTTAACTCTATCCCCATAATTGGTGATCAGCAAATCGAGCAAGTAAGAGTGATATGATTTTTCATGCACTGCCGCTTTAACGGTCTCTCCAGAGGGCCGAGGCTGGAGTGGACAGCGTAAGCAACTTACTTATGTATTCCATCCCCTGAAGTTAATATATATGATTATGTAGACAAATGTAGTGCAAGTAGTCTTTGATTTTCTATTTCCATCCGCACTGAATTCTTTTCAACCATCGTAGGCTGGATCCATGCAGTTGTAAAATCTTAGGAAGGTAATCAGACTCTTTCCTGTTCGGAACCATCCTCTCTGACCTTCATTGCTTAGATGTGCATGTAATCCGTTTAAGCACGGTCCCGTGGTAGTGAAGCAGCTATCATCACTCATTCCTAGTGACTGACTATAAATTTTTAGAATCCCGAATGATCGACCGTGTCTGAGCTGCGTTATGGATCACTCTTAAATTTCTCGCTTGGTGCAACGTTTATATGCTAAGTCAGGACATTATGAATACAAAGACTTTCGGTGGTAGTGTCCCGACAAAATCAACAATTCTCTGTAGAACTGAACATTAATCAAGCCGTCCTCAGGATGGCCAATTGCTTCTGCTGCCGCAAGGCCCCTTCGTCCTTCTTCAGGCAACTGAGTCATTTCTTTCTTGGAAGAGAATAAATTAGATGTGAAACCCTTTGTGTGGACATCATAGTTTAGGATGTCAAGCTTGTTTTTCGTCAACCAGAGGGTTGTATAAAGACACGCAGGCGTTAAAAGCGTTCAATTCTAATGTCCAAAATCATAACGAATTAATTCGTTCCTCTCGGACTATTGACTCATCTTTATTAAAACGACTCTCCAGATAGTTGATGTGATCGTCCACAGAATACGTGTACTGGATAGGATTGATCCTCCAGTTACCGCAAGGCATGTCATTGAAGGGACAGGCTACGGGCCGTACGTGGTCCACAATATGAAAGATGGGTGAAATTAATTATAAATATAGTGGAAACTCACGGTCTTGTCGTCGCAAAAGAGAGAGAACATGCGCTCATTCAACTGGTCGCTCGACAAATGATCAAGAGGCTCGTCATTTAGAATTCCCTAGGGCGAAACTTTGGTTTGCAGTCAGTGGTCTTTTCGCTTGATTAGAGCCAGGACGGAGGCAGGTTGCGGATAGTTTTTCCACCATATTGGCTGTTCCGATCACAACAATACGAAATTGTTTGTATGTTTTTTTCACAGACTGAGGAATTCGTCGATTCTACCGTCCCTGCTGCACATACTGGTTGCATAGAATTCAAGTTGTTTTTGTGTCTGAAAGCCAGACTAACGTCGCATCGCGTCTATTTGTTGGAAACTGGCCAGAGCATACCGAAATCAAGGTTAAGCAAGTGTAACCCAAGTCCTTCAGCAGGCCGTGTTAAGTTCGGATGGCGCTGACAAGTAGGCAAGGCAAAAAAGAGGATCCACGGGGGAAGAGCACTCAGGAGGGTCCAATCGTCGTAAATTACGGGCGAATGTGCTCGATTTGAATTTCGCTTGAATTTGTTCAGATGTCAATTGTTATAATCGACTCAAACCTTCTTAAACCAAACCTCCGACCGTTCCTCAACCTCTTCACTGTCCAAGGAAACAGCAGACCCCCAAACACCTGACATTCCAAATCCGGTAACCACCTTCGCCTCTCCCTTCTCTTCAAAGCCAAACTCAGCGATTGCTCTAAACGTAAAAGACGACTCCTGAGCCCAATAATTGCCTTTATTTTCCTTCAAAACAAAAAAGGTCATTTCGCGTTTACATTGAAGGAAAAGGAGTGAAAGGAGCGACATACAAGATCGGCCACACTGGAAAAGGCACTACCATTAAACACATTTCCATCGTAGTGAGTCAATGCCACATGAGTCACCCAAGGGGATGGAACGGAGATGATAAAATCGGGTGGCGGCTCGCGGGAGAGAATTCCAGGGATAGTCTGGTTGAGAGTCATTACGAGGGTGTCGCAATTTGACGAGACAACGGATGACGAGGTAGGAGAAATAGCGCAAAGTTCTAGCCGCTTTTTGTATCCTTCGTAAACGCCAGCTAACTCAGATACGGGGAGCGTTGGAGGTTTGGACGTCGCTGGTGGAGCTTGCGGCCTGGGTAGAACTTTGGGAACTGTCTCGACGATCTCACGGTATCTGTATTTTTGTTAACCAATAGAATCAACACATTTACATTTAAAGAAGGAATTGAACGAACCTTCCATTCCAATCTGTATACTCCGATCCTATCACCTGTTCGACGATTCTCCAGATAATAGTCTGGTGTAAAATTTGTCCAACCCGGTCATCGTTTGTCAATACTGCGATCCCTAATTTTCCGGAAGGAGAGAAGAAGACCCCTGAGCGAAATCCTGGGACGCCACCATCGTGCTAGATTGGGTAAAGTGAGCCCTGGAAGCAAAGTAACCAAGTTGATGGTGAGGACAAACCGTGAGAAATTCTATATAACGTTTGTTAAGCAGATGGGGAGAGTAAAGGTCAGGAAAAAGAGCGAACCTAGACCACGATATGTACTTCTATACAATCCACCTCCATACACTCTCGGACCCATTTCTGGCCAAGGGCTGAAATATCACCATGAAATTAACATTAGCGGCCCTTGTATAAAGTTGTGAGAGAAAAACGCTGATTACCCAATACCGTTCATTATGCTATGACCAGTCGATACCACATTGAGTACAGCGGATGGAATCACTTCCTCTCCTGTCTCAGGATGGGCACCCCCGAGAATCAGAGTTTTCAGCCATACAGTCTACCGTATACTGTCAATTAACTTGATTTTTTTAATAAGTAGGAGCACCTACCAAATCATGTGCCGAGCTAATGATCCCTCCAGGTCCAGACAAGGCTGCAAAAAAACAGAAGGGTAAAAACCCAATACTTTTTGCAGAAGGAAGAATTCACTCACCATTCCCTTCACCTTCCTTTTGACCTTTCCCTTGATCCCAATAAGGCCAAACTCTTCTGGTCCCATTGACAGCGAATGGATCTTCCCAAGCATTGAAATCTGTCTTCGTGAAACCGTCCGCCAGACTTCCCTTTGTATTTGTTCTTGCTTCCTCGTATGAATATGTCGTGGATACGAGTCCCAATGGCACGAATATCCGTTCTCTTACAAATGAGATGAACGAGGGATGGGAGGGAAGAAGAAGAGTGGGTAAATAAGAGAGCAGAGTGTATTGAATGTTGTTGTATTGCCAGGTGGTTCGGAAAGAAGCGGAGGGTTTTAGAACCTTGAGAATACTTAACTGAGATGTGAATCAGATATAAATGTCTGAATGGTGCCAGAAATGACAGGCATACCGTGTCGTTAAGATTGTTGTCAAATTCGTATGAAAAATCATGAGCTATGAAGGGTGTTGAGATATTTGGATGCCGACTGAGAAAACATGGCATACCAGGTATTCCTGTTCTGTGAGACATTAAATCAATGACTGTCGCTTCCTTTGTCGCGTACGAATCAATGAGGTTGTCCCAGTCAGGAACAATTGGCGCGATTTTGGTTTCCCAGCTCAAACTTTGGTTCGTCAAAGCAAGGCCTGCTGCAATGGCTGCAAAGAGCTGAAAATAAGAGATGTTGTATCAAAATTCAAGAAACCGCAGAACAAGAGAGGGCATAAGTAACTAACCTTGGAATTCGACCCGATGGCAAACAGACTATGCTCGTCCACTTTCGCACCGTCCCTTGTAGCGATTCCATATCCCTTTGTTTCAGTGGTCCACGTCCCAGTTTTAGGATCCTGCTGTACGACAGCAACGCTCAATCCTCCTGGAGTGCCCCATGAATCGAGGAGGTATTCTATAAACGCGTCGAGGTCTTCGCCCAAGATTTTACGTGAGGTTGGGGATTCGGGTGGGTATTTGAATACCACATTTGACTGGACAAGAGGGAGAAACAAATGGGAGAAGAGCAGGAAGGTGAAGACCAGTATCATGGTTGTACTGGTTCAAGGCTTGGTCTGCGCCGCTGCGCCGTAGGTTTGCTGATGAATTCGGGACCACATGTATACACATCACCTGAGTGTATGAAACAATCGCGGGAACAGTCAAAGTTTATGATGGGCTGACCATGAACATGTATGCTGTGATCTGTATCTTCAAGGAACAAGTTACATAGACAGTGCGCGACAATATGTGTGCTAAAGGAACAGAAAGAACAGAGAACGAAGAATCGGACCGAAATTCCGAAAGCCCGATCATCAATATCATCCTCAAATTGGCAAGTGACTGACCATTCACCAAAAAGTAGAGTGGCGTCATCAATAGAAACAAATACCCTTCCTCCAAACCACCATGTCTGTTATCCTCCCACCAGAACTTGAGAGGGTCATAGTTGAGCTCGCTGCTGAGGTCCATGGCCATAAGGCATCGTCTGCACTGCGCCTCACTTCTCGAAGTTTTTGTTGTTGGTACGTTCAATTCAGTTCCTTCCCAAACGAAAGTGGATAGGCATGAATTCTGAATTCTCGTGTTGATTTTTTGACTCAACATTTAGGGCTTCAGGACTTGCTCGTACACTCGTCGACGTCAGTGCCAACGATGACGCCACTATCTCGTTTCTGGAAACGTCCACCGTCGCATCCCTCGTCACAATTCTCGTTCTTGACCAAGGATCTCCATCCCCTTCTCTAGTCCAAGGAATACTCTCTCACACAATAAACCTTTCTGGCCTAAGCCTAACTGTCGAAGATCCTCCATTCTACGTTCTTCCAACCCACCTAACGCGTCTGCGAAGGCTCGTCATTTGGGTCGGGTTTACCGAATTCAATGAACTTCGAGTCCCAGAAGAAATCGCGAAAAGAATTACCCATCTTTACATCTACATCCAAGGCTCAGCATCGGATGTATGCTCATGGCTGAGTCGGCACCATCTGCCTTCTTTAACACACCTGCTACTTCTCTCCTCCTCAGGTTGGTTGAGAAATCTCAAAATTCCCGCAACAGTCTCTTCTATTATCTCCATTGCCGAGGTTCTCCCTACAACATTGGAGTGTTGCATTTTCGATACAGACAACGTGTATAAGGAGGAAGACCTCAGTTCAGGTTCTGAGGACCGTGCACTGTTGGACGTGTTGATGGGAAGAGTAGATCCTCGAATCATGTTCCTCATTGGTGAAGACCGCGTGGATGATGCTGTTCCTTCTAACTACATCCTTATGCCAGGGAACTCCAGGCTAGTTTGGGAGGCATTGGGTGTACCTCAACCGACGAAGAAGTCAACCTTTTGGGAGCTTGCTGAGAGTGCTGTCAGGTCAAGGAAGGTGAAGGTGCAAAAAGACTCGTTGAGAAAATAGAAGTAGAGTATTACACTCTCCATACCATCCATACATTAGAACTAGTTCATGGTGGTCAAGAGCACGGATCTCATCCTCACGTGGATGCAGATCCTACGTTTGTCAAGATATGGATGCCTGTACCCTGTTTGCGTCTATTGAGATGGTGAAAACGAGTCGGGACGATTCTCCCAAATTTGTGCTCGACTTTCACGTCACAGCTTAGCATCACTCACTCCCAAAATATATCCCCAGTGGATACTTGGAATGAAGGTCGAATGAAAGGAGCCATGTTAGCCAGCCACCAGTCACATTATGTACACAGCCAAAAGATTCTACATCAGCTGTTGGGGAACCATCAAACTCAGAGTCGAGAATAACCGGAGTGCATATTTGCTACGGTATCCATCTCTTCTTCAAACGCCCACCACTCTTTCTGGTAGGCAAAAAGGTCACACAGGTTACTACCCATACTATCTCTGCCATATTTTGTGTGTTAGTCGCATATATTGGAAGACTAAGGAGGGCTGGTTCGAGGTAACCATGAATCCCTTCACCTCGAGCTTTCCGTCAGAGCTACTCCTTCTCATTTTTGAAAGCGCATGCGAGGACAATCGAATTGAACCTGAACGTAGATTGGTATCGCAGATTCCTGCGCTCAGTTTGAGCCAGGTCTGTCGTTCCTTTCGTTCACTGGCAACCTCTTCGTGGAGGCTCTGGTCCAACGTGACCATCGACATAGGAACGGGCATTTCGTACTGCTGTGACTCTCATACCAGCGAAGACGATTTTATTATGACTAAAGAAAAATTACTCCCTATTTTCTACGAGTGGTTGGACGGTCATTCCGTGCGCCTGACCATTGTGGCAAACTCGTCTTGGCCGTTTTCAGCCCTAGATCTCTATTACCTCTTTCCCGGCTCATGGAAAATATCCTCCTTAACAATGACGGAAAATATTTATTCCTGTATCATTAAAAACGAATTTCACCTAGACGAACACATTACTTCATTGCAAATCGTGGAGAATGCGCGCGGACAGGGTGAGACGTCTCTTCTTCCACGTGGACATTTCACCCATCTTTGCAACCTGGAAGTTGTGGATCTGGGACCTTTGGACCTCTCAAAGTTCGACTTTTCATGGCACCAGCTTCGAGTTATTCGTTCCGAAGCGGATTTACGGTCGTTGACCCTTCTGGCCTCCCGTTGCACACGCCTGACTTCCCTAACAATCTATGAAACCAACAAACAACACTCTTCGAGCATTCCAGATAAGCTCACCTTTCAATATCTCACAGAGCTCCGTGCCTGGCTCCCCTTTGAAACCCCAGATCTTATCAGGTACTTCCATACACCATCTCTCACTACACTCCTCGTACATGGCTATGAAAATGAGCTAATATTTCGGTCCCCTGCTTGCGATGGACTCTTGAAATTTCTTGAATATTCTTCTCCAGCATTGCAAACCTTCAAGTTCCATGGTACACGCTGTTCAGAAGCTGAGCTTCTCAACCTCCTTCGTAGAATGCCTGGTTTGCGGACCCTTCACTTCTGGCTGCCTCTCGTCCTTGGCGATGACGACATACCTACCAACCTCCACGACCTGTCCTCATTCCTCGCTGACCCAATGAACCTCCCTGAGCTAACTCACCTTGAGGTTCATGGTGTTGAAAAAAGCAGTTCCACCAACTCGCTCATTCGATCAATCAACAAACGCAAATCAGTGGAAGGAGAAATGTTGCGCGTTGTAAGGCTGCGAGTGACAGAAGGTTTCATGCTGGATGAGCCACACGACTGCATGATTGATGAGATGAGCCATTCAGGATTTTTCGTTATGATCGAAAGTGAAGAAGTGGGAGAGGGATCGTATGACTTCCAGTGCCAAATTTACGATTATTGAAGCCAAGAGATTTAGCAGGTGTTGCTGTTGCTTTTTATTTTTATTATGTATAATGTTCGCTCCATTGGCTAGAATTCATGGTCAGGAAGATGGCTTTGTTTCTCGCCGGGAATGTGAATTTGCAACACATAAAACAGAATTCGACTGTTCTAACTAATACACACTATTCATGCTAACCAGTAACCAGTCAATTTATGCGCAGCGTGTGCTAGGGAAGACGAGGCAGGACCCATAGCCATTAATATTGTAGTCGCTTAGTCATCAGTCCAAAGCTTGCCATTGGCGACCATAACTCCCGTCCCCTCTACAACGAGCAAGGGATTCCACATCAGGTGATAGAAAACTATCCAACTCAATAACGGCCTAGAGTGTATTGACTGTTATATCAATATCCTCCGCATAGGCCCATCACTCTTTCGAAAAGGTCAGACAGGATCGTATCCTTACTATGTGTGCTTGATGTTCTTTTTGTTAGTCACGGATATTGGAGGACTCACGATCAGGAGAGCTGGTTCGAGATAACGATGAATCCCTTCATATCGAACTTCCCGTCAGAGCTGCTCCTTCTCATTTTTGAAAGCACTTGCAAGGACCATCGGATTGAACTGCAAAGTAGACGTCTCTCGAGGATTCCAGCGCTCAGTCTAAGTCACGTCTGCCGTTCCTTTCGTTCACTGGCAACCTCTTCGTGCGGGCTTTGGTCAAATGTGACTATCGACATGGGAAAAGACTTTCCGCACAGTAGTACGGATTCAGAGACCCGTGAAAATCAACTTATCATGATTGAGAAAAATTTGCTCCCAATTTTCTACAAATGCTTAGACGGTCATCCTGTACGCATGACCCTAATGGCGTACATGGGGTGGAAGCCGTCGGGAGAATTCCGTTACCTCTTTCCGGCGTCATGGACAATTTCTTCCTTAGCAATGACGGAAGATATTTACGCATATATCATTGACAACAACATTCACCTAGATGAACACATCACTTCACTGCAAATTATCAACACTATTTACGGGAACAGCTGGAGCTCTTTTTTCCCACGTGGAGACTTTAGCCATCTTTGCAACTTGGAAGATGTGGACATGGGGCCGTTTGATTTCGGAAGGTTCGATCTGCCATGGCATCAACTGCGAGTTGTTCGCGCTCCGGCGGATTTGGTGTCGTTGACCCCTCTGGCCTCCCGGTGCACACGATTGGAATCCCTCAGCCTCTACAAAACCGATGATAAATATTATTTGAACCTTCCAAACGAGATCGCCTTTCAATCACTCACAGAGCTACGTCTCTGGCTCTTCTACGACTTCCCAGAACTTATCACGCGCCTCCATGCACCGTCTCTAACTACACTCATCGTAACTGGAGATAAAAATTACCCAACGGTTAGCCCAACCGCTTACAACGGGATTTTAAACTTTCTTGAATGGTCGTCTCCAGCGATACAAACATTCAAGCTCCAAAGTGCTCACTGTTCAGTAGCCGAGCTCATTAACCTTCTTGGGAGAATGCCTCATTTGCGGTATCTTCACTTCAAACCGCCTCTCGTCCTTGGCAAAGGGAACAGACCCACCAAGTTCCATGACTTGGAAACATTCTTTGCTGATTCACTCAACCTTCCTGAGTTGATTCACCTTGAGGTTCATGGTCTTCCAGACAGCAGTTCCACAAACTCGCTCGTTCGATCTATCAAACATCGCAAATCGGTGGAAGGGGATATGTTGCGCGTTGTATGGTTATGGGTGACAAGAAACTTTGTGCTGGATGAGACGCTTGAACGTCTGAGTTATGAGATGAACCATTCAAGCTTTTCCCTTATGATCGAAACAGAGGAAGAAAAAAGGGGAGAGCTTGGCTTATGGTGGCAAACTTACATTTCTTGCAGTCAAAGCGATTAGCAAGTGTTGCTGTTGCTTTATTTTTCATTACTTATAACCTTCTCTTCCTACTGAATAGTTTAGACCGAAGTGTAGATGTTTTGAAAGGTACTTGTGCTTTCATCGATATCACAAACCCGTCGAAACCTATGCCCTCCACCCTTTCTCAGAGAGCAAGTGAAATTGGTCCGATATAAAGTGTTAGGCTATGACCAAAACAGCGGTTGCGCTCATCGTTACGATGCTCCATGAATCAACCAGCAAGGACGATGAAAGCCAAAACTTGCGCTTGGGTTCTTCCGAACCACCACCTGATGCCGAGTCACCGCACGACAAGCACTTTTGGATGCACGAATTGTATGTTCTCGAAAGGTATTCCCACAAGTCATCCATATTCCAGTAATACAAACCCTTCAGTTCAAAATCAATTCATTGCTAGTGTGCACTTGTAATAGCAGGTTGGGGACTGTCGGTGTTATCTCGCATAGGTTTGTTGCCATAGATTCACTTCTTACTCTTCTGTTCACTCAATATCCTTCCGCGAACCAGGAAGTACAATGTTTCAAACCGTGAAGACAGAAGATCTTCTTTGCCACGTTCTCGGACAATGTTCACCTAGGCAGCTGTACGCTTGAAATTTCGCAGCCTTTGTCCGTCCCATGACCATGTCAGAGGCTTCTCCGATAAATCCGTCTCCTCTCCGCGCGTGTGCTGCATTGAGCGGATTGAATACGCCCCGAGCTATCTAGGGATTCTCAGGGATTCTTCCGCTCAGGGTTCAATCGACTTATTCTGCCCGACTGTGCGATAAGCCACACCCTCAACATGGTTCGAGGAGGCTCGGACCCGGGTCTCCCATTCATTCATTTTCTCGAAACATTCTATCTCAGATTGTCTTTTCCATTGATAGGTTTTCGACATGCGTTCTATGTGTTTAGTGGAAACAAGAGGGCGAAGTTGCCGAACACTGATTGGTCACTCATCGGGACGAGGTGGAAGGTTTTAACTTTGCATTTTACCAAATTGGGATTTGCGAAGCACAAACCTGTGCCTTGAACCCATGAGTTACTTTCCAGTAGAAGTCCGAATTGTTCGGTAGAAAACCTACCCAGCTTCCTTCCCCCCACCACCATTTTCATGGAGATTATGGCCCACAATCCTCATCCTTCGTTGGATGATCTCCCGCCAGCCCCACCGGCGGGCCTCAATTACACTATCAACGTCCAACACTCTATGACATTGGCGTTGTTAGCAGCCATTTTTGCAGCGTTCCTTCTGCCGATGCTAATTGCGCTCTTCTTCTTCGCGTCCCAGCACGCGTGTCGGAGAACGTACATCTTCTGGTTCAATGCCGGTGCTCTCATAATCGGTATAATAGAAGCCATTTATTTGGTAGCCATCCAAGTTAGTTCTCCCAATATCCTTTTCTAAGAAGAAATGACTGATTATCTGTAGATTTCGAGCGCAGTACATCCTCCTCTTGCCGACTCGTACGTTCTGGGGTGGTATGTCATGTCATTCTACACCCCTATCTTCGTGGAATGTCTCCTCGTGTTTCGTTTGGTGGCAGTGTATGGTACTGGTACGACATCTCCAATGTTACGGAGATTCATCGTTGGCTTTCCCATCTTATTGAAGTTGGTCCGGTTTGCGAATGTAACCGTACGTCCCGCATTTCTTGGCGTCATTTGTAATCGATTAAACCCAGGGTTAGACGCTCTTGGTTGTGTGGATTACTCAGGTCAAGAAGCTAGGGATTCCCGTTGAAAGCGGACTGATGGGCTGGAGTCGTTTTCCCTACCCGCGAATTGCTTGGGGTTTGCAGTTACTAGACAACTCGTGCGTTTTTTGAAACATAGTTGTACTATTTCATAACTCAAGGGCTCACTAGGTTTTGCACTATTGCATTCCTAAAACGACTCCATAGTAGAGTGGCGGGATTTCAACGACTTAGGCGATCAAGTCACCAGAGCGGTGCTCATGGCGATGGAAGTGGGGGTAATTACACATCGCTTGTCTCACAAATCCCGGTCTCATAACTCCTTTAGGCATTGTCGGACGTATTCGAACCATATTCCTCCTTGCGCTCTTCAATTATGGGGTTCCAACGGTTATTGGAGTAGTTCATCTCATCATGTCCCTGCTCAACCTCCAATGGACAGAGATCACTTGGATGTATCTGTGCTCATACCTCATGATTCTTAACAACTACTTCACCATCATTGGTGTGGTATTTGCTACTATCTGGGCAACGTCAAGAGAATGGGCGGGATCACATTCATTATGCATGGCAGACCTCTCCTGGTCCTGTGCCCATCATGATCATATCTCAACCCCCGACAGTTCACGTACGCTCACGATTGACCACCCACTCTCTCCACTGTCTCCGCCGTTTTCACCAGATCCAAAGTCACCTCGGTTCTGGAATAAAACCCACCCTTCGGGGCTACAAACACCGATGTCTCCAAACCTTCACTATGACGTTCCACCACCCGGTCGTCGTCTCAAGGCTATGTCTGCCGAAGTCGCCGGTGATCAACGTTTACGCGTTCATGTCGCGAAGAGCAGGCTGCGGCAATATGAAATAGAGGTGGGGAATGAAGATGGTGATGATATTGTGCTACAGTCCAAGTTAGAAGAAGAAGAAGATATCAAGAAGGGGGGGCTTTGAAAAGGAAAATACCTTTGTCTGAACTGTTGTAACTCTGCATTCTTACCCTTTCCTTTTCTACTTGGGACTTTGACGAATTAAATTGGTAAATGTACAGACATATTCCTCGAGCAGATTATTCATGGTATTCTTGGAATTACGTTAACGATACCCGATGTAGCTATCTACAATATCTGAAGGACAAGCCCACTCCATAGAAAGAAACTGACCCCGAAGGAAGACACATGGAGAAGATTGTGGTAAAGGACTTTAAATATAAATATGAACAACTATCAACCTGGACCAAATTATTAAATACATGTCGGCCTTCAACTTTCCATATTATGCGCGAGTCGGATCTGTCCTTCCATCCACCCAAGGATCGGTTACCAATTTGATCGGAATAGCGACTTTTCTCGGGATTAAGCCAGGTGTAACAGGATTGACAGCTAAGACGACATAATCCTAACACGTTTTTAGCTGGTCCTTGTCTCTCCACGACATTCTAAACATAACAGAGGAACGTACCTTCAAACTCAAACCCACAATCTCAAAGGTTCCAGTCTTAACGGCCCAATGATTAACGTTCACTTCACCTCCATAATCTAACTTGATCAATCCATCCTTTGTTTGCGAGGTTTCGAGAGGAAGAACAGATGCTTCGCCAATCGTCGTTTCTCTGGTGAGTTCTTCTACAGCACCGGGATTGTTGGACTTTACAGTGATGACGCGAGCAATGGATACTTTGATCTTTACCATCACATGCTTGGGGCCGGAAGAAGATGAGGAAGGGGTGCGGGATAGACTGTTCGAGTCATATGATGGTGGCAAGAACTCGTCCATGGCAGGTGATGAACCAGTGAGAGTGATATGAAATGGGATGCTATCCGTAATTCCAAACGTTCGTACTGAAGGAACGTAGAATTCAATTGTTACAGGGCGGAGTTCTGGATTGGGAGAGGGCTGTTTGATGACCAAGAGTCGAGAATGAGGTTGCCATCCTTCAGTAGCGTCGAAGTTCTCGTAGGTTCGGATCGGCTGAAGCGGAGGACTTGTTCGAGGATAGTAGTCAATGTCAATAGTTAAGCTGTAGATGAAATATGAGTACGCTGTGAGGGAGAAAAGAAGGATGGCCAGACATTTTGACTGAATCAGCTTTACCAAGAATTTTTCGAGAGTGGACAGATACAACAAGCCGGTAATAGACCTTAGCATATAGGTCAGATATCCCTTTACATGCTGAAAAACGTCAGGAGAGATGGTAGGGAACTAGACGGCAGCCACTTACGCGTTTCATACGTTGGTGGTAAAGGCCGCACAGATTCATGCTCTGTCGGAAGAGTGAACTGGAAGTCTATCTTTGATGGGCACGCCCCCAATGTTCCAGCCGTATCACGAGAAAATAGAACTTTTTCCCATCCCAGGACCTCTTCCTTCGACCCGAAACCATCATAGACGTCCAGTTTCACGAAACCCTCTAACTAAAAACCACCACCACCACCATCAGCGTTTCAAATTCAAAATGGGCTAAGCTACCAAATGTTGCTATACCTTCAATAGAACCTTCTCAACTTTGTCTGTCTTCCCTATAATTCCAACCTCGCCTCTAACAGTACTCCCTCTCCCATAAACCGGAGCCGGTCCTCCTTTCGTATTTGGGCGCTGGTCATAAAGGGATAAGATAACATCTTTCTTCTGTTCGGTATAGGTTCCTCTAGGCACATCTGCGAGTCCAATAATAGGTATCGCGATGGGTTCAGAGGTGTATGCAGGAGGGAGGTCTAAAGACGCCATGAATGTAGAAAGAAGCAAGGGATGTAGAAACGGAATGGGCCTTGAGTCAACGCCTTGACTGGATGTAGAAAGGCAAAGCTGGTTTAGATCTGGCAGCTTGTCAAGTCGAAGATGTCCAGGGACGGTTTGATAGCCAAGTACACATGACCTGGTAAACAATCGGGGGGAACGTGCGATGTTCAAGGCCGTTTCTCAGCGCCAAGCGAAGTTCATAAGACTTCAAGCTGGGACAAACATACTCACCTTCTATATCTCCTTAGGCGTTTTAATAGCAACATCGCCGCTTTTCCAAGCATTCATAGTTGAGGACATTGAAGCCAGATAGATAATTCTCACGAACACTACCCAAATACACCTTAATGTTTGTTTCTAGATTGGCTCAAGTTAGCCAGAACTGGGGAAGACGGTCAAAGAAATCCATAGACAGATGCTGAATTATAGACAGAAGTTCCGGCGTTTTCACATCGCCGTATGCAGGTCACGACGTATGAGCTTCTGACAGCCTGTGACTGAGAAAAGTGGTGAGTGCAGAATCGATCCAAGTGCGGGTGTGGATAATGACAGGATTTTGTCAAATTAGAATTCGTCGGCTGAATGAACCAACTTTTTTACGACTACGGGAGACTGGATTTGAAAAAAAAGGAACGCAAGGGGATGAGAGTGTGGAGGAAGCGATGCATTTGTTGGGCGTCAAACCTTATCCTTTCCTGTTCCTCACTTTCATCATCACATTCACGAATCTACAATGCCCCGAAAAGACGACAAGCTACCCATTTCTGCGCAAGCACAGCAAGACCTTGTCTCTGATGGAATCGAGAATTTCGAGCTACCTAAAGCATTGGTGACTAGGATAGCAAAAAGTGCGGTCAGTGGTCTCGACAAGTGGCTCTCTCCAACAAGGGATTTAATCACGTGTCTGTTTTACTGTAGATTCCAGAAAACTCCAAACTACAAAAGGAGACAGTATTAAGCTTGGTGAAAGGGTCAACCGTCTTCATCAATTATCTAGGTATGCCGCGTCGCAGTACTCTCCTCAATCCCAAATTTTCTTACGCGTCATTCGCACTGATTAGCGGCCACGTGAGTACAACTTTGCTCATGCTCAAGATGGCGTCATGCTAAGAACGCATTCCCATAGCGCACATGATGTCGCGACTTCCAAGAACCACAAGAGCATTACTGCAGCAGACGTGCTCCGAGCACTCGAACTCTTAGAGCTGGGTGATCTTGTCGACCCTTTTACAGAAGAACTCAATGGTCCGTTTTTTCTACCTGAATTACCCTCGCCACACGTGCTCATACTGCCTCCCAGCATATCGCGACCTTGCCAAAACGGACAAAACTAAGAAGGGCAATGCTGCGACAGTTCCCATTCTCCCACGAAGTGGACCTCGGAATGGGCCTCTTGGGCCTTCTTCAGGACGAACTCCAACCTCTCAACCTATCAACCAACCCCCTCCTCAACCAACACAGGCTATTTTCATGCACGTTTCTCCTGAGTCTGCGAGTCGAAAAGGGAAGGGAAAGGATGTTGTAGGTGAACCGCCTGAAAGCGCTACACCGAGCGAGACGATGGATGTTGATACCTTGGAAGACGGGGATACGGAGATGTAAAGGTATTCTGTTTTCTATCCGCTTCTGCCGCATTCTGTATCATTTGTTCACCTTTCCTTGTTATATTCCCAATGACACATTCATTTCTGGATAGTTTGAATGCCTCAAAGCAAGGAAAGATATGATCCCCCAGTGAACCAATTAACCTATGGTTCAAATGGTCTTTCTCAGTCCAGGTCCTTGCTTATGATGTGGTCACCGGGTACAGGATGCCATCGATTAAATTTTCCTTTGTTCACAGCCTTGTAGTAATGTGTAAACTCTAGAACGCAAGTGACCTAGAGGGGAGTGCCCCCCTACTATTGATTCCAGCAGCCAATTTTTCTATTTTTGAAGCCCGCAATCGTTCAAGGCCACTCGAACGCTCACGCTGTCGTTCAGGACGTCAAAAATCTGCTTCATACCGTGTTAGTGGAATCAGTACATCTCCGTGTTACTTTCCCACTCACCTATCAGCTTCCCAGGAACAAGGCTTTCCCCGACCGGCGACCCAGTGGGACGCTAGCTGTGGGCTTGGATAGCCGCTGCCCCCTTAGTAGTCCAGAGTTGAGAATGTCATTGAAGTGGCAATATTATGCCGAATGTCACTCACAGTTCTGATGCTCATATGAGAAAATGTGAAGTGAAAAAACCAAGTCTTTAGTGCTCAACCCTCGGTTAGCCTGGTTTCTTATTGGCTTGCCTTCTTCTGAAACCTCAAAAGTCTGAGTTAGGTTAATCTTGTGTGTTTATGTGTTTCATTTCCTTCCTACTTTGCGATTGTGACCATCCTTTCAATGTTTGTCGGTCCCTGTCACCCTCCTCGAGCCACATTCTGCTCCCATCCGTCGACGGGACCAGCCAAGGCTGACATTGTATGCACGCCACTGATATGAAGATCGGATTCACGTTAAGTCTAGCCCAATAACTGTGTATAAAAGTAACCTCAACCCATTCAGAACCACCAGCTTCCCAGCCAGCTACCAACTCACCCTTCTAATCTTCTCACACAAGATGCAATTCAGTATCTGTCGTATAGTTTTGGCTGCCGTGCTTCTTGCAGCTCCTGCTATTTCTTCACCCGTCCCCTCGGTATGTTTCACTAGTTTGATATTTGTCGCGCTCGTAGCTCACCGGCTCCCTCAGGATACCACGACCATCTGCTGTGTCAACCTTCCCACGATTACGATTACTATTCATACTGGAAAGAGCGCAAGGTCATTACCTACGCCTGCTCCTTTGTGATTGAGATGAAGTAAGTGTTTTGGTTTGGCGACCAGTCAAAGCTATCGGATCCTCACATTTGTACACAGTCAACCTAACTCGTATATTTGTACATGAGAATTCTACTGCTACAGTTTGGTATACTTGAAAGTCCAAGAAAACCATGTAACTGATCCGCTCGCGGAGTACTTTGAAACCAGTAGTAACCAATATCAACGATTTCCAAGCAAAAAGAGGGAGAAAAAAAGAATGTGAGAGCAAGCGGTCAGGGAGAAACGATATCAAAACAAAAATTTTCAAATGCTTTCCTTTTCATCATATGAATATTGCGATAGCGACGAGGGAGTGATACTCTCAGACGCAATTTCATCAGTTTCGTCTCCTCCCTCAACTTCATATCTCTTCGCAATGGTTCTGGCAACATAAATGCGAAGCTGTTTGTCATTGACGAGATCTGCGGATAAGGACTTTGAATGATGACCTGGAGGAGGGAGATCATAGTGGAAGACTGGTGACATAGGTGTTGGTAAACCGGAAGGGTGAGTTCTATTCCAGAACCGAGGGGAGACTGGGCTTGGTGAAATAGGAAAATTTGAAGAGGTGGCGGAAAGTGGTTTTTCAAATGTGAGCGTACGAGAACTGTTGGCGGAGGGTCCGTGATTGTGATTTCCACAGGTCCAAGCGACATCAGGCATGCACAAAGTATGTGACCCCGCCCATTCCCTGGACGATGCCCAGATAGTAGCGAACGCGACACCAATGATAGTGAAGTAGTTGTTGAGGATCATGAGATACGAGCAGAGATACATCCAGGTGACGTCGTCCCATTGGAGGTCGAGAAGGGACATGATGAGATGAACGGCTCCAATGGTGGTTGGCAGTCCATAGTTGAATAGCGCAATACGGCAAATTATTCGAACACGCTCACGAATGCCTAAGGATATTGTGAGAACCGAATCATTGAATAAATGGTTTTTAAATACCTCCATAGGCTTGACTCTTCACACCGCTCTGGTCACTGGAACGCCGGAGCCGTTCAAAACCAGCCACTCTACTTTGAAGTCGTTGGATGAAGGCATAAGTGCAAAATCTAATGAATTCTTGAGTTATTCCATCATACGAATGAGTGCGAATACCTACGTGTTATCTAGTAATTGCAACCCCCATGCAATTCTCGGGTAGGGAAAGCGACTCCAACCCATCAATCCACTTTCAACAGGAATATTTCGGTCATTAACACAGGCGATCCACACAGCTAACAGTACCTAGTCCTATATGAGTGGCCAATCGCCGTAAATTTTAAAGAGCCACGAGCGCACCGTGACGACTCCAAACCGGAACATCTTCAAGAAAATGGGGAAACCGACCATAAATCTCTGCAACATTGGCGAGGTCGTGCCCACCCTATATACTGCCACCAAACGAAACACTAGCAGGCACTCCACGAAGATAGGAGTGTAAAAGGACATAACATACCACCCCAGGATATAAGGGTCGGGAAGCGGTGGGTGTATAGCGCTGCGGAGCTACAGAGAATGGGTTAGTCACGTCGAGGATCACTGTGTGTGAGCGGGATTAACCTGAATAGCCACCAGATATATGGCTTCTACTATGCCAACGGTGAGAGCAGCAACATTGAACCAGAAGATGTGAGTTTTCCGACACGCGTGCTGGGACGCAAAGAAAAGGAGCGCAATCAACATCGGCAGAAGCAGCGAAGCAAACATAGTCGCTAGCAACGCCAGTGTCATTGAGTGTTGGACGTTGATAGTGTAATTGAGACCCGCGGGTGGCGCAGGAGGAACATCCTCCATCGAAGGATTGTTAGCCATACCCCGGGAAATGGTGGAAGGAAGGAAAGCAGCCACACCCGGTTCCACTGGGACTACTTCAGTGAAAAACCCTTCCTTAGTAAGACCAGGTTATGCTTCTTGTGTCTCGATTTGGTAGGATGGGAGTTAAAACCTTCACTGCCTTCACCTGGCCCACGTTTCTGTCAATCACTTCCTCGGCAACTTTGCCCGCTCGAGTCCGCTCTCTTCATCGAATGCTCTGCCAAGGCGTTCGGACTTGGGAAAGTCTGAGATATAGTGTTCTTAGAAAACGAGGGAATGACCGACTTGGGTTTGTCTTCGTCAAGTCTTGCCAAGTCTTCGTATGTCCTAGGCAGCTTATCGCGCCGATGGAGTTGGACCTTGAACCGTTACATAAAGGAAAAATCCCTGGGAAACTGCTAGGAAATGTTTGTGCCAAATCAGTCCCAAATACACGTGGAAAGTTGGACAGATTTACGAGAGAAGGCCTAAGACCTGGTCATGGGGAACCACCAAACTTCAGAAATATCAAAGCTCAAATAGCCATGGTGAACATTGTTCGCCAACGTGGCAATGACGCCTTCCTGGGCCGATGTTTTCGAGTATTGTACTTCGATTTTCCAGTTGAATGCTGGAGTATCAAAGGAACAACAAGGAATAGACGCTCACGTGGGATAACACCGATAACCCGCGCCTGACTTTCGGGACAATCGTGCCTTTCTAACCTCAAGGCCGTGGAAAGCTCAGCACCTAAAGAGGAGAAAAGTAGAATTTCTGCTGAAGAATACCGGTTTCGCATCCGCATCCGCATCCTAAGCATTGATCGTAGTGGCAGCGCCTGGCGGTGGAGGCGGTAATTCGGGATAACTTGCCCCTTGCTCCCGGGTTTTTGGCTTTCTTTCCGTCATCTGATACATAAATGCTCCAAAAAGTTCATAATAATCGCATGCCAAAAAGGAACACACCAAGAATACAGCTCTAAATGTTGAAAGTGTTGTACAGTCCATGATAGGCAAGGCCGAAATCTACTGAGAAGATACAGGATGGATGTCTCTACGAGTCCGATTTAGTATAAAAGTACAATGAGTAAGATCTCAACAGATCAAGATGGATGAGCCAAGAAGTAAGTAGATTGTGAGTCGCCGAGCGCTTAGACTCAATCCTCGATTACGCGAGTCATGCTGAAAGGTCCTTCGAGCAAAACTCGCATGCCATCTACAACAGCTGGTTAAAAATCGTTCACAATCCCGAAGATAAGTACATACCACCGAGAACGCCAGCACCACTCTGACCAATGAGACCAGACCCCGACAAACCGCCTTGCGAGTCAAAAACAGGCGGAACAACAAAGTTTTGTTCAGCCCTGTCCCCGACAACCATTCTCCATGATCCAACAAAATTCGTGTCCGATTCGAAGTATCCATAGAATAGCTGAGTAAGCAGTCCTGCGTGGAAGTCCTTGGGGATGCGAAGAAAGGCGACCAGCCCATCCCATAAACGCACACGACCAAGCAGGTGGTAGTGGTGCCACGCTTGTCCATGTCTAAGGTCCGTCTCGCCAGTGATGACAATGTCTTGGATGCAATTGCAAGACTCAGCGCGTAAAGGGGAATGAGAGCGGACATCTTCGAGAGTGCTTATTGGGTCTTCGAATAGGTGCTGACAGATGTCCGCCAACGAATCCTCGGTTTCGACTGGTGCGTCCCTGGATTGCGTGACCGGATTGTTTGAATCCCCGGAGCTGGGCGCCTGAGATCGTCGAAGCCCAATGCTTTGAAAGAGGCATTCAACGAGCTCTTGCGTAGGCGCATCAAGATTGAGACTTCCAACAGCGTCAAGATAAGCTCTTTGCTGTTTACACCCATCGCAATGTTCGGAATTATGGGAAGATGGTCGACGAGGATCAAAAGTCTCATACTCCGCGACGCGATCTCGAGGAGGCTTGCCTTTCGGTCCCCAGGCAAAAGTCGTGGTTGTACCTTCGCCATCGGCAGACCGGCGATATCGGAAACCGGAAGGGAGAAAAGCGTTCATTGCGCCTTCGTCCACCAAAAGGTCGTCGTCGGGCCCGATGCTGGGCGCGTGTGGGTGGATCATCGGCGGCTCTGAAGAGATATCAACATCCGTTTCATCACAGCGCAAGATATCACAGACCTTCTCCAGGCTCAAGCCTATGTCGTGGAACTGAACGAGAATCCAGTGTTGGGGGAACTGCTTTCAAAGTGACAGCATCGCGTTCCAAACGAGCTATACCAGGCGACCAATCAGCACACACGATTTCGCGGAGGCGACGTAGACAAACCATCACAAAGCGGCCTGCAAGAAGGCTTCTGAACAAGATGATGCTCTTCAAAGCGTCCAAAGAACTGGAAGAAAGTCGCCCGATGATCCCAAGTAATATCCTCCCCGAGAGCAACAGTATTCAGTGAACCGGACCGGTACCCATTGAGAAACCTTTTCTCATCCGGCCACTGAAAAACGGAACAAAAAAAATCAGTCAGGGATTTTAGGCAGCGCAACGTTCGAAACTTACCCCAAATCGACCCTGGAAGGCACCTTTCATGAGTCCCGGTTTCCATGTTTTTCCAGGACGAAGCTGCGTCATGGCACCATCAAGACCAGCGTGAAGGAGAAGCTGACGATCAAATGGGCTTAGCATGCTACGAAGATCAGTGTTGTGGTCAAACGGGTCGCCACAAAGCCGCAGTCGCCAGAACAGCGAATCGTGGATTTCGGATAAATGTCGTGGGGCATAGGGAAGACCGAAATCCTGGAGGCCATGTAGCCTAGATGGGAAGTCGGTTGCGGTGGGCCTAGCAATTTTGTGCCATCGACGGTTATGTATATCCTCGCCCTCCTCATTCCATCCACCCCGAAATGGCAACTGCGTCTCTCGTCGGGAATTCCACTCTGCCAGGTCTGGAATGAGCGGTTCAACCGCTAGGATTGGATCATCACCCCAAATGGATGTAATATGACCAATATCGTCAAGAGCCCGCTCGAGGCCACTCATGGTAGCGACGTGAGGCGGAAGTTGACCAGTCTGCGCCCAATGACGAACTTCACCAAGAGAATTGGCTTGGACGAGCTGGTAGAGAGCAAGCAAAGCAGGATTCTCGGCGGTCATCTCGTCGACCTCCCGTCGACGTCGAGCAAGAAATTCGGTCCGGGTTAAGCTAGCTGTAGGAGGGATTTCGAGTGGAAAGCGTTCTTGTCGGCAAAAGTACAGTTTTTTTGCATTGATAGAAATGAGT
Organism: Flagelloscypha sp. PMI_526; assembly: GCA_021399455.1. Taxonomy (NCBI): domain Eukaryota; kingdom Fungi; phylum Basidiomycota; class Agaricomycetes; order Agaricales; family Niaceae; genus Flagelloscypha; species Flagelloscypha sp. PMI_526. Next base: position 132,235 of record JAJTUO010000072.1, read on the forward strand.
GGAGGGGAAATGGACAGTATCGTGCCGTAGTAGTCGACCTTATCATGGGAGGTGTTCAGGCGGGTCACACCGGATGTATAGGATCGGTAGAGTGGATAGGACATTGTGGTCCCGACAACGGAATCGTGGTGATGATACGGTCCCATAGAAGTATCGGGGAGGGATCGACCGAGAGGAAGACGGTAGCGGTGTAAAGGAGCGTAAGATGTTGGATACTAGAGGTAACATAAGCAACGGGCTGGAATGGCAAGATCTCCACGGACCTTCCAAGGGCAAAAGCAAAAGCGGAAAAGCATGTCTTGCAGCTGGATGGCTTCCGCGCGTGGTTCTTGATGAATGTGATCTGCAACGCAGTTAGAACAACTGATAATTTGCGGGAAAAAAGCAAGGACAAACCAGAGGTGGTTAATAACCACAAATTGGATAGAGCGTAGGCTACGAACCGATCGTCTCGGGGCCATTCGCTCCTGCTGTGAGAAGGATAAAGGTATTGCCGTAGCCACCTAAGGCTGTACTGGTAGGCTCCCGCCCATTCCAGCTGGCAAATATTCTTCCCATCGCACTCCAACAACATGACATGGATGGACGGAAGGCACTCTTCATGAACGATGTCCTCATGCATCGAGAAGTCGTAGTCGGAGTGCTGCATCTCGCGAAGGAACTGGAGTGTTCGACAATATGAGATGAGTTGGAGAGACCAGCCCGCGAAGGATGGATTGAAGCTTCGACGACGAACGGCGGAGGACGAAAAGTTGTCGACAAAAATCGAGGCCCATAATCCAGGGTTCGTCAAGCTGGCTTTTTGAACAATTCCTTTTGAGTCGAAGAGAGGGACGGTCCGCCGAAAGATGGACGAAGGAGCAAGGTTATCGTGAAGATACCTGCTACATGAGGTGAAGTTGAGAGCTGCAGTCGGTAGACCACCTTTTGTACACGCAGCAAGACGAGTAACCTCTGTGAGGATTTCGGGAGGCAGCCACTCGATAAACGAGGTGGGCATTCTGGGCCCTAGCTGGTAATGATACAACAGCGGAATAAGTTATGACGGCCTGTCGGGGGTCTAGAGCAAGATGCGAGGGAACACAACGAAAGACCACGAAAGCGGGAAGGGAGGGCGAAAGTAGCCAAGTGGCACCAGACGAGGCCGCTATTATTGCATTTCGCAAATCGACCTTGGACGTAAGAAGGAAGGCACAATTGGATCCGTCTCGGTGGGGAATAGAAGGCATTCTTTTTGGGCGTCACTTTCCTGTTCAAGTGTCCGTTGTGGTGATCGGCATCACGATTTTTCGGCGAGTTGCCCGTTTGGCTCTTACTGCCGTCATCAATCCACAAAAGCTTTTGAAGCCTTGGGCCCCCGCAGTTCGGAATTGACCTCCTCCTTCCTTCGCTTGCGTCTCTGCCACAGACCTAGATTCGCCTGGACCTTTGGAATTTTTTTTTGGCAGTAGTTTATCGAAATAACTAGGTCTCTGCTCTTTCTCTTGAGTTTCCTTTTTCCATCCAATCTCCGAATTACCAAATTGATCAGTGGGCACTCAGGCGTCCTATTTTTTTTTTCGGACTCTTTCTTTTCTAACCTCGCCGGGAGAAAGGCTTGGCGTCCGACTTTCGCTTCAAGTTGTCAGCACATTAATCGGCTGAAGGTCGGTTGTGGGTTGTGTTTGCCCACGGAGCACACCCTGGGTCAACAAAGACAAATCTCATCAAGCCGCACGCCGAGACTGTTCGGCGGAGTTAGAAAATTCGGCAAATTCCTTGTGTAGGTGGACGGAAACAACGTATGTAAAGCGAGCTATGACGAGTTACCGTTCGTGCTTGGGTTCCTGCATAAAGCAAGGAGAACCAGCAGCATATCAGTTACTTTACAAAGCTGGACCTCAATGCCCTGTACATGCCAGCGTGCTGCCTGAACTTTTCTTTCTAGCCGAATGGGAACTAGACGAAAAGAGCCGTTGTGGTTAGACTGGTGAGAAAAATTCCAGGCCAATTTGAACTTTAGCACTTTGGTTGGAGCTCAGAAACAATCAAGTCCAGTGCTTGGATGCGGCGATTCCGGCGTTCTAGCTTCATCCTGTGCGGCTTTCTCTCATCTCCCAAGACTTTTGTAACGCCTCTGAAACCCCCGAACTTCTTCCTTTCTCCCACCCCAAATTCTGATTCAGAAGGAGGTAGAAAATAATTAACACTGTTTCAAGCTCATTACCCCAAGATAAGTCTTGCTTGGTCCCCACTACCTTGTACGACGTTGAGCCCTCTGCCTCGGCCATCTCTTCATCCACATGCAGCCACACGTCCATCCAACAAACACAGGGTCCCGCAGCTTTGGTTGCTGAGTCTTCGATTGTGCTCTTCATCTCTTCTTCCCTCCTTCCCACAAGTGCCAACTACTTAGTATTTATTTGGGCTCCCTTCCGCTTTCAGACCAGACTTCCCAAACCAAGCTCTCCACAATCCGCGATTTCGGCTCCTCCATTCCGCCAATCATCTCCGTCCGGCGAGAATAAGGTGACGCCTATTGGTCTGTTGACTTCTTTGACCTTTATCGAAGCTTCGATTCTTGTCCTGCACCCACCTCCCAAAACGAACCTCGTCTGATATGGTCTCGAACACAAACTAAGGACACAGCTTCTGGCGTCATTTTTCCCCTTTGGCTTTTACGCCCTTGATCCTCTAGTGAAAAGTTTAAACCTTATCCCTCGATGACCTCTTTTCATGTTTTTTCGCTTTTTCGTGGGTGCCCTGATTTTCGTTTTCTGCTTCCCATCTGATGGTGATGACGGAGGCGGATAGTATTGATGGTGGGCTCGTTCCGTTCCGCTGATGACAGAAGAATCCTTTCCTTTCGATGATGCATTTACGGAGTAACACGACTTTTTCTCACGTTCATTTCCCCGCCTTTCCCTAAAGCTGCTTATTGTTGAGAACAAGCGGTGAACTTTATTTTACCTTGGATTGAACTTTATGAGTTACCAAGGTAAGAAAACTTTTGCCTTTGTCCTATTTACGCAAAACTTTGCGTTTGTTTGCAGGGATCCCGGCGGAAGGGGCGCTTTGTCCTTTATAGCCTAATCGAGTAAGTCGATCCGAGAGCATGACTCGTTTCATCGTATGCATGCCTGGATGGTGGTGGTCCATCGCCTACAATGACGGGTCGATGATGTTTACGTTGTGTAAGTCCTTTGATCTTACGAGAGTGCTTCCAGGGTGATGATCTCTAAACGAGGGGCTCTTGACAGACGAGCCGTTGCCCAACGGACGACTCCGGAAACGGGAACTAAAAGTCACCGGCTGCAAGAGATTGTCAGATGTGGGTGCATGGTAAACAAGTATATGTGCGGTATGTCTCGGAGAAATTATCTACATATGCATATCCGTTCCACCAACCCCATTATCTTTCCTCCTTGTCTTTTAGATCGCACAGAACCAAAAAGAGCAGCGACAATCCAGGCTCCAACATCTGATTGACATAGATACAGCACAACGTGCTGCAGATCGGGTGAAAGTGTCCAACTTGAAAAGTTTTTCAGGCCCTAACGTGCCGTTGCGAGTTTGGCTCTGAGTGGCAAGGTTGACCATTTTACGTACGACCGCCTGGGTGTTTCCGAAAGTTCGCCAGGTGCGAAAGCAGTCCCCCAAGCTCGAATGCGGCTGGAAGGTAGAAGCATTCTAAATCTAAAGGAAAACAATTTTTGGAGATTATGGAATACTTACTGTGTGCACTATAGTCTCCAAAAGGTCCTGCACGTCACCCAGCCACAAAGATCGGAACGAAGTGACGGAAATGAGCAACACATGCACAAGAAAGTCTGGATTCGTCGCCATGCAATTTACCTCCTTATATGTCGCGAAACACTAGCACTAAAAACAAGCCCCAGATCGAAATGGATCCATATGATATCAAGAGGAGCTACAACAGCATACTGAATGACGCCGCAAGTGAATCTCGGTTGTGGGACACATAGACAAGTGAGGAACCAATAGCATGCCACGGCTTGAACTAGCCCTGCCTCCCCGCACACAAGTATTCAACAGTCCAGATAAAATCAAAACACAACAAGGTTCAAGGGTGTTCATAAAACCTTTAGACCAGGGTCAAAGAATAATAAAACCTGGATAGAACGCTGTGAATGTATGATGGTAAAAGCACGTAGACAATGCCAAATTAGTAAAATTATTCCGACGCAAGTTTGGGCTGGAGAAACCAAGACATCTATCTCATGTTGATATAACTATCCTGCGTACGCCCTGTGAAGATAACAATTGAGCCTATCGGCTAACGGAAAAAAAGAAGGAAGAAGACTTTACCCACTCTCATAAATGTCACAGCTTAGCCTGGAACTCCTCAAGATTCAATTTGTCTTCTTTACCTTTCCATTTCGGATTCTTCTCTTTCCAAGGCTGATTATTTGCCATAGTGGGACTCTTGATCTGATTCCCTGAAGCTATTAATTTGTTTGTCGTTATATTCCAGACCTATTGTGTTGTTCAGCGGGTAAATCATGACAGTCTCCGATTGGTACTTTACCTCTGTTCGACAGACTTGGTCAATTATTCCGGAGGTTTTGGATGTGCTTATCGCGCGAATTGTATCTCCCCTATATGCGGTAAAAAAGTTAAACGGTTATGGTTGGAGTGTACGGAGGAGGGTCGTACAACCGAGCTGTTCCATGAAAGTACTCCTCAATAAACGCAGAGGCAGTTGAATGACCTTCGAAAGCTTTGGATGGATTTAAAGCTGTTTTCGCCACTGCGTATGCCAAGGTTGATCCTCTAATGCAGATCGGCGCTAGAAGGTCAGAATTGTGAGGGTGGGAGAGAACAAGGAAAACATACTCGTCAATTAACCATGGGGCTACCCCCCCATCAAGATTTCCTTGCCCGTTGACCATATCTATTGGAAGGTACCATTGAATATTTTTTAATAAAAACATGTGAATATACAAACCTTTCTCAACAACAAGTTCTTGAATGACGGTTCCCACCATCCTTTCGTTATCCTCTTTCGAGGGATCCAGATTGACCTCTACAATCCGAGCTCTGTGTCCAGGACCATGCGCAAATCCACCTTGAGTAGTACGGAACATAGACAGCAACTTCAACGGTACTTCTTTACAAGGTCTCGGCGCGTTTCCACCAATAGGTGATAAAAGGTCATCAGGAACTCGAACACTATAATAGAGGTCCATCGCAGAATAATAGTCGTGTGAGCCCGAAGCAATGCAGTTTTGAATGAAAGAGAGCATTCGCTCGTATGGAGAGAGATCTGGGTCGGTGGAGAATTGCATTTTGTTGGGAGGTGGTGGACGTGGCGGTTAAGAAGGAGAGCCGGTTGTGCCGATGATTTGTCAGTCAGCGGCCTCTTTTTCTATTGTCATCGACAAAGTGCCTGTGAAAACATTCCACCTTCAACCTGAGGGTTATATGTTCACGTCCTCGGTGAAGCCAACTAGCTCGACTTCTCTTGATGAAAGGGCTAATACTCCCGTTGCTTGAGGCGAGCTAGAACCTTGCACAAGCTAGAAGAAGGAAGCATTTACCCAAAACCTTCTTCCGGAAAAGATCCCGGCCTAGACTAACCCCTTTTGAGTGTCGAACGCTTGAGAAGCGAAATTTAAATGCTGTCCCAGATTACATCAGCACCCTTTCCTGCTTCTCCCCATCACACAGTTTCTTGCCTCGTGCCCTTATCCACGTTCTCGTCGAGTCTAACTAGCGCCACATTAGGCTGAGAACACGAATCCCTTTGTCGAGAAGCTCTTAACGACCCCGTGACGCATCGTTGTCCTGAAAAGTGGTGGACATGACCGCACAACACCAAACGTACCAAGTCTCTCAACTCGGGGAGTACAAGATCATCAAGGATATTGCTTCGGGTACTTTTGGAAAAGTTAAATGTATGTTTTTTATTTGTTCATGTCTAGTAGTTAAGATTCTGACATCTCACAGTGGCCGAACATGTGGTTACAGGCCAACAGGTTGCCATGAAATTCATTTCCAAAGAGCAATCGAAGGGAAGCGGGAAGAATAGGATTCGAAAAGAGTTGCGTTATATGCGAGAGCTGAGGCATCCACATATTATCAAACTGTCAGCCCCCTTGCTTTGATTTTCACTGCGCCATAACTAACCCTCGCAATCTAGCTACGAACTTCTCTCAACCCCAAAGGACATCATTTTCGTCCTCGAATATGCCGGTCGCGAACTCTTCGACTACATCGTTGACAACGGGCGGTTGTCTGAACCCAAAGGGCGACGCTTCTTCCAACAAATCATCTCAGGCATGGAATATTCACACCGTCGGAAAATCGTTCATCGCGATCTGAAACCCGAGAATCTCCTCCTCGATCAAGAACTAAACGTGAAAATTGCTGACTTTGGGCTGAGCAGTAATTTCAGTGATGGGTCGTTCTTGGATACCAGTTGTGGCAGCCCCAATTATGCCGCGCCAGAGGTCATTAAAGGTGGCTCCTATGCTGGTCCTGAGATTGATGTTTGGAGTTGTGGAGTTATTCTCTATGTAATGCTTTGTGGGAAGTTGCCGTTTGAGGATGAGGATATCACAAGTTTGTTCCACAAGATCGCCCGTAAGCCACTTTTCCTCCTTGCTGTCCATGGTAACTTCTTTGTGGCTAAATTTCTGCTTCTAGAGGGCCAATTCCATATGCCAAGCTACCTCTCCCCGGACGCCCGAGACCTCATTGGCCGTATGCTCGTCGTAGATTCCCTCAAACGTATCACGATCGAGGAAATCACTCGGCACCCATTCTTCGTAAAGGACCTCCCTCGATACCTTTCTCCGATGCCTTTAGAGAATGGTCCGATTTTGGGTGCTGCCGCAGCATTGGTGACACCAATGAAAGCGGTAGACTATGAAATTATTGAAGGGCTGGGAAGGATTGATGAGAGCCTAGTAGAGGAACTGGCTGGGAAATTTGAGGATATTTCCACGGATGACATTTGGATGGCTTTACGAGTGAGCTCCCTTCTGTTTGTTTGCAAGACAAGGTGTTGACATAACCCTTTTTTTCGTGTGCATAGGCAAACGACGGATTTCCAGGGAACGCGATTAAGGTTGCGTATAGCATGTTGAAAGATAAGAAGATGAAAGGGCAAAACTGTAAGCAATCACATGTCTCATCACCCTTGAGTCGCATTTTTTTTCTAATCGTTGTCTTTGCAGTGGCTTCGTATGCAGAGGCTGAGCGTGATGCTCAACTCGCCGTCTTGGATCCGAGGAGCGCCCTGTCGCCCTCTGCTCAATCCCCAGCGGGATCTGGAGGAGAACCGAACCCGTTTGAAGCTGAATTCAATGGTTTGTCTTTTTTTCTCCAGCCCTCCATTTTTAGCTACTTGTCTCACTCCTACTTTCAGGTGACCTCCTGGAAGGCACGGACGACGAAGGAGAGCGATCATCTGACCTCGAGGACATCCTAGACGGTAGCGCAGGGGAGAGCGAACCTACCCCTCAATCCGTTGCTCTCTCTTCCTCTCGACAACCCCAAATCAACAATTTTGCCGTTCTCAACTCCTCCCTCCCCGATGACCAACCGCCGCCTTCTCATCCACAACATCACTTGGCCGCATATGCCACTCAACGGCAACGGCACTCTCATCATGGGGAGAAAGACCGGATGAGGAGAGATGTCTATGAGAAGAAGAGGGTTAAATGGCATTTCGGGATTCGAAGTTCGAGCCCTCCCATGGAGGTCATGTTCGAGATTTACAAGACTCTGAAGGCACTTGGAATGGAGTGGAAGGAGAAGAGGAACCTCGGCGGATTAGGCGGCATTCCACCTCTAAGAGAACGGCAAGCAAACGGCGGCGTTAATGGAAACGGCATTACGAGGGACACCAAATTGGATGGTGAAGGAGATCTTGAGAAGAAAGTGGATTCAAAAGCGGCCAGCGGGATATATTTGATTGAAGCGAGAGGAAGGAGTGGAGATGTTATTGTGAGTTCATGTTTTTTTCTCTGTCCCTCTTCCAAAGGATTGATTGTAACTTTTTCCCCAAACAGGTTCACATCAACATCCAACTCTACCAAATAGAACCAACATCCTACCTCGTCGATTTCATGCACAAGAAAACGTACAGAGCAGCCGTTGGCACTCGGTATCTAACTCCGGAGAATGCAAGTCGCAAGTTCGAGACCGTAACAGCCTGTGGACCTGCTGACATGGGCGACGAGGAGAAGAAGGGGAAGCGAGGAGCTGTAGATCCGACTGTTAGCCCATTTGCATTCATGGACGTTGCTACTAGGTTGATATTGCATTTGGCCGGCTATGAGGAATGAAGGAGGACTAGAGGGTTGTTGATATTTTGTTTTTTTTAGTATACTCTCAGTTTTTGCTCATGTACTTTGTTTCGCTTGTTCATGCTTTCTGTACCAAAATCATTGTATGCTTTAGTTTTTTCATGCCATTATTACTGCAAATCCAAGTAGAGACTCTTTGACTGAAACCATCATGACCACACCAACAGGACCATCAGCTCCCACCAGCATGCTCAAACTGGGGCCATACACGTCTCTATTGACACACACTCGATTCAAAGTGCTTCTTCGAAACTCCAATGATTCAGAAAAGGATCTGAGTCTGATTCTATTTCGACTTTCCCCCTCAAATTCTTCTGTTTCAAGTTCAACGACAGCCAAAAAGGAATTGTACTTGATGCAAAGTACTTGCCCACATATGGGTGCGGATATTAGTCTTGGTGATATTGAGGATTTTAGAGAAGGTGGATCCGGCGAGGGCGAGGAAGAGGATGGATTGGGTGTTGTGGTTGTATGTCCATGGCATCGGTTAGTTGGTCTCGTGTCTTGTACAAATGCAATCCGACGACATATGGGTGTATAGATATGATTTTGACGTTCGAACCGGTATATCGCAGCTAAGTAGATTGAGGGCCTGTGTGTATCGTGTTGAACTGAGAGAGGAAGAGGGTGAAGGTATGTTGATTCACCAGAAGAGTCACATTCGATCGACGTATTGATTGTGGGTTCCAGAAAGTGTATACATTGAAGCACCTACGAATTCCCCTGGATGGACAATTGTTGAAACCAAGGGAGTTTCTGAAGGTGCGTCTCTAACACAACGAAATTCTAAACTCATACTCAAACACACATAGCTTTTGCCGACGTATCTGGACCTTCACCAAGTAAAGAGCAAGAGACCTCCTCTCCATTAGTTGAAGACGAGAAGGAGGTTCAATTCACTGTGGTACCAGAACCAGAGCCACAAACAATGATTGAGTGGGCTGTTGTCATTCTCAACACCGGAGATCCGTGGCTAAAAGTGCTTCCCACTTTTATGCAACCTAAAACGAGCTGACTTGTATGTTGAGGTCAGCCGAACTCGACACGCATCCGACCTTTACCAATCAGGGCAACTCACAGAGATTGGTGACAAACCTCAAATAGGCAGTCCAGAATATAAACCTCCAACTCCTCCTCTCGTTCCTCCAAGAACCGAGAAAGCTTACATAAAAAGTAAGCTCCCTTCATAGTCTTCTCCTTTCATGAATTCTAAATGTCAACAGAACCAACACCACCCTCGCTCTCAGGAAAAAAATCCCGCCTCTCTGCCCTGCATGCCCTTGCCAATATCGAACAATGGGCTATTGATCTTGCATGGGATATCATTGTGCGATACGTTTCGTCTTCCGAGGGGGATATGCCAGAAGCCTTCTATAGCGATTTTATCAAAGTCGCAAGGGACGAAGCGAAACATTTTTCTTTACTTGCCAAGAGAATTGAACAGCTGAGTGATGGGGAAGTTAAATATGGGGATGGGACATTCCCTGTTAATGCAGGATTATGGGAGAGTGCTTTGGAAACTAAGGTTGGTTGTAGCTCGTATTTTCTCTCCTTTGTACATGAGCTAATTAAGTTTCCGTTGCACTGGATTCCCTACTTTCTCGATTGGCTATTATTCACATGGTGCATGAGGCTCGAGGTCTTGATGTGAACCCTCAGACGATCGAACGGTTTAGGAGGATGAAAGACGGGGAAAGCGTGGACGTCCTAGAAGTTATTCATAGTGATGAGGTTCGTCTAGTTTCATTTGACATTGTTTTTTCTTGAAATTTTGTAACATTTTTGTTTTTTGTAGATCACACATGTAACAGCTGGACATAGATGGTTCACATACCTGTGTTCAAAATTTTCTCCTCCTCTCGATCCAGTGAAACGGTTTAGAGAAGAAGTCAGACTGCATTGGAAAGGTACCCACTATTTGCTCTTTACGCCCTGCATAGAATTCTTATCCTATTATGTCTGCATAATAGGAGATATTAAAGGCCCTTTCAACGAGCAAGATCGTGCAATTGCTGGCTTGAGTAAAGATTTTTACGATGATTTGAAAGGAGAACGAGAGGATGTGAAAGATGTAAAGGAGCTGAGAGAGGGGCTGGCGCAGATTCGTGTTGAGGTTTAAATGAGTTAAGAGTCTCAATGTAGTTCAGGCAGGATTTTAACATGCATAGGTAATAATTGAATATGGGATTAAAGTCATAGACAGCTTTAATTCATTTTTTCCATCATAAACCTGATAAGGCGGTTAGTTGAATGACTGTTAGATATGGCAACAATATCAGCCTACCATCGAAAAAAACCTTAGGCTTCGGGAGTAGCACGAGCGCTGGGGCGGATTGTAATGGTGGGAAGATTAACACAACAGAGTGTAGTAGAGTCCTATGTATTCACAGAATCGTCAGTATATAATCAATTGGTACACCCACTGTGAGTGAGGTGATACTTACAGACGCAGAAGCTGCGGGGGCTCCTTGCGCTGTGGCAGCGAAAAGGGTAACGAGAGCAGCGAATAGAACAGTGAATTGCATCTTGGAACTGGCTTGTTGTCAGGCTTTGTGGTTTAAGTGGAGAGGAGGAGCATTGCTAGAGCATTTATACGTTTTCCGCTGGGGCCAGACTTCAGGATAAAGATTGAAAAATGTGGATCTCTCAGAAACGACGTACACTGACTTGACATAGCGCTGTTGGACGGATCTGTGCATACTCACAACAAGAAACTTGGCGGAAAAGTCTGGCCGGTATCACGCCCCCGACACCCAGAAGTCCGACTATCAGCAAACGATTTGAGGGGACGTGGGGTCCATTAGCTGTGGAGAATGTTCTGATATTGCGCTATAAAATCACATTATATGGTCCCGAGACTATGCAGCTAGGATTCGAGGAAGCTTACGATGAGGTGAAGTATATGTCTTAACGTGTAAGATTCCATAACAAACCGATGGACACGACCTTCACCAAGCCAAGCCAGCCGGATCTCAAATCGAAGTTAAAAACACTCAAGTTCTCCGAGCATACCACACGAGAATTTGAGGGTGTTCACGCGCAACAACCTTTCGGAGTAGATCATGTATTTTGGCAAAAAGGGAGCTTTTGAGCAGCGTGAAGGCGGGAATCCGAAATTCCAATTGTTTGAATCAGTCACGAAGAGGGTGTCACTAAGAAACATCAGTCGAATATATGATCTCAAAGAACACCGGAGAGGCACACACACCGCGGAAGAGAGATTTGCCTGGATGGATTGGTCTCCGAGGACCTGCTGTGGGGACGGACGTTTGACAAGTGGTGTCGGATTCGTTGGGGTAGACAGAACACGTCGCACAGTCAAACCCTTCACAGTTGCCATCGATTTTATTGAGGTCCATAATGATAGCATCATGCTAGACAATGAGGGGATGTGAGGAGGAGGCTGGAGGTAATCTTTCTGGGATAAATTCCGCTTATGAAGTATAATCCCGAAATGAGAGTCGTCAGAATTAAAAGCCTTATATGGCATGAAATTCTGCTCGCGTGAATATAACTCCATAGGTTTACATGCTTACTTTTTGTGGAACGTAGCCCAGCAAAGGAGATGACGTAGGCTGGTTGCCTTTCCTGTTTGGATGGCTGGAAAACCAAGTCATAGATAAATGCTCTAGATCATATAGAACTAGGATATTGGAGGGAGTTCATGGGAGTGCACTTTTGGTGCCAAGTGGAAGTAGGACACAGCATTACGAATGAGCGCTTCAATATGCACTCTCCTATCTTCTGTCATCATTAGAGGTCTTTCTTCAAGTGACTTCAACCTTTGAAGTCATGTCACTTCTTCTTTCAGATTCCACCATCGCTGTATTAGCACCCCCTTCTAACTTAGCGCTTGAGAAGAGAGAGGTCGTGGTGATAACAGAAGAAAAGTGCCTTTGGGAGGTAGAGATTTCCACAGTCACTCGATAGTATTTTACATATGACCTATCACTCTACTTGAGAGTTCGCGCTTTACAGTTATGGTGTGTGAAAGTATCCCTCTGTGAGCAGGGCGGAAGGTAGTAGGAGACATGCTCTCAAAGAATCAATCGTATTCCCCATGTGCTCCCTTTCCTCATGATTCGCAAAGTCGAACTCTGACAATCATATCACTCGTGAAGTGAAATGCTCCTGTAAATTCAACAATTAGCGGGATGTATCGTTAGCCCTAGAGTCTCACCTAAGCCAGGTCTCGTCAAGAGCTTCTTGGGTGCAAACCCAAGTTTGGATTGTCCTTTGATCTTGAAACGGGAATAATCCTCCTCAGTTCCAGGAGGAATGACGATTTCAATATCAAAGCGCGTTGCAAAGTGTGCTACAGCGATTTTCAGCTCGCCCAATGCGAGGTGCCGACCTTCGCACTATAGGGTCATTAGGATCATCAAATGAAGATGCGGCTGACAGAAAAACCTTTGATACGCCGCCGCCAAACCCACGGACTTCTTTCAACAACTTGGCGAGCAGGACCTTTGATGTTTCTTCATCGCCGGTGGGAATGAAACGTGCGGGATCCCACGCGGAAGGATCATCTCCCCACAAAGGGTCAGTTAAGTCTTGAAACATTATTTGTTGTAAGGATATGACAGAGAGGGGTGAGGGGACGTACGCGGCACACGAGTTACAGCACACACCCGGGCATTTTTGGGAGTCGGAACTATGCGCTGCACCGTATCGTCGATTGAAACGTCCAGTGAACAAGTTTCTTTGGCTACCTAAGGATAAGGTTTTTAGAGGAACCAATCACAATAACCCATTACCGAACTCACTCGGATGCTGAAGCTCGACGTCTCCGTTCGGAGTGTTTCGTTGACACAGCTATTGAGAAAAGTAAGGCCATCGTTCAACTTCGTATCATTAAACCCAGTGCTAAATAATTGAGCCGCTGAAACCTCTTTCGCGATCTTGTCAGCACATCCTGGAGTCTGAAATACCCTGAGTAGAAGCGCTACGCATGCTGGAGGAGCATTCGCTAGAATAAAGATGAATTTAGTGTTCATATTATAATTTTCATCCGGATTCCTCACTCTGAGATGCCCAAAGGTCACCTAGAAGCATTGGCGCGACCTCTTTGGGACTGAGACCTTCCTTTTCCATCCATGGAACTGATTCCTTTGGGAAGCCATCATCCAATCCAGGCGCTCCCATGTCCAGGAATTCTTCAAGAGCAGCAGTAAGTTCAGCTCTTGCTCTAAGCCCGTCCTTAAGTGGCTTTATAAATTTGTGCAAGGCAGGAGGAACCATTTCTGCTACGAGGATTGGAAATGCGGCGTCGAAGGAATAATGCGCTTGCTCAATAGTGGATGGTTTTCTTTCCCGCGCCATCCTAACAAATTCAGGTCCGTAGATAGCGCTCAAGCCAGAGTCAAACATGGCGTTCATAACCCACTCCACAATAGGAATGTCAACATAGCTAGCTTGAGACGAGTGAACTTGCTCTTCAAGCTGTCTGACTTTCTCGGAAAATACGTCGTTGAACCGATGAAGAGGTCCTCTCAGTCGGCTCTTAGCCATAGCTCTTGAATGCATGGGAAAGAATCGATCGCCGAAGAGAGCGTCAGGATAGTGCTTCCCTACTCCGAAGACAGCATGTCCAAACCAAACTCGAATAGGAAAAAAAAACAAGATCGGTGGAAGCATAAAACGCGTTTATAGCTCGGGAAGTTGTGAGGATGTATTGTTGCATTGGCCAGGGGATCTAATAATTCAGGAACAATGGTTTTTGCGAAATAAAACATGCGGAAGAGTAACACTCACATAAACAATGGAGCCATATTTGCGATAAAGGCCAAGGAGGAATTCATCCTCGTTCGAACCCAATGCCATCATTGCTTGTAAGCCGCGAAGAAAGGGTGGAATGTACCAGACACCGTAGGTGGGAATTGGCGAAGTTTTCCATGGAGCCCAGAGACAGGACACTGCAAGAACGAATGCTGCGCTGCTGATAGTGAACAGTGTTGTGTAGCTATCCAGCATGAGAGCAAGATGCAAGGCAACCGACAGGTGCTGGACAAAGCCTAAACTGTGGGAAAGTTTCCACAGAGCGGATTTACTTGCCATGAACTGCCAATAAGCCAGGATGGAGGACTACCCAACCTTTGGCCGCTAGTGTGGCGATGCTATGTCTGAGCTTAAGAAAGCAGATTGTAAGAACACATAATACAATACCGAAGATGATTTCCTTTTCGCTTCCTCATAGAAATATGTTAGTTGAACCGGACTCCGTCTCATATCAGGTATACAGGGTGTTAGATTTAGTTTGCGTGTTTGATGCAGAGCACTTGCTTTCAGACAGTCATGTCCTTACTCCTGACATTGCCACTCGAACTCTTTCCAGAAATCTTGAAGTATGCTTCTACCGCAGATCTCAAGTCATACACGCTCGTCAACTCTACGTTCCAAAGCCTGGCCCAACCTGGGGTCTTTTCAGTTATAAGAATGCTCAACGAGGTGAACAATCGGCTGGCGCTTTTTGATAGCGAAAGAGGCCGCCTATTGCTCAAACATGTCCAGTCGCTTGTTCTTGGTCTAACCTTTTGGCATTTTCGAGACCATAACCTCACATCCTCCTTTCTTCAGGCGCTAGCTGACTCGTCGATTCACACTCTCCATTTGCATGATATCAATGTTTGGGACGAACCTCCGGGGAAAACTCTTCACACGCTGTACACAACCGTAATGCCTCGTTTGCGTAGTCTCGTTTTCAGTGACATGGATGATATCCCCTTGACCAAAATACTGACCCACTCTCCCTTAATGCAGCACATCGAGTTCAACAGTTTCACTACATCTCGTAACGACAGTGAGATAGATCTGGGGACACTCCCGCAGATCCAGAGCCTCGCTATCATCTTCTGGGATATTTCAAACCTGGCGTCCTCCACGTCGCTAGGCGCGTATCTCAAGGAAAAGGGCTCCCATATCGAATCTCTCTCCATTGGAATGTTTTTCGAGGATAGGTCCAGGATACCTTGTACAATGGACCTATTTCTAACTCTCAAGCCATCTTTGCGTCATGTAAGATTCGATGCGGCTACGCTCCAATCTCTCGGTACGTTCCTTTATAACTGTACTTGGCCTTGGACTGAGAATCAATTCGCCCTCATAGTTCAAAATCCTCCATTAAGATTCAATGAATTACCAAATCTCACGACCCTGTTCTTCACAATCGACCTCAAATATGTCCCGTGGTCCGTCTTCCATCATTTTCTTGACCAACATATCAAACAAGAGTGTCTCCCCCCAACACTGGCGGAGATTTATGTTCAGGTCGATGTGCTTGGTGAATGGTCTCTTAGCTTCAGCAACTCGGTGGCGGCCAGCACTGGCAATCCTAGGCCACTGGTACTTCCATCGAATTGGCAGATTTGTCTTCATGTTGGAATCTGCATCAACAAAGGAAATGGAGGAACGGAAGGCTCCGCCACAAAGAGAATATTTGAAAGATATGACGAGCTTCAGAAAGCAATAGAGTCCCAGCTTTGCATGTGGTCGCAAGCTGACCAATTAAGAGTTACGAGACACTATGGCTCTAACATCCCATGGTGATCCAATTGATATCCATTATTCTAGAGCTATGTATACCACCAAGCCCTTTGTTTTGGAATTTCAAATCGAACATGGGAAAATCTGGCAAGTTCATGTACATATTAGTAAAAGTATACTTGAACCAGTGATCCTCAATGTGCAATCCCGATGGTTCACGACTGGACTTACAACTACTTCGGGTCGTTCTGCTTGCTCCTGACTTCCTTCGCGTCGCTCGTTCTTAAGTCCCTAGTCTCCAGTCTTGCTCTGTCTTGTTGGATTCTCTATTCTTAGTGATTTCGGCCCTCGGTGTTGTCCCATTTACACAATGCTTTCATTTTGATATGCTGGAGAACTGACAGAATTTGTGCCCTCCCTTCTTTCTCGCGAATCGGGTTATTGTTCATTCAAATGGAATTTACCTACAACCCTTCCGGCTCAGACATTGCTTTCCGGATTGGCAGTCCCTCGGGTCCTGGTGTCCCCATAACCTTCAAGTGTTAGGTGTTTGGATGCCTCTTCTTTCGTTCTTTCTTACACTAACCACAGCCGTCTGCCGGTCGCAACAAGAAAATAAACATCAACGTTTTTGATGCAACAAAGTATCTACACTCCTCCAAGGTTTCATGTTTCTCATTCAATGCTCGCACATGTTAAACTCAACGCTCATAACATTACCATTATACCTCCTCACGAACCTGCTCCTCTCTTGCATCAACATGAGTCTAATCTCTTCAGCTTCTTTCCCACTCATCAGACCTTCTGTCCTGTCCACGATCAGGTTCTTGAGCTCCACGGGTAAAGTTCCGAGTCTTGACGAGCTTGCCGCCTCTCCATCACCCCCGCTCAACTTATAAACTTCGTCTTTTATCCAATCTTCGCGCTGAATCCCAATATCCGTTGCGCTCGGAATACGGTGAGATGGATCGACAAGGAACAACGCAACGATCTTCCTGTGCCCAGGTTTGGTGGGATCTGCGAGCTTAAAGGGGGGACGCAGTGTTGGTAGATGTTCGGGAACCCAATGCAGGTGTTTTCTTCTGTAGGCACAGAACCCCGCTGTTCGACAAGTTGGCTCTGGTAAGTAAGACCGTAGAGCCACGTCATACAGATTGAATCGTTCTGCTCGCGGTAAACGGGAGCGTGAATGCTTGTGCGGAAAGAGAGGTGCGATGGGGTTATGTTTGAGCTATCGTAGTACTAATGACATGGTTAGAGCACATTCTGGAGGGAATAAAATAATCGTGAAGACGACCCACATAAATTCCGGTTGATACAATGCGTTCATTGAGCATCCCTTCAACGTGCCAGCTCCCACCATCGTACTCAGGATTCTCTGGGGTCAAAACTATGTTGGCTAACTTGACAATGACCTGAAGAGTATGGCCCTTCAATTCTGCCTTCCTTAAATTCTGCTCCAACGCAAAATCGTACTGTTCGGGGGCGTCCGGTAAAATAAAGGAGTACCCGGTCGACTTGAGCCAACTGGCGTATCGTTCATCGTAATTGTTTCCTTCAAAGTTCGAGTAACTGGATTCCCTACGCTCGTCCGCATCTAGATAGAGGCGGGGAGCATCCCACTGCCCAAATTCTCCCCAAATACACCCGGGCACTGGAATCCGACCGGGATCTTTCATACTAGTCTTCGGATCTTTTTTCAGACGATCAGGACGTTCGCGCCGGTCGACAGATCCGAGCACATGCTCCCACATAGGTACGAACGCGGTCACGAGCTTCTCGATCGTATTCATGAGAGGTGTGTTTGAGGGATGGATGTTGTTGATGTAAGGAGAAGTGAGCTTTGCAGTTCCATCTTCGGCAATAGCAAAGTCAGACGGTATCCAGCAGAAGTAAGGCGAAGTGAAGGAGGATGAATCGTCAGGTGATTTGATTCTCCTGGGCCTTCCGTTTTGACGAATGAGGGTCCTTCCATACAAGATTGGATAGAGGGATGGGTGAACCAGATCGAGCACTTGGTTATTGGAGCCCGGATGCCAATCCTTCTCATTGTCGGGAATGTCTTCAAGCTGCTTGCCTTGGGCGACAAGAGATGCTTTGAGATCATCGGGTACTAGACTCTTGGACCAGAATATAACGTCGTCGCAGGCATGCTAAATGTGATAGTGAGGACAAAGTTAATCTTTTGCAGTGATGCCTTACAGTAATGCCAGTCGCGGAATCCGTTAACTTTGCGTAGGAGTGTAACTCCTGAAGGGTGTAATCGACCTAGAGGACTGAATAAGAAAAAATTATACAAGCAACACTGAGGGTGCTCGCCATTCGTTCAGTCAGCTTGGCATGAACTGGTACATCCACTTGACTGGCTAGAGCTTCTTCTCTCCATTTCGCAGTAATTTCCTCGTTCTTGATTTTCATTTGCCAGTCGGGCTTCTGGCGAAGAGTCCAAGAAAGAGCGACCATTTTATTCTCGACGATCTGAAAAAAAAAAAAAGTTGAGCTAGCATCGAATTCGAAATCCACAATCCAAAGAGAGAAAAAAAAACCAACCGTGCGCGCCATCTGCTCGTGTTCCGCGAGAGGCTCCCAACCGGCGGGCCGGGCCTCATGGTCGCGTTTCAAGAAAGGATGAGGAAGGCTAGGGAGGCCAGAAAGCGTAGGTGGATCCATGGAAGCGAGAAGCGAGCAAAGCAAGGGAGGAGTATTTTATGGTGTAGGAGGGGTTTCTAATAGAGTCACAGCTGAATCACCAGATGACTCCATAGGAAATAATTAGTCCGCCTGTAATGCTTGAGCCGATCGGGAACCGTTCTTGTGGCACGCGCAAGTAAGGTCGCGGATCTGGCAAGTTGCATGCACGGCTGCCGAAGAAGTGCTTCCAGCTATATTGTAGGTAACCACCAGAGGATTAGCCAGGAAAACCGTCTACAACCATTGATAGATAGTGTCTTGGCTGGATATGTTGGATATTTTACTGATAAAAGATGAGGGTATTCATAATGCGAAGGCAAAAGCTGGAATATGACACTATGTTCTACACATCATCGCCGCCTAAGATGGTGTCAATGCTAGCTCCTCGCCTCAACGAAACTACTTACAACCGATGATCAGAATCGCCAAACGAAGTCACCTGGACGTGACCAGTCAGAGAGCTCCTCATTGGAAATGATAATACTAGTAGAGGTAGCAGCCTCAACTAGGGGAGTCCGATGTTCATCATCAATCGATATAATGATTTTCGAAAGCATCGGGAGAACTTTGTTTGCGTTAGGATCATTAATTTCTTCGTTTAATTTCAACAAGGCATGAATGATGCCAGAGGTGTTGTCGAGGTCAAACATCCCCAGGCGTAGCTCCCGGAGAGAAGGAAAGTGCGTTGCCAGGTGCGACAATCCAAACAAATTTAGAAACGAAGGAGGAGCATCGTCAGTCCACATGACGATCTCCAAAACTTGAACAGTGGAAGAAGTAATATCTAGAAGCTCGTGAGCGTGCTCATCCCCTGAAAATGGGCCTGCGTTCCCCCCTCGTAGCCAGGTGTATGGGAGAATACGGAGAGTAGTGAGGGAAGGGGAGCGAGAGATAAACTGAACGAATTCATGGGCATCGGTGTCTTTGCTGGATATGGCGTCGAATTTCAGCCAACGAAGAGATGGGAGAGAAAGCTCGCTGAATTCCAGGACCGTTTGGTAGTCCATCAGCTCTAGACGCTCTAGACGTGTATGGACTAGGTCTCGCCCTAATGGTCGTCGTATTTCTGGCGAATATTCTTGCACTATGGAGAGAAATTCGAGTTGGTGACACCACTCGAGGACCTCCGTAGGAAAGAACCAACAGCTTATCTTGATATGAAGTGCCCGCAAATGTTGCCAGGGGAAAACCGCTTCTTTGAAAACCCAGCTTACACCTACAGATAGCGAGCGGATGGAGGAATGTGATCGGGAAACGATGCTTGGGGGTGACTCGAATTCGTCCGCATCGTCGTGTTCGTACCACCGATCCGATAATTCAAGAGCAGTTAGGACTGAGGGAGACAAAGGGAGGAATGTTTCCATTAAATCCGAGCCTATTTCCATACGCACAACCCTCCATCTGTCTTCGTGAGCTCGAAGACGAAAGAAGAATGGACCAACGACCTCTCGGGCTTTTCCCTCGATAGACACGGTCAAAGGTTGCCTCCCAGACCGACTGAGGTAGAGATCCAGTCGTCGAAGATACGGAATACACGTTAATTTGTTGTGTCCAGAAGTGTTGATGAAAATCTCCGACCAGAGGGTAGTCGTTGCGAGTGCAATTCTTCGCCACTGCTTGCATACCCTCGCAATGCTGATTGGAGGTGGTGGGAGCCGTGAGGCTGGTTGGTCGAAGGAGATAGGAGCGCAAACGAAACTGCGTGTATCGGAGCCTGTAAACGATTGGGTGAAAGAGAATATGAGTTGTAGCAGCTCCGGCGTGTCGAAGACCGCAGTTCGAGACTGTGGTTGTATTCGAAGGAGGAGATTTTCAGTAGAGGTAATTTCAGAGCGTAAACGCTCTTTCGTTTGGTTTTACGGCAAGTTGTAGAGAGCTCGGCGCGCTTTTGTTCGAGAGACGTGACGAGAGCGTGTATTCTAGCATGATGAGGTGAAGTAGGCTCGGACGTGTTGTTGGAATTCGTTGACATCCTAAGCTTAAAAAAAATCAAAGGGAGAAGAGAAGACGAGGAAGACGCCGGACTGACTCGGGACAAGGTCGTGGTTGGAATCAACATAGGGATGACAAACGCCACAAGCGCTGGATAAATATTCGTCCATTATATATTTCAATAAAGACTCTTTAAAACCATTACGTACGCACATAAGGAAACAAATGACCAGGTTAGATTTTCGAAAAGTGAGGGAACGCGTCTCAAATGAGGAGAGACATTCGACCAATTTGAAGGGGGTTGGTACTCTCCTCTTACCTTTCAAGTTGTTTTCTGCTGCTTACATTTGCTCCCGCAGAGGTGGTCTCAATCGTTTTATAGTCTCGAGTTATGCTATCAGGGATTCACCAATACCCTTTCTGTTGGTCCCGTGCCTTCCATCACCCCCCAGTTTGAGGATTCTATTTCATGGATGTCCTCGGCGCGTCGGACCTTCTGACCTGATGTTGCTTGGTAATGGAATTTTTGACTGTGAGACCGGCCCTCCTAAGAACACTAGATCCAGACGTAGACCGAGGTGCCGACATTTGGCCAGAAACCTTCTCTCCTATTGGCTGCGATGATAAACTCAGTCTGTAGGTGCTCCTACGCTTGACCTCGCCTGTTTGCTATCTTGTAATTCTCACTCACTTAGTACTTTCTGCTACGCGGCGCACAGTCGCTCACCCGTCTATTCTTCGCTCTGCAGGTACGCAGGTTGTGATCCCCCCGTCTATTGCTCATACTCTTTGGTTGGGATTTTGTAACAGCTGCTTCACGCTCCTTACACTCATCACTATCTATCAATGCCAAACCCGATACGACTATTCCTCAAGTGGCAAATCAGGGTTCAACAATGCAGAGTCTGCTGGAACCTAAGAACAAAGTTGGTGAGTCTTGAATATCCCATGTTATGTCCCTTTCATAAGAAGTGACGGTGTATTTCAGAATACGTAACAACAACACTCGACAAGATGGCTGCTTGGATAAGACAAGGCTCTATGTGGCCAATGACCTTCGGTGCGTAGAGGCTCTCTGGAAGTTGGTTGTGAAGAAACTCAGTGAGGAAGATACAGGACTCGCTTGTTGCGCTGTGGAAATGATGCATATGGCTGCAGCGCGGTATGACCAGGACCGTTTGGGAGTTATGTTCCGTGCCAGTCCTCGGCACAGTGACATTATGATCGTCGCAGGAACATTGACCAACAAAATGGCCCCTGCATTGAGGAAGGTTTATGACCAGATGCCAGAGCCTCGTCAGTTTTTTTGTTGCTATTTCAAGTGTCGAGTCTTATTGATAGTAGGCTGGGTGATTTCTATGGGTTCATGTGCGAATGGAGGCGGCTATTACCACTATTCGTATTCAGTAGTGCGAGGTTGCGACCGTAAGTGGCTTTTATATTTTCATTCCGAAGATTGCTTTTCATAAAAATTTCGAAAGGCATCGTTCCAGTGGATTTATACATTCCTGGATGCCCTCCAACTTCTGAAGCGCTTTTGTATGGGATGCTGCAGCTTCAAAGGAAGATACGCCGGACCAGGAAAGCGACGCTATGGTATCGCAAGTAAGAAGTGTAAGCAAATAGGCCTACAAACAAGTTATATGGATGCCATAGAAATGCTTTTCAACTCCGAAAGTCAGATGCTATAATCTTGCTATCCAAGCCCCTTCCCTTGAGAATTGATATTTTTTCTGTGAATGTGTGTCAAGCTTACCCAGCGAATTGAAACCAGCCAGGTTAACAGTGTCAATAACCCCAAGATTCTAGAGTTACGTGCACCGTGTGTGTTCTCTGATCCAGACTCGAAAGAGTTTTCATATTAAGATTGTCTAACCTTTAATGGATGTATGAACGTGTAACGACCTGGGAAGGCGTTCGAAGGTCCTGTCATCAACAAAAGCCAAATGTTTGAAACTGTCTAGATTCGATGTATGAGGATGGCATGCCAGAGGATTGAATGTTCAAACCAGACTCTACTTGGGAATTTGATTGGGGAGATACGTATTACGTGATGCTCAAAGTCTTGTTCACCTTGGTAAGCTGTTGGAGTCTGATGTTCGAGAAAATCCGAATTTGGTGGTGTCAAAGATCGACAAAGGCAGTAATAGTGCGAGAAACATCACTAACATTGCTCCCAGAACTAATACAGCTGCATGTGGGCATGTCATTCGTCCAAACAATCCTTGACAATCCTATCAACCGTGGGGAACCCCGGTTTCCCAAATAGAGTTATTCCGCACTTGCATGTCTCTCTTTCGCGCCCATCGGCTCCATACATACATTCATCATCTATTTAGCTGATACGTAGCTCGCGAAGTAGGAAGATATTAATTTGGTTGTGTATTTCTGAGACCCCAGCCTGAAAAAACCTGTTGGAGATGGAGGATTCGGTCTTTGGATAACCAAGTATGTTATGCTCCTCTGAAACTACAGACTCGGATGTGAAATCGATCTAGCTAACGTCCGATGAGGCGAGCAGAGTCGCGCAGTCGAAAAATAAGTAAAGATATTGATAACGGGAGCACGCCACAGCGCAGGTTGGCTCTTACCATCGAGGATGACCTCCATAAGGACAGTACCAATACACAATCAGGACTTTAACGAGACGATGCTGGAATCTAGTTGGTCGGATGTTGGTCGTTACTTCCAATGGAAGGAAATTTCCGAGCGATTTCGACCTGAAGAGTCAACGTCGGAGTCATAGCCAAACGTTTCACAGAACAGTCCGGCCACACCAAAGTTGTGTTTTGATTCGTTTAATTTTTCATCTGTCATGCACTTTTAAACTCAATAGGACAGGACAGTGTCGACTATTAGACCCACTTTGCATAGCTGCTCCTTTTTACCTCGCCCCACGCTTTGAGCATCAGTGTCGCAACCATGTTTATCTGCAGTCTATTTAACGGCGAGAAGAAAGACCTACGTGAACTTCAGTATTATTTTCGACTTCTCACCTTTTCCCTTCAACTCTTTCGCTGGCCGCTGAATATTTTTCACTTCCTCCACGTTTCTACTTGTTCAAATGGAGAAAGAGTCTTTCTCAGGTGAGCTTTAGATCTTGAACCAGCTATGTATGCGTATACTCAAGCAATCGGGTTTCGATTAGCTGATACTGTTGACACAAAGATCATCGCCTATGATATCCTCCTCGTTGTAGGCTTCTATGTTACTGGAGTAGTCATTTTGACCGCGGCATGTTCTTCTCGAGTCCGTCGATCTTGGAACTGGTATATGGCAATGACTTTCTGGAACTTATCCTGCGTCGAACATCTACTTCTTCTCAGTCGACAGACTGGTCCGCAGCCTCCGTATGGACTTTGTTTGATTGGAGCTGCGTTTGTATATTCGGCACCTTCGGCGTGCGTTAACTTCTTCGATCTAACTGACATGGGTGTATAACGAGCATTCAAGGTCTGCCTTTGCGACGGCTTGTCTAGTAGTCCAGGTTAGATTTCATACTTACTACATCTCGCCCCTCATTTAATTTGTTTCAGTTCTATGCAACCATCCACGAAGTGTTGCTTCCCCGTCGAGGTTTAGAAAAGCTTGTTTCTCGAACGGTATGTTGTCGTATTCTATCTTCTTTCGAAATTTCGATATACTGTTTAGCTGTTGTTCATTCCTCCTCTTGTCTTCACCGGAGTTTTTACTTACTCTCTTATGGTCAGTTGAGCACAGCACTCTGAGATACTTTGGTAATGGAGAAAGATAGACTGGCCTTCAAAATCCCAAACTTGTCATCCGAAGTCCAATTCAGGTGTATTGCCACATTATGGATCCTTTCCTGTACGACTTATTGGAGATTGGTGCCTTCTCTTTCATACTTATTATTTTTAGACCCAATTTTGCTTCCTCCATTGTCTGTTTTGCCGCTGGTCTGATGATTATCTTTGAAGGTACCGCCTCTCCTCACCTTTTCTGATTCATCTCTAGAAGCCTTACCCCACAATATCATAATAGCATTAGCGTGCTACACAATCTGTAAGCGCTGGCAGAGAATCAAAAACTTGAAAGCAACAATCCGGGATTCTGTCTCTGTTGCCACCCTAGTTAGGTTTTGTTTATTCACAATTGGGCCCATTGTTGGTGTTGGGTTAGTTACACTGATGCCTTTGCCTATGCCTTAACTAAGAATCTACTAGGTTAGGAGTGTCGCGAATGGGCCCTAGACCTCATGATACGTTGACAGCAGCATCTATGGAGGCATCTTGTAAGCGGTCATTCATTATCTGGTTGCAGAGTGCCATTTACATCTTCATCGTGCACCCTGTAGATCCCATATGGGCGGCCGTGATTTTTGGCACTAGGAGTGTGAGTATTTCCTTGGCCATATATGGTAATCACATACTGACAGTATATGCTGTAGGATATCTTGAGCGTTTGGATGTTTTGGAGACCGCCAAAGGATAGTAGTACAATTATTTCCAACTCTTCTGACTCCAACAGCAAGTGCTGAGACGACCACTTGTTGGCAAGCGATGCGTAGATGGTTAACTTCCTCGGTGGAATATCCAAAGATACAATTCCAAAGTTATCCGTATTTATGTAGTGAAGTATCATTGTATTTACTAACCGAGCTGTTCAATATATCAAAAAGCAAGACAAAGAGGGTTACGGGACATCCTACAGCATTGTAGGCTACAAAGCTCATCGTGAATATAGCATCCATGAATATCGGGCTCACATGAAACCCAGTTTGACACCAGAAGGGTATCGTAAACAAGCCAAACATCTTCATTTATCTTTCGTCAGAAAAATATAAAGATAGCAGCCTTTACTCTTCTTCCTTGAGCCATTTGGTTAAACGTCCGGATCTCAATGTCCTGCGCCACTGGTAGGACGGTGGCCGACAATCTATTCATTCTCGACGATTGGGGATAATTTTGACATCACGGTTCAAAGTGGATGACTGGAACTCAAAAGCTCAAAAGTCAAAATGCCGTGTCTCCTTGGTTTCTCCCTTCAAGAGTAGCCGGTAACCTGTACCTGATTCAGATGACATGCTCTTGGCTCCACCACTTCCCTGTAAAGTCAGAAAGCTTCTTTTCCTTCGAGACAAAGCTGACAGTTCTTCTATATAGCTGCCAATGTCGTCCTTCGATGTATCGAGCACTTCACGAGAGCACTTCCCAAACCTTCCCCTCCCATTCAATCTGAGGTCCCAATTCAGTTGTTTCGAGTCGGATGACTTTGAACTCATGAGCAGAAATTTCCCCGTTCGTGTCATCAGGGAAAATATGCTTAACTACAAGCTCGTTATGCATTCTTGTGCACATCCAAACCTTCAGATCTGTGAGGCTGTTGTTTTCTACGCCCTTTCCAGTCCGAATGATTCCGATTTGCCAGGTATCACTTTGAGCTATCCACTCCTGCGTTGCAGTATTTTCATTTTGTGAGCGAAGAATAAGAACGGATTGGGGTTGTTCGTCAGACCATAGCTCTTCGAAATCTTCAAGTTTGGATGTCCCTGGGTTGAGCATCCTCCCCCTTTCGTAGGTGAGTGTCAGGTCGGTTGGGTGTTGGGATGAGATGCCAATGTCCTCGACCTGCGAAACCTGTTTAACACCTTCATAAGCATACAAGCAGCGTGGAACATATTTCTTTTGAATAGAACCTACATCGATTGTTCGTGAGTCAATGAGATGAACGAATCGGGTCTCCTGATTTTTTCCTAAGTACTATGTGACAATATGCTTTCAGATGCTAATTAGCTATCCAACCGTTTTCTTTGTATCCTGCGAATGCCCATTCAAGGTCTCCGCTTTCTTTCAGGAACCGTACGTCCACAAAGTAACCGGTTTTAGATGATACAATAACGACAACATCTGCATCAGGAGCAATTTGTGTTTGACCTTCTGTGTACCAAATTAATGAACGTCGTAGTGAGACAAATCCACTGTTCCTGTCGAGCTCCAGCGCCATGACCGTAAAAGGAAAGTAGCGGAGTGAAAAGAATAGATTCCATTTCGGCAATGCAGGGCCCCGGTCCCGAAACCGATCAGACGACAACCGTTCCTGACCCGACTTTCTGTTCTTGGCTTCTAGCTCTGCGTACTTTCGGGCAGTTGCAACGCAAAAGCAGACGAATAGATGTCGAGAAAAAAATAATATAGGCTGCTGGCGGGCGAATTAGGCCTAAACTTCTTTGAGAGAGCCGACGGAGGCCGCCTGGCGTCGCGTCTCCAGAGCAATGAGAAGAGGGAGGCACAACCGAATGTTGGCCGACTAAAGGCACCGAGATCGTCGTCGCATCATGAGCCGTGATTTGGGAGGACAAGGGACGCGGAGATGAAAAAGCGTGGATAAAGCTGGCAAGACGAATGGGGAGCATTGTGCGAGCGCGTAGGCTCTCTTAAACGGGCTCAAGCATGACGAATTGGTAGAATAAAAAATACTGAGAGACGAAAAGCTTGCGCAGAGGGGTGAGAACGCGACAGGCGCTTACAGGTTCGATTTGGTCCCGATTATCGTTGAGAGGATGAGGTTCCGAGTTATCCCCGTGCGGTGGTCGTCTTTTATTCTCAAGCGACCATCCCCACATCGCGTGGCTTAGGTGTGTCCACCCTGTCAACACCAGCGAGGACGATGACAACAGTGCCAATGCTTGAGTACTACCAGCAAACGCCGCTACCTCCATATCCATACCATCATTCCCCTTTGGAAAGTGAGTTTTTTAAAGGACTTATTTAATTCAAATTTTCTTGGCCTCTCCGTATGCTCATTCGGTATCTGTACAGTCACATACCAACACGAACATATACCCTCACAACAGCACACCTATTCATACCAACTGCAGGAACAGAACCCCAGCTCAATCGCACCTGCAATTGCCACAAGGGAAGAGCATGACCAGTATCACGCTTCGCTCGTCTCGTCAACAGTCCAGAACACTGTCTTCCCCGTCGCTTCCTCTTCGACGAGCCAACATTTTGGTAACCGCTCCTCCGTGAAGGCCTACAAGTCCGGGATCCCCTCCCAGACGACCTTCGAAGTGCCTTGCTCGCCTCCTGAGACGGTTCATACTACATCAGCCTCCGTCGAGGGCCAGCACCCGCTCACCGTCGCCCTTGCTCCTGCTCCCATCATGGATTATGAAGACTCGCCTTCTCCAACCCGGTCTCCTACTTCTGCTACTACTAAAGCTTCATCGCAACGAAAGGAGCCTTCAAACGTCGTCATCGCATGTCAACAGTGGTAGGTCGCCTATTCCTCAAATTCCTTTTTTTGCCACCGCCCGCTCCTTTCCCTTCCTTTCATTTGTTGTTATGTCCCTTTCCTTCTGGACCTTGTGCCTCTTATGCGCCCGATATCCCGTCTTCTTACTGATATGTCTCTCTTTTACTTAGTCGCAGCCGGAAGATTAAATGCGACTCAACTCGTCCCCACTGCTACAACTGCGCGCGTAGACAGTTGCCCTGTGCCTACGATCTTGTTCCTAAACGTCGCGGACCCGATAAACGTCCCGGGACGCGTCAACGGTCGTGCAAGAAAAGACCTGCCGAAGGAGAAGGTCGCAAGCCTCAAAAGGGCATCACCAAGAATCGTAAACGCCGATCGCCCCCTCCGCCTTCAAGTCCAGGTTCAGCACTTTCCCCTCAACCTGGGAAGATCGTGCTCACCTCGCCGGACGGTGGTGGTAGTGGATCCCAACCAGTGGACTCTTCCAGAAACCTCCGCATCAGGACGGACCCAGATACACTTGCTTCCGTAAGTCGACCTTAGTTACTTTTTGCCTCCGAGTTGTTGTTCGATGGGCACTGTTATCGAGTGTTGGTGTGGGCACTGCCAACCATGTCCCGAAGTTCTCTCTTTCACCATTCAGGTTACGCCGCATCGACGGTCACGCCTTCTCGGACCGATCACTTCGTTGTCCCAATACCTCCGAATACTGAGAGCGTACAGCACTCAAGCCATATTGGGTCTTCTTTCCTGATATCCCGCAATTCGCTTCGGACGTTTTGAAACTCGATATTTCGTCCTAGGCAGTCGTTATATCATGTCCCTTACTACTGTCGTTTGTTTCTGCTTTTACTGATCACCCCTTTCTTCGATTTAACAGGCTGGCGGCCATTTCCAAGAGTTCCCTGGACTCATTTCCCCACCTCAGCCAATTCTCAATACAACTTCACCTTCGCCCAGTGCTTACGGCGGCTACCGCCCTCCTTCGTTTGACGCGACATCTATGCAACTCCCAGTTGCTAGTCCTACATCAGCCTACCCTTCCACATCATATTCTCCGTATCTGTCCTACCCAGGTCACGGGGCTACTTCACCGGCTACCGGACTTTCGACCATGTCTTCTCCACCCATTGGAAGAACTGTCGAACAATCGCATCCAAAGTATCCTCCACCTTCTGCCGTAGCACTCCAGCATGCAGCTGGGTGGTGGGAAGAACTTTTGAAATCCTACCGGTGCAGTCCATTTCTTACGCCTTCCATGATACACATCCCTGACTAATTAACCTCTTAGCTTGGAAGAATTGCTGGCTGACATTCATTACTTGTGCGCTTGTTTTTTTCCCGCGGTGATTGTAAGGCTGATTTCCCTTTTTTATTTTTCCCTTACCTCAGGAACGGCGTGGCTCCCACTCAATTCTCAGTGATCAATCTCCATTACCTTTGTCAACTTATCGCAAATCCAACGCAACGCATATTCATTCAACCTTCGCTTATCTATATCCTTCTCGCACATTCAAACTTCTACCGGTCTAGTGAACACGACCACATTTCTCAAAGTCGGCGAGCTCGCGCCTCATGGCTTCTCAAAGCATCCCAAGCGAATCTTGACGCCGCATGGACAAGTGCTCCTTCCCCGAAGGCATTCACCTGGGTCGACGCTGGCCTTGCCTCCACTGCTTATTTCCTAGCCGTATTCGAAAACTCGGCACACGAGCTCTACTCTGCCCAACGCGCAGAAAAATCCCTCCACCTCCTCGATGAAATCGTTGAGCGTCTCTCACTCCTTCAAATAGACGCACTTGATCGTGGAACCGTGAAGTATACTTCCTCGCAACCTCCCGTGGTCCCAATGGATATGCTTTTCGTCCCTGACGAGCAGTCGGCGACGTCTGCGTTAATAGTAGGAGATGAACCACAGCTGAACTGTCGATGCGTGTTGCCTTCAGACCAACAACCAAATCCGTACGCGAATTGTTCCTATGTTCTACCTTGGAATCCTGGATGGACGTCAGCGGAAATTCGTCAGGAGGAGATTCGTCGGGTCTGTTGGGCTTCCCTGGGACTGATAAGCGATTTTTTGGTGACAAGGGTCACATTCGGTCAAGGAATTCAGTCTGCTGAGCAGCAGCAGAAAGAGTCGGTTGGGGAAGGGGATGCTGGGCTGTTGGAGGGGATGTTCTTCATGGCCAGGGCTGAGAACGTAGGTCTAGTTCCTTCTATCATGGAAAAACAGATGCTGAAGTGACTCTTTTTTTCCCGATAGTATTCCATTCTCTTCCCTGGAGAAGCTCTAGACCGCGTCTCACCGGCTTTCACAGGGCCAGACTCTCTGTCCCCGAAAGAGTCTGTATGGGCTCTGTATTCCCGCTCAATGCTTCTTTGGCACTATGCGACGCGCTTAGCACATTCTTCCCAAGTTGCTGGAAAGTCACCAAAATCGAGTCCCCGTCCTGGACCACACCCGACTTCGAAATTACGCCTGGAGGATATTGCGGAACTTGCGCAAGAGACATGGTCAGAAGCTCAGGGCATTGAAGATTCGTTGAATATGCACATTTGCAACATTGACACAACTATGATATATTGTTGTCGAGAGTACATTTTCAAGTGAGTTGACCCTTTTTCCCTGTTGGTGCCTGGTTGGTGGCTGGAATACTGATTTCTTGAATGATTTTATAGTACCAGGATGACCATTGCCCAAGTCTTTCGACGGTTCCATGGGTTAGACAATGCTGTTGCTCAGGCGCCGGGACCTATGTTCAATCGGAAGCAAGCCGAGGCATGGCGTGAGTTGCCATTTGCTCTTGATTGTGTGCACTGTTCTCACTTTCCTACCAGTATATTACCAAGATGCAACTCTCAAGCGTGTAAAAATGTCGCTTTCGAATATGAACGAGGTGCCTGCAGATGAGGTTCGAAGAAGGCCAGGTATCCTTCTATGGTTTCACCACCAACTTGTCGTGTACGTGCACCGCATGCACGCCTTTTCCACCATTTCTCTTACACTTCATCGCCAGCTGCCTCTTTCTTTGGAGACGCGATCAATCCTTAAACAACGCCCTTAATTTGGGCAAGTCACTCCTTGGACCAATTGACACACTTAACTCTCTATGGCCATCCAAATGTGAGACTCATCTTTTTTTTCCAGTATATGCGGATGCTCATGGGTATTAATAAGACCTTCGCGATCAGAAGGAGATTCTTCGTAATCGGCTGGGAGAGGCCTGTCGCATGGCTGGGCTGCCTCTACCAGAGCCCAGTGTTGTGTCGCCTGCCCCACCATCTATTACCCCGCCAATTCCAACTGCTATGTGAACATTGTCTCTCTTTGGACTATCTTCTCTTTTCGATTCTTTAACCCTTTTCATCGTACCTACGTTTAATGTTTGGTCTTTCCGGTTTTTGTTATGTCCTTGGGCTGCCTTGACTAGACTTCGAACAATTGCAAACCCTTTTGGGAAATATCAAAATGTGTATTACTAGTTGTACTTCTACCTCATCCTCGTCGTCAATGATACCTACCCCATATGTTGTATGTAGGAAACTGCTGTCTTTTTATTGATTCTATATTTTTGGGAAGAGGGCATCCCATATTACAACAGGCAATACTTGAAAAAGTTGACCTGAACCGCCACTGTTCGAAAGATTGAGTCCAATCGGGTGCATACGCCAGGGCTCAAACAGAGCTCTGGGTAAATTCTTGAATCCTTGCCCAGAATGAATCCGAAGCCAACACTCAGATGTGCAGGCTGAGTCAAAGACTGTCAAGACAATGGCTTCATTGGACAGCTCAGTCTCCTCTCCAGAGAAGAACATTGTGTGCACTTGCACACCTTGCTCCCTGAAATGTCAATGAGTCGCTAGACGATGGCATTATTGCTTGCCTTAAGCCACCACGACCTCGGCGTCCATTTTCGCAATGGATGAACTTGAAATGCCAAGGACTTTGTCTTCTCGACTTCTTGAGACAATCAAACATTTTTGGTATCTCGGAATTACTTCCTTTGGAGGGCCAGGAGTGCATGTTGTCATTCTTCGGTGTGCCTTTGCTCAAATCTCAGATTAGCCAAAGAACCTGAATTTGAACAACAGACAGAAGTTTGTTGAGCGGCATAAATGGATTGATCCAACTACATTCGTTGATTTATTTGCGCTTGGAAATGCGCTACCAGGTCCTGGAAGCACCCAGCTAGCATTTTCGATCGCAGTTGTCAGGAATGGCGTGCTCTCGGGTTTGTTGGCCTTTTTATGTTGGTCGTGAGTGTTCACATTGGAGAGGTTTTCGCGTCGGTTCTAAGTCCAACAATTATTCTAGCTTTCCCGGCGCAGCTGGTATGGCAGGTCTTGCCGCAGGTGTGCGCCATTTCCCCGAGCAACTTCCTCCAATGGTGCTCGCCCTTTTGACAGGCGTGAACGCCGCTGCTGTCGGCCTCATTGCGCTTGCCGCATTTCAGCTCTCACAGGGATGTATCACGGATTCAATAACACGATTGCTCGTATTGTTCTCCGCGTCAATCGGGGTATGCTATCACGCTCCCTGGGTGAGGTCTTAACAAACTATAAATGAACGTCTATTAATGAATAGGTATATCCTGTTCTTGTCATAGTAGGAGGAATAGCGACCGTCCTGGCGGATTACTGGAGGAAAGTGTTTCGGTTCTTCTCCCAGAAATTCTCGAGGCGACCACCGTCGGTTCATAATAGGCCACGTGCAGATTCGCCAGCGGAAGGTCCTGCTCCATTATTTACAGAACTTCCAACTTTAGGCGTTTCATCGCTTCGACACCGAACCACATCACTGGGGCTTTCTCAGTCTACAGAGGTTGCCGATGCAGGAACTACTGCTACTGGAAGGATACCCATCCTCTTTGTTCCAGACAAACGATTTGCTTCCGCTCTCGGCCTAGCCCTTATCCTCCTGATTGTCACACCCATTACTACACGAAACATCCTCGATTCCCCGCCCATTCTGCTTCAATTTTTCACCAATATGGTCATTGCCGGCATTATTATCTTTGGCGGAGGGCCAGTGGTCATTCCCTTGCTTCGCAACTACACAGTTGACAACAATTGGGTTGCTTCTAGAGACTTCTTACTTGGCTTCGCTATACTTCAAGCGTTTCCAGGGCCGAACTTCAATTTTGCTGTATATCTTGGCGTACTCTCCGTCCCTAAGAATCCTATTTTGGGCGGCTTTCTCGGTTGGTTAGGCATATTTTCTCCCGGTATACTGCTTAAACTTTCACTCCTACCATTGTACGGGACTTGGCGGAAATTAGAGATTGCCAAAAGTGCACTCAGGGGGTTGAATGCTGCTGCCTCTGGGTTAGTCTGGACAGCAGTTTGGCAACTGTTTCTTGTCGGGTACATCCATACATCTGCGACTGGCGAGACTCCCGAGACGGGGAGCACGTCGGGTCCACTTACATCTGATCCATTCTGGGGTGTAATTGCAGCTTCCGCTTTCGTTGCCACACAATGGTTTAAGCTACCGCCTGCTGCTGCGATTTTAGTGGGCGCCGTTGCCGGGTTGTGCTGGTTCCGCGTTGTTGGAAGAAAAAGCAGCTGAATGACGCCACTTGCTGGCATACACAATTAAACAGGATTATTTCTCCTAGGTACGGAAATTACCAGGTTACCGATTCCAGTGATTGTCGAGTCCCATCTAGTTCAAATCTTTGGCGTCGTTTAGCCCATGTGACATCAACTCATAACGTATCGTTGTTCATGAGGAGAAGAGAGGAAGATGCATTTCGAGAGAAGGGCAACAGAACTACAATGGGAGTTGGTACAAAATTATGCTTCCATGAATCTCGTAATAGGAACATATTATGCCAACTTTCTTCAAGTTCCAGCATATAACTCCATGAAAGGACTAAGTTTGAGAAGTCCAGATGCCTACCCCCTTCCCTAGAAAAAGAAAGCCATCGGCATGCCGCTGACGTATAACCATGCAGGATGGGCTGAGTGCTCCTAAGACAATGAACCTCTCTATCTTCGTGCCCGTTATGCTGCTTGACAGACAGTGCTCATGGGTTGTGCCTCAAAGGCTCTAAAGGGATACGCTCCATGCCATCATTGCCGGCAATTCCTTCGAATTCGAACGACAAACTATTGTCGGAACCGAACTTTGGATGTCTTCCGTCGTCCGCTGTTTCATGACTACGCAACATAGAAGGATTGGGGGGTGTTTGTGATTGAGTAGGTTGCTCATCGGCGATTACACCCAGAAGATGTTCTCGAATAAATGCGATAACACCAGCCTCTGGTGCTCCTGGCTGACCGCCTTCCTCAAAGAACCGCGGATAGTATTCGCGCGTCCCACGGCGAAGGCGTTCCCGGCAGATAAAATGAACTATCCCAAACCTCGACAACGGTTTGATGCCTATGCAATGCAGATGTCAAGCAGTGAAAGATAAGATGTATGAACGCACAAACCGAAGAGGAAATATAAGATGCTTCCACCAAAAATGAGTGCAAACACTCCATTAACAAATGTCCATATACCTCCAAGATCAGCAAAAATATTAAGAATAGAGTGATCATTATACTCTCTTACGACCCGCAATATTAAATCCGGCTGTCCGGAGGCGGGAATCGATGTGAAAAGTCTTAGAGAAGAGATGTTACCCTTCGAGTAAAACTCATCCACCCGAAGTTGTGGAACTTCAGCGACATTGTTTCGTTTAAAGGACTAAAGGGTTTAATCTGAAAAATTGATCGAAATAGACTAGAAAAATCACTGACTCCGCCATAACCGAAAGCGTTCAGACCGCTAGTACTTGTAAAAGTCTCCCAGATGACCACATCCGCATCTCCCACATAGTTATCGTGTTTGCGGAGAGTAGTGGAGGGTAGGAGAGTAATCTCCGAGTTTGTGGTATTCACCCCAACAACTTGGATAGCCACTGCTCTGAATTGCTCTGCGATAGAAACCTCCCCACTATCAAAAATACCAAAATCGAACTCAACCCGTGTTTCGCAGGATACACGCAACCAATAGTCTATTGGAACTTAGGTCGGATAATCAACCAATTAGCCTAACATCATACCTTCTGACCTTTGGCTTCCAGAGTGGTCCAATTTACATAAAAAGCTACCCTGGTAAATTGGATCTAGATCAATTTCACACTTGGGGGTGTACTGTCCTAAAGTTGAGAAGGAGCTGTAACTATATGACTGGAGACTATCGCACCGTTTCGCCATGGCTTCCATCGATTAAATTTCTGCATATCTGAGTGATATTAACATTTTTAGGGGTAGCGTCACTGAGAATAAATGGGTCTCCTGCAAAAGGCGGATGCTTTACGTTTTAGTTAGAAAATAAAGCAGAAGGTAAGAGAGCAGGTTATCTTGCCAAATATATTCTTGGGACTTGAAGATTTTGTGAATGATCATAAAGCTCAGTAAAGTGGTTGAAAGCTCGTTCATGTGAGCTTGTGTCGATGGCACGCTGAATGAGAAGAATAGCGAAAATAAAAAGAGCTCCCATAGCAAAGATGGCCAGAACAGCTCTGGTATATTTTACGGCGCGATGTTCTCCTCTGGGCAATATTGAGATGCATAATGGCAAATAGATGAGCTACACTTACTTCAAAGAGAGTGTGTTCCACGCTTTCCGTCCCAACAGGAGAGTAATACGAGGTGTATGATCCATGCTCCTTTTGGAGTTCACCAAGTCGAATCTCTGCCAACGGGAGATTGGAGGCTTGACGATGAAATTCCATATCCTTGTAGTAAAAATAACCCAGTGAACGAGGATAAGGCACGGTACCAGCCCGAAGCCCCAAATATTGAAGTCAGTGAACACAATGAGAACTAGAAATGGTTAAGTTTTCTACGAGAAACAGGGACGAAATTAAGACTAACGTGGCGGAGAGGCTTCGACAGCACAAAGAAGCAAATCAATGGGATAGTGAAGAACAGGAGTCACAAAGAAACTAGTCAATGAGAGTTGCTCGTAAGTGTAGTTCGTGGCCCAATGGCATGCTACCCACCTGAGAAGATGATGCACTAGCAATACCACCAGGATTACCATGTTGAACCAGACGCCGGAGGCGATGCCTGATAGCGCTATTCCAATCATACTCAATAGAGCCAACGCAACTAGGGTTTTGCTCCCATAAACCCGTAACTGAGAACTTCCACCAACTCTCCTATATTCTTGTGAATATCGGCAGAATGATATGGAGTAATGATATGCACCGTAACACATGCTCCCAGCGAGGTTTTTCGTATTCCAAGTCGGGATGAAAGAGGCTGAACTGTTCACAGAAGGTAGCGGATCGAGATGGGGAGGATAACGCGTCGCCAAGCTTGAATGCGAAAAGCATGATCGAGAATAGAAGTGCCACAGCGGTCGCAGGCATGAGAGATGAATTGAGAACTGCAAATGATACTATAGCAGACGATGAGTAATTTTCAAAAATTAACTAGTCTAACTTGTCGTACACATTCCCAATTCTACGGCATGGAAAAAGAGGTGAACTCGAAGGGAAAGATGGAAGAGCCCGACAATCCTAAGAAAAGTCATTAGCACTTCCAGAATAATGCATTATTCTTGTGTTCACCATATGAGATTCCAGGTGACAACCAAAGCAAGAAGGACGGTGGTCACAGCTGGGTACACATAAAGAAGGGTAAAGCCGCCGATGCCAAGGTTTTGTATCAAATGACTATAAACACAAAATAGAGCTTGACAGAAAGGAAGATAATGCGGAGGGAGATGCTCCGCCAGCTACTCGCTAGGATTCCACCTGGCATGCCCGTTGAAGAGGAAAAGGAAGAAATCCGACAGGACTGCCATCGTTGCAGGACCTTGACGTTAAATGGAATGGCGTAATGGGCGGAAACTTTGGACAGATGCCTGCGAAATTAGATTGATTCCAAGGGTTGCGATGAGAGAGAGGAAGGGCTGCGCCAAATTTGATGGCAATAAATATGAAGCCTGGGCGCTTTTGTTTCTTTCAACCTTTCATAGTTCCCATGAGCAAAAAGACCTCTCTTAGAACCTCCACAAGTGATGAGGTAGAAATTCTGGGCGCCGCTTTCAGACACAGTCTTTCTCGGTCAACGGGCTTTTGGCTGGACACATGGCGGTCTTAAGTCTCCGACTTCTGCATTCCCCCCATTCTCAGTTCTATAGGTTGATATAGCGAGCATTTTACCTTGCCATTCGTATTTCCTCGACGGACTTCCATGCCACAACGATTTGGCTCTGCAGTCAGTCGGATTTGCTTACCATTTTTTTCCTAATGCTCAAGTGCACACCGAGTGAGTTTTGTATAGTTCTGCCTCATAGTAGCCTTCCTTATAAAGTAGGAACTGTTTTACTACCTATTAGTGATGCACTATGGTCTCATTTACAATCGATTGCAAAAGTAATGAGACTTAGAGTCGATTCGGAATGAAAAATAAAAAGACACAAAGCACAGTATGTAGAATTCATGAAAAGAGACTGTAGGGAAACATGAAGTCCATGATTCTGCCTTTCCCTTTGCATTACTAGAGCACTCGTCCTGGGTAGACTTAGCAAGCCTGGGGGCTGGATTTACAAGCAAGGTTCGACAAGGGTAGGGCATCAACAAACCCTTCCCATTCCAACTCCTCGCCAGCTGTCGTAGAATTCGGGACCATTGCCTTCATTTAACAGCTCTGAACTACTAAGATTGCTCATAAAAGCAGAGGCAACAAACGTTGCCTCCGACTTGTCTCCATGACTATGCAAAGACCGCGATCAGGCTTCCTTGGGTTCCCCAATGTAAATTGCAGAAAATCAATTCTATGCGTACCGTACGTCTACGTACTGGGAAGGTGAAACTAGCACACTATTCTGATGGTAAAATACACTAAATACATCGAGGACTAGCTCGATATGTTCGGGGGGTTCCAGCGAAAGGAAATAAGAGCTCAGCCCTCGGAGTTCTTGGTCTTAGAAAGACTCAAGCCGTGATCGAGCAATGTGCCGCTTGAGGCCAACGCTGCGCTTCTTGGATGAAGAGGCGAGTGCAGCGTTCACACAGTCGACATACTCCGTCTGGCAGCTATCGGATGCAGCATCGTCTGCGGAGCCTGTGGCACTGGTATTGCATGCAGTCCAAGCATTGCTACAAGCAGTGAAATTGTCTGCATCAGGAATGGCAGTGGTAGAGTTGGAATCGGAGGACGGATTGCTGGAAGTGGAGTCATCTTCAGAGGAGGCAGGTGTAGAGCTGTCCCCGGAGTCGGAGGAGTCGGATGTACCCTCAGGGGCATCGGTGGTGGTGGTGGTCGTCTTCGCCTCAGCGACTTCAGAAGTCGTGGTGTCATCGGAGTTGTCGTCAGAGATAAAGGAAGTGGTGTTGTTGTTGTTGTTGTCCTCAAAATCGTCATCTGCGTCGCGACCCTTCACGCCGACGAACTCCCACTTGAGGCCACCAAGTCTCCCTACACTGCGACGAACACCAAACGCGTCCCAGGCGGCCTGAGTCAAATCAAGGTCGGCATCCTTGCAGCCGACGCAACTGTCTTGAACAGAAGTGTCTGGGTGCGGCCGTTGATCGTGGCTTTAACCTTAGTCTTGCAAATTGGGTTCTTGTTCGAATTGCCTTTAGCACCTCTACGAGTAACAGTAAGTGACTTAACACACAAAGAGACAGCAAAATTTACGGGA